>ML677375.1:2456354-2516346 GCA_007922305.1 Dermatemys mawii
CCCCCGCCACGGGGGCGGCCCCCGCCGCCGCCGCCGCCTCTCACCCTCCGCGGCGGGGCCTGGGCCGGCTCCAGCTCCGGGCTCGACGAGTCCCGGTGCCCCCTTCCCGGCCCCGCGGGGCGCCCTTCGCTGCCGCCCAGGGTCTTCCCCCGGGGCAAGCCGAGGAAGATCAGGGCGGGAAGGGGCCTCGGGAGGGATCTAGTCCAGCCCCCTGCTCGAAGCAGGACCCACCCCAACTAAATCATCCCAGCTTCAGCCTGTGGGAGTGTAGCTGGGATGAGTGTGAATTATTCCCTTTATCCTGAGACCGTGGTTCTGAAAGAAACTGACAGTTCTGGTTATGATCCTGTGTGTAACATACACATCAATTATGTGGCAATGTTGGAGAACTCTTCCCTCATGAGCTGCGTTTTGCAGACATGAGGTCAGATTAGGCTCTTAAATACATCTGTGTAAATGTGCAGAGAGCGAGAGAGCAGAATTTGGCTTTGGTGAGGAAGAAACAAGTCATGCTTTTCTGTCCCTTGTGAGTAACACACTCAAGATAAAGTAGCTCAACCGCAGTTTGCATTTATTCTGCAGACCAAACTGAAGTTGCACTTCAGTCACCATAAAAGTTTATCATCTGAATGACTAGTTCTTAAAGTGGGGGTTAAAAGGGTTCAGTGCAGAATTTAGCAACTGACTTGTTATGCAGGGTTCAAAATGTAAAAATACTCTCCAAAATTCTCATTTTTCTTTTATCTTTAAAAAGATTGATTAAACTGTGGGTAAACAGTTAAAGAACCGCTCATCAGAAACATTTGCTGTTACAGAAGCATTTTCAAAGTTATTGTCTCTGAGAATAGATGGGACAGTTTGGTTTTAGCTCAGGGATGCTTGCATGCTTTGTTGTCTCTTTGCCTTACCTGTTATCAAGAAGCAAGTGGACTGAAAGTGACTAATATCTTGTGCTTAAGAGCAGGATCTTGTATGTTTCTGGCTTGGTCTATCCTACAGCCTTAGGTCCAGGTGAGGCAGTTTATGTGGACCTAATTATGTCAGTGTCTACACTAGAATGCTGCTTCTGCCCAAGTAACACTGACATAATAATTCCACCTCCACTAGAGGCACAGAAGGAGTCAGTGCCCCTGCAGACACTGCATTACTTACCTAGGCTGTTGGCTGTTATTCCCTCAGCAGCAAGGGCTCACAGCTGGAATCGTGAAATTGACAAGAATGTCAGTTTCACCACTGGTAGTCTCTGTGCTGTGAAATTGAGTGGGGGCAGGGCTCACAAGTGGAACTGTCACTCCAGGTGGGTGGAGGGCCCCAGTTGTGAGCCCCATGGGGCTTTCAGTGCCCCACAATGCTGCACTTCAGTCAGTTCAAGCTCTCCTGATAAGGACACACTCCACTGACAGACAGAGGGTAGTGTGGATGCCAACAGCTGATTGAATTACTGCAGTGGCTGTATGTTGACCTAAATTAACTCAACCTAATTTTGTGGTATAGACAATCCCTCTGACACTCTGCTATCCAGAAATGAACATTCACAATGGACAGACTGGACAATCCACACCTTCAGGCTAGTTACAGTCACAGGCAAACCAAAATCACTTCAGTGTCTTGAAAATGCTGTTATCACCTACTTTATAAATAGGATTTGCTGTATTTGTTGCAGTCCTTGTTTTGGAGGCCAGGGGGTTAGTTTATGATTGGAATGAAATTGTTCAGGTTATTGGGGTTAAGTATAACTTTGTTATGCAAACCTTCATGTGTTCTATTTAAAATAAACACAGGGAAAACTTCCTTAGTTGAAGTCTAAGGAGTACATCAGAACACAGTTAAATTATATAAAATTATTAAAATCAGGGACTTTTTTTCATAAAGTAGAAGAGAGTGGTTAGAGAAAGGAAGTCAGGAGTTCTTGTCCCAGCTGTGACACTGGCCTTGTGTACGAGTCCCTCTCTGTTGTGACCCCCTCTGTAAAAACAGATAAGATATACTGTGGGTGGCAAGGCTTAGTTTATGTCTGTAAAGTGACTTGAGATCTTTGCAAGAAAGACTGGCTATCTGCGCAGAGCTGGGACAGCACACAGGAAAAACACACACACAGCCGAACAGCTAACAACGCTGGTGACCCCAGTGAGATTCATTGAAATCATCAAGCAAAGCTTATTACAATTAAAATTACGAGATTGCCCAGTCAAAGTGTACTGTGCCAACAGTGTGGGACATTGGTAAATGGTACATACAGCACTACCTCACTGTGTGCCTAGTAACTGAAACTGGCTTAGAAATTAATGGATGGTGGTTGTACGAATGCTGTTCTACAATTGATAGCAACAACACAAAAAGAGACTGGGCCCAAATGGTACAAAAAGAATTAGTCAATGAGGTAATACTAATACAAGATGTGGTGTATACTTTGGGATATTCCAGCTTTTCTATACATGGAAACATTTTTCCTGAAATCAATACAGGATTTTGTTTACAGGTTACTAGCACAATCCAAATCAGAATCCATGCCTTTTGGCCAACAAGTAGTGTCGGCCTTGCCACTGAAATTATTACTCCTAGCAATCTACAAGATTTATTGATTGAATTATTTCCTCCAGTGTAGGAACTACAATTGGACATACTTGATTTGGTGACAAGAACCTCTATGGAGAATAGATGTAGCTCCATACTTAACGTTGTAACCAGAGTTCATTATAAGGCTGACTCCCAGCTCCCTTCTAACTTCAACAGTAAAGAAGCTAATAGTTTTAGTAAATTTATTTTTCCCAGATACTGTTGAAAATGACTTTTGAAATTGTCTTAAATTGCTATTGTTAGAAATCTCCCAGCTTCCTGCCTCAGACCAAATAAATTACTGTGCCACAATTTGAAGCATGAGTTCATTTTGATGTTTGAAGTCTGCCTTTTTTCAAGACTCAGTCAGCAAAATGACTGTGAGGTTGCCATTATTTGAAAATGAATCTCAGTTGTCCTTCACTGAACCCAAAATCAGAGGGGGGAAAATGCTCAAGACTAATGTATAAAATTTTGTGTAAATGCAGTTGAGAGGGAAAACACATTGAGACCTTTTCATGTGAAAAGCTTTATTCTAATCTGAGCAATTGATGTTTTTCAGTTCCTCTTTAAAATAAAAATAAATAATAAAAAAAAAACCTCCCCATGCCGGACAACTTTTCTTCTCATGTAAACTCTCCATAGACAGAGCTTGTTAGTTTCAAATCTGAGACACTGAGCAGGTTTCGGAAGAGAAAAATCATGTTTCTTAAAGTTGGCTTCCAGAGGATGTGTTTAAAAAACAAACAAACAAACAGCCCATTAGACTTGTGTCCTTTTTCACTTAAGGAAGGCTTTGTCTAATCGCAGATTTGAACCAGTCTAGATTTGACTCCCCTGTTTGGACATTCTTCATATAGTTTAGAAATAACTTTTGTTAATTTTACTGAAGTTGATTCCTTATCAACATAGCTTAAAGATGTATACGTCCTGTTTAAATTCAAGAGATTCATCCAGCACAAAAATTTTGATCTGGTGTCTTGTTCTTTACTTAAATGTCACTTATTTTCAACGACTACAAAGTTGTACTTTGTGCGTATGAGATTTACACCACTGCTATGTTGGTCTGCCGTGACTCTGAAAAGGGCTTCATACTCAACTTCCTCTAGCTCAAGTCTCTCTCTGAATGTGTAAGAGCCTGGTCAGCCAAGAGTGGCAGCTTTAAATGCAGATATTTCATACAGATGCTTTCTCAGTGGCATGTATAATCAATGTGTAGCGTTCCATCAGCACCTTCATGAATTGCTGTTCTCTGGATATTGCATTGAGATGAGACTTGGAGTCTGGGGAAGTAGAGCTTCTGTCAATATTTAGCTAGGGGCATTCTTCAGCCTGCTTACCAAGGAATGTCAAAGTTTGGCCCTGTGAAGCAGATGAATTCAAGAGGGAAGAGCTTATGAATCAGAGTAATGCGTGTTCTCCACAAAGCCCTGCTGGCCTTCCCTTTTCTGGGTAGCTTAAATCCTGGGGGGTGGGGGAAGAAGAGAAAAAGAAACTGAGAGGTGGTTTAGATGGGGGAATTAAGGGTGGCTACAGGATAGAATGTGGGGCATGAGGGTCTAGTATATGTGGACTCTCTTGTAGCCAGTACTACTTACAAGGCTTCTGTGGCTGCATGGCCAGGTATGCATTCGGGTTCTGTATGAAGACAACCCTGCCATAATAAATCTTGTTCTTTTTATATTAAAGCTGTATATAGTTTGATCAAGTAACTTTAGAGTCCTATGGGATGCTCAGAGCACAAGTGCTATGAAGGTAGGGTTAGTTCATATGTAACTGGACAAAGCTTAATTTTGGGATAAATAGTATCATGTCTGATTGAAAAGGAGGACAGTTTTTTAGATACTAAGGAAAAGATACCAACAATAATGTCACTGGGGTGGGATGAGGTTATCATTTTACTGCTCCTACTTGAATTAAATAACCAAAGAGGCTTTCTCTAAAGTTGCATGAGTCAGTCAAGAGGTCTCTCTGAAGAAGAGTCATGCTCTCCAGTGTGTTTATACAATAGGCATAACTTCATTTCCCAGCAAGAGTTGTGTTGGTCATGTTTATGCTTGTTGCTTTTTGTACAAGTGTGCCTACACTAATACGATTGCAGTAGTGAAAATTCTTGCTCTGTACACTGTATCTGCACTGGTGCAAAAAGACACTGCGCAGACAAGGCCAACAGTCCAATGAGAGCTTTCTGTATTCTGTAACTGAAGATCCCCTTGTGGCTACTTTTCTGGGTGCGGGTGCTGAGATCCAGAACACCAGAAACTGCACTGTGTGCAGAGTGTGGCTTTAGGGAGGCTGAATGCTGGTCACTATGCGTGGGAGTTGGTAATTTGACTGTTCATCTGTATGTGAAGATTAAGTTAAACAAGCTGTTCTCTCTAAAAAGTGCAGTGGGGTAGATAGAATTTCTAAAATTAAATGTTCTATTAGGAATCTCTACTGTTCTTTCTTTGGTCCTTGGTGAACTTTGAGTTCACTCTTATCTCATTCTTGATTTTTATATCTCGATCATTATATTCTGTTTTCCAAGGTTATGTTCTGCAATAAATTAATTTGTCACTCGAACAGAAGACACAGGAAAATAGTCACTTGTCTCATGCTAGTTTTCTGAGCTGCTGGCTGTGGAGAATCTTGAATTTGCTATAGAATTGTTGTTCCTGGATTTCTCTTGATGCAGCTGTACGTTGTTTGGTTTAGATTCAGAAACTCTGTGACCGTGTAGCTTCATCTACTTTATTGGATGATCGCAGGGATGCTGTTCGTGCTCTCAAATCATTATCAAAGGTATGTGCTGTCCTTTTTTATAGTGCCTTGAACGTATACAGTGCCTTTTGTGGCATTCCATTTAAAAGTGTTGTCTGAAGTTTGCACAATAATACTAATTTCATTTTTAATACTACTCTTAATATTTTATTTTCTGGACAGAAATATCGCCTGGAGGTGGGGTTCCAGGCTATGGAACATCTTATCAATGTTCTCCAGACAGACCGGTAAGCACATTCGAACATCTAAAAATGAACTCAGAGTGGCAGTTTTCTCAAACTACATCCTGAAATAGTATTTAATAAACTAAACCAGACCTGTAATTAACGTGAACAGAATGCTAAATTTTATTAGTAATTCTCCTGGCATATTAAATTTTGCATACAGGACCTGCTTACAAACATGTACATAAAATAAGGAAGTAGGAAACAAGGAAATTTAGGGATGGCAAATTATAACAGCGATAAAGTAATGATGGTACAGAAGTGTGTGTAAATACAGCAGAAACTTGCTCATTTTAAAATATGTAAAATTAATCCTGTCTGGATGACTAACAAATCAGAAGTCATGATATTAATAGATTAAAGAATCAATTATATAAAGATTAACAAATGTGTTAGGGCAAAAGGAGGTTGATATAATTTAACAATTTGTAATTAGGAGGACTAAATATGGAATCAGTCAGTCTTATTGACGGTGTACGTAATTTTGTGGGTTGGTACAATTTGTTTTATATGGGACGGCATTCATTTCTACAGGTTAAGGCTTTGTAATAATAAAATAACTACAGCTCATTGGTGTTGAAAGTGCTGCTGTCAAGGGAAAAATGATATCCATCAGAAACTGTTCATGTGTCAGAAGAAAGAACATAGATTATTTATATACAACTGCCTTGCCAGTTGATCTGCTCATAGCATTTGACAGCACTGTGTGTAGTAGCTTCCTCTTTGTAGTTTCATCCACTACCATGGCATCACCGTCATGTGCTGCTCTTTCCCTTCCACTTTGGAAGCATATAATAATGTAGTCTCCTCCCCATCTGCACCTCCACACGGAGGTTGGGTAAGAAATAATCACAAGGGTGTCCAGCTTGTACGTTGCCCGCACAAGGACCTCGGACTCCCAGGTGGAAGTTAGGAGGGTGGCGGGCAGGAGAGCATCTTCTTGCATCAGAACCAAGAAAAAGAGGGAATCACATGCCAGGGCAGGTCAGTAGTCTGAGACTGGCACCAAGGGTTGGCAGCTTCCCCTTGGAAACGTATTGTACAGGGCTAGAAAACAAGCACTGGTGTGCTAGAGACCCCGCTGGGCCTGTTGGTATGGCTGCAGAGAAATACCAGAGACCGGAAGCAAGCGGGTATTTCTCCCCTGGGAGCCCTCCACGTGGCCAAAGGACCTGCAGACAGTAGGAGCAGAGGGCTTGCCTGTGACTGGTACTCAGTCTGGAACTGGGGCATTCACTTTGGGGGGCCCAGCTTTCTTAATTTACATCTGCTGTGTTGCCCACGTACGCTTCCCCTGCTGCTCTCTCTATCCAAATAGGGGAAGAAAACAATAGAAAGGTATGAGGTACCAGAGGCAGATAAATTCTGAGGTAGGCTTGTTTTAAGAAGGCTCCCCTGGTCACTGACACCCACTGGTCACAAGTTCCCAGAGAGGAAGAACAACCTCCTGTAGGATAGGAATGGTTGGTACGCAGGTTACTGCAGCCCAAATCCCCAGCAGCTACCTCTGAGTCAAGATAGTCATATACAGAGAATGTGTTAAGTGTACAGGAGTGTTGCACTTAGATTAATTCTTAAATTGGCTCACAGATCTGAGACTCAGCTTTCAGAGCTAACTTTCCTTGGCTGCTTGGGCTGCTGGAAGTTGGAGTCACACAGACGTAGCGCTTGTCACTTGTCTTGCACCATCACACTGATCTAGACTTGTCTTGGGCTTGTGCCTTGGTAGTAACCCTGTCCGTGTTCTTTCTGTGATTTAACATAAGCTTGGGAACACAAGAGCACCTTGTTAGGCAGGAATGTTAATGGTTTGGGGTAGGATAGGGTAGCAAAATCGGGAATAATTTCTTGACTTTTAGTGAAGGATCTGGGATCCCAGGCTCATGGGGATTGGCTTGCCCTCGGAAGGGATGGTGTGGGAGGGACAAGCAACAGGGAAGGTTCAGTGAAGATTAGGGGAGCCCCTGGCTGAAGGAGAGGGTGGCCAACTGAAAGTAAATTTCTCCCTATAAAACTGAGAAGAGGTTAGTGACAGAAAGGTAAAGATTTAGAACTATGAACCTGTGCTTGTTTCGGGAAAGGTGTCTTTTGCTAAATTATTTTTATGAACCTGCGCATGGGAATGTCTACAACAATTTCTGCCATCTCTAGGATTATTTCAGTGGCTTTCTGTTGTCCATTTGGGATGTCTTACAACTGCTTAAGAGCAATTGAATCAACTTTTATTTGACAGGAACGATTAGCCTCCAGTGCTAACTTCTGAAATTGTGAGCTCCTTATTCATGTCTAGTTCAGTGGGTCTCAACCTGCAGCCCAATCAGCATGCAGCTGCAGCCCATGTGACATCCTCAGGGACATATAGGTAGTATTGGATGCGGCCCACATAAAACATCTTAGCTGCATATGTGGCCCGCAGTGGTAAATAGGTTGAGAACCACTGGTCTAGTGTGAAAGTCACTTCTGTTGACAAAGTCTTTGTGATGTAACCTAACAGAATAACATGTTGATATTACCCCCGCATTCTGAGAAATGTCTCTCCTGCCAGTCAGATAGATAGCCCTTGAGCAAAAAGAGAGAAAATTTAAACTTCCAGCATGCTACCCTTTATTTAAGTGTGTGAAACCTTATTCATGTTGATGAAAATAGTGATTTGTAAACTAGCTGATCATGTGTAATGCATAGACATCTTTCCACTTGAGCGCACTTTGACATTTATTCCCACCTACACAATGCTACGTGAATGGCATATGTAGCTTTATATGTTGATCCTAGTAGAAAAATAAGCCATCTTGGTTTGTACTGTCATGTGTTACCGGATGAGCTGCATTTCTTCTGCACTTCTCCTGTCCGACTACGATCTTCCTCTCCTCTGATCCGAGTTGCTTCTTCTAGCTTCTAGACTTCTTTCTCCCAGCCCAGAAATGTTCCTCTTCTGTGTTTCAAGTAAACTTATTGTTCCATTCTTCCCATGGTCTCCTTATAGGCCGTGTCTAATCTACGGACCTTACAGTGGCACAGCTGCACCACTCACTGTAAGGTCTCCCATAGAGCCGCTCTTTGCTGGTAGGAGAGAGCTCTCCTGTTGGCATAATGAAACCACTCCCACACCGGTGCTGTTGTCGGTGAAACTTATGTTGGTCAGGGGTGTGGGTTTTTCACATCTTTGACCAACAGAAGTTTTTTCGACCAAAAGTGCTAGTGCAGACAAAGCCATAGATTCAACTGTTACTTTCTGTTGCTTCCCTCGTGCTCCATTCCCTGACTGATTGCAATAGAAACACTTAATTTTGTTCTACAGAAAACTGGTTTCTTGAGCTAATGCTGCAGCTACCCATGATCAAAAGTTCTGCTGTCCTAAAGCTCATCAACACTGTGAGGTCAGCACTTATGATCTGTAAAACCGGGTTTTACAAAAACCAGTATTAGTATGCGTTTCCATTTTAATTTAAATGACAATAGCATTCTGCTGGTATAAAGTTCTTTTGCTTGATTTGCAATCCACACGTGAGCGTTCACATCTGAGAATCTGAAAGTGAGACTGATTGGGAACTGTCCGTAAATAAAACAGAACTGGCTATTCTGTTTTTGCTCTGGAAGCTGAATGCAGTACCGAATGTAAACCATAAATGGCGAAAAGTAAACTTGATTTTTAAAATCCTGTTAGTTTTACTTAAGTAGATAGTTTACATTTGCTCCTCTTCCTGAAGAACTCTGAAGTGTGGGGTACAGAGTGCCATTCTGTCACCCTTCTCTCCAGTCTGTGGAAGGGGGCATTTTAAGGGTTAGTGAAGAGCGTGGAAATGCAGTGTTTTCAGTAAGCTGCTGAAACCCAACTGTGCGTCTGTTTCATTTGACTTGGACAGTCAGTTCAACATCTCAGCCAATGTCTAAGGGAGATTAGGGCATGGATGGAAGTGAGCTGATGAAGATCAATCCAGACAAGACTAAGGTGGTGACGGTGGGTTGGGGGAAGCAACTGGAGAGTATGTCCACTATTCGTTACTTGATCCATAAATAGTGGAGTTATTTTAAACCCTGGAGCTACTATTTGGCAATTCTATTACAGCCGTAACTCAGCGATCTTTTTAGCATCTGTGTCTGGTTAGGATATTGCTGCCTTTCCTTTCTTGTGTGTCCCTGGCTACTGTTATCCATGATTTTGTTTCCTCAACATCAGAGTATTGCAATGCTCCCTACATTGGTCTACACCTTAATAAAACTATTCAGAGGCTGAAGCTTATTGAGAAGGGCTTCTTGCTGGTAGCATGTGACACCATTGCTCTGGGATATGTACTGGTTGTCCATTGGTCCCCCAGTAGAGTTCAAGGTGTTGGTTATGAGGGGTAAAGCCCTAAGCAGTCTGAAACTGTCTTACTGGTGGGATTGCCTCTTATTCTTTGCCATACTGCCATAGCAGTGGTCAGCAGGGGCACTCAAACACGATCACCCTTATAAAAGAGGATGTTGGTAGGAAGATCCACGTGAGCGTTCTGAGACTCTCGAACTGCTCCCCACTTAGGTCTGAAATAGCCGGAACTTGGTGCCTTTCAAGGCACACTGCAAAAGTGACAGGTGTTTGATGCGGGTTTTGGAGAGGGCTGAGGGTAAGCGTCTCACAACTCTGAAGAGTCTAGTTGTCCAGTTAGCAGAGTTCCTGGTGAAATTACCATACATACTCATTTGTTAGCCCGTTGGTTTATAAGCCGACTTATGACCCTTTCATAAGCCAACTCTATATTTCAGGGGTTGGCAAACTTTGGCTCCCGGCCCATCATGGTAAGCCACTGGCGGGATGTTTTGTTTACCTGGGGCATTCACAGGCACAGAGCCCCTCAGCTCCCAGTGTCTGTGGTTTGCCGTTCCCAGCCAGTGGGAGCTGAGGGGCTCCGTGCCTGTAGACGCTCAAGGTAAACAAAACAACAATATATTAGATATTCAATTCTAGACCCGTTTATAAGCCGACCACCTGTCTTTGATGCGTCACATTTTTACCAAAAATATTTGGCTTATAAACGAGTATATATGGTACTTCTGCTTCTGGAACTTTATTGTTTTGTATTATCTACAGCCTCGGAAAGATGTCCCTTTATTTTAAATCTAAATTTGTTAACAGTATTAAGTACAAAATCTTAAAGTGCAAAACTCTTAAGATCTTGAAATCTCCATGAAACTTATTCATTTCTTAAGAGATGTCTTTGTTAATTCATGTGCTAAAGGAATTAATCTAGATACGTGATCCAAGTTCAGTGCAGCTGCAATGATTAGCCAACATCACTGCATCAAGCTGAACTTGAAGAAAGAGCAAACCAGTGATAATTCATGCTTCTCAACTTGTATAGCTGACCTTGAACTGAAGGTTTTGGAGACACTCAGAGGAGATGGAATGGCTGCTGAAATGAAAGGCATGGTGGTAGTTCCATTGCTGAACATTTTGGTACTGGTTCTTAATTTCTGAAGTGGTTACCACCCAGGGGAATGAAGGTAGGGAAGAAGCTCTTGAACTTTACGGTGATTACACAGTTCCACATCTGCAAAGTGTTCCAGTGTAAAAAAAACCTCCTGTCCCAACATAGCCTTTCTGTTTACTACAGTGTCACTGCTAATAGGTCTGTCTGCACTAGGAAGGAAACAATGTAAAGCGAAAAATGTGGAAATGAGTCATTAAAGAAAAGTGTTACTTCTGTTCACAGTTCAGATTCCGAAATAATTGGCTACGCTTTGGACACTCTCTACAATATCGTATCGAATGATCTAGAAGAGGAAGAACAAGGTAAGCCTGCAGTAGTAACAATTGTAGTCACCCCCTGAAGTTAAATGCAACTTTCATGTTTACTCTCTAATGATTTACGTTCAAATGATAAAAATGTAATGGTATGCAGTTTACTAAACACTGTACCTTTAATGGGTCCTTTCTTACGATAGTACCACTACAATCATTTATCTAAATGCAAGGAATATTGGTCAGCCGTAACTTGCATTGTAGTAATATGAAATCCTTCAACCCATTTCTTTCTGTAAGTACATATTTGAAATAAGTCTGTTTCACTGGGGATTTTGTCTGTAGTTTCATACTAAAATACAATGATGTTTCATAGAAGGATTATCTGACACAAGACTTAAATTGTGTTTGCAGATTAGTCGGTCTCTGGTACTTAAAACTAAAACTGAGATGAGTGTTCCTGATCAAATAGGCTTTTTTTTCTCACTCTACCAATGACTGTTCTTGAGAAAACATGGATTCCTTAAAAGCTACAGGTGGCTGCATGAATGTGAAAATATTTTGATTGCCAGCCATGCAATGACTGTCAATTTAGGAAGGAAAATAATAATAATAATAATACTCAACAAAAATCTCTTCTCCTTCCACCCCAGTATTTCCACATCTGACCAGAGGCATAACACATTTCATCTTGAAACTTGATATTATTACTTGCTCATTGTTATAACAGCTTATCAGAAGAAAATGGTGACAAATGGATTAAATAGGAGGATTAGGCGGCATGATGTGGGTTCCTAGTTCTGTTTTAAATGATAAAATCACACCTAAGCAAATTTAGAACGAAACTATTTGGTTGGTCATTGGAGGCCTTTGAAGGCTTTTTCTTGAACTGTAGATAAAATTGGCAGTCTTGCAAAATGATTGCTGCTAAAAATGTTCCTTAAATAGCCTAATAGAAACATCAAATCTTTAAAGAGAATCTACTGTGAATCATAATTAGGATTTGGGGAAAAGTGCATTTCACGTTAAAGATTGTGTGTGGGAATTTGCTCCCTTTTACTAGTAACCAGTAAGAGCAGGGGAAATTCCTGCTGCGTAGAATGGGGTAAAACAGCTATCCCGTCGAGTGAAAATCTCAGGTTTTCAGGCTGTTGGGGAGAGGGAGGGGCACAGCCGCAATGAACTGTCAGACAGGAATGGGACAGGCTGGCTCAAGTCGGCCATGCACATAATACCTGCCCTTCTCCGCATGCCTGAGTTGAGCCTCAGTCAATAAGACTTCTGTAGTGCTCTAATAACCAGTTTGTGGCAACTGAGGAATGGAGTGATTAGGTTTGGACTTCCTGGCTACAATCAAGTAATTCATAGGCAGCTACCTCTGCCAGAAAGGCAGGCAGCAATTGAATGTCACAAAGCCAGAGTGGGCCGTGTAGTAAAACAAACTACAATTTTGCTGCTGCAAAACACAACTTTAATTGACTTTTCCAGGAGACTGCATTTCTCCTTTGTTTTGTTACAACCTTTTGCAATTACACATTTAGCGGCTTCTGCTTTTATTACAAAACCAGTCCTTGTTTAGCTGATTAGTTTAAACAATCTAACCTGGCGGTTCTCAAACTGGGGGCCGCGATCCCTTGGGGGATCGCCAGCTGCCTCCCAAGGGGTCGCGAGCTCCTTGCACTGCTGAAGAGCCGCTGAACTGATCACTTCCGCATTCGTCAGCTTTTCGGTGGACATGCCAAGCTATTTCGGGAGCGCTCGGCATGTCCACCGAAAATAGCCGCCGAATGCGGAAGTGATCAATTCGGTGGTTTTTTGGCAGACATACGAGGGTCCGCCGCACCGAGGAAGAAAGGAAAAAGGGGTCGCGGTTCTCAGTAGTTTGAGAACCGCTGATCTAACCAATAGCCCACATACAAACTCACTGTTGGCTTTAAAAATAAGTGTCAAGCACATCAAATGACTGTATTGACCTCTTGGGATTTTAAAGGAAACATCACCCTGAATCAGCAGAAGAAGGTCTGAAGGCCAGGTCGGAGCATGGACAAAACATATGTAATGGAGTAGACTTAGGAAAATAAGAAACTTAGATATAAATGCATTTTCAAAACTCATGGCATGCTAACTATCCATGGGTGGTTCATATATTGCATCCATCATACGGCTCAAGAGCATTGCAAGTAACCCAAGGACACTTACCGCCTGGTTGTTGATTTCAGTTCTATGTAGCACTGCTACTGTGCTGCTGGATTTTTTTCAGTTTTGTACTTGAAAAGCTGATACTGCCAACTACGTTGGGTTTTGGGGTAGAACAGTTCCTTACACAACTTCTCCAAAAGTTTGAGTGATGTATGCCAGAAGACAGGTCTTGATGGAAGGCATGTAGGTTGACCAATACATATAACTTAATATAATGTCAATATATGAGCAGAAATGGAGGTGTGCTTGGGTTCTTTTCTGGAATTGTTGTACCTTGCAGCCTGAAATACTCAGAGAAACTAATACGATATATGGGACTCTTGCTTCAAATTCCTACCGTATTGTTCCCCTCTCTTTCTTATTCCTCCTCCTGCAAGTTCATTCAGTTGCCGCTTCTCATGCAGTCTCCTTTATTAAAGGCCTGGGCATGTCTCGTAAAATCTAGTGCTGTAATTTGGAGTTCCTCAACAAATAGGCAGCACTGGTGCATGGAGTTCTTTGGCAATGGCCTTGTTAGAATACCCCCTAAAGGAGGGAGGGTCTGACATAAGAACATTGTGCTCAAATGGCCATTAAAAACAAAGAATTACTGGCCTAGTATTTATTATGTGTGTGTGATCAGAAGTACTGCAGGAGCACAGAGTTGTCTTGTTCTGCCACTTCCATGACAATTAAAGTAATAATGGTGGCTGCCTTTGAAATCCATTATTAATTCTGCTGTTCTGCCGTACTACATGGAAAACTGTTTTACTTGTGAACCTTTCTTTTCTTTTTTTCCCTCTTTTGTCTACCTTTACAGACGATTTGGAAGGTAAAAAGCTCAATTTGTATAGCATGCTGCTTTTATTAGTATAGTTGCTAATCGCAAGTTATTTTTCACCTTTACTCTCTTCTCTGTTAAAAAGGACACTGTAAGGTATTTTTATAATTCTTACTAAAACATTTTCATAATCTTTCTTCTCTCAGATTTAAAACTCAATTTCTTAAATTTGTTTTTGTACCTGAAATGTGTGTGTTTCTCATTATGCTCAGGTACTTACAAGTTGATGGACATGTTATTCTGTCCTGTGATTCTAAGTGGGCTTATTGGCATTCCAACAGTCTAAATACTTCTCGGCCAACTATTTAATGACAGTGGATACCAAGGCTCAACACAAGATTTTGGCGAGCAAGTATGGACGCATAGAGTTCTTGTGTCTAGAAGAAGCATTGAAGGACTTAAGAGAAACTGTTATACAGAACAAAAGTCAAGTTTTGAACCTTCTACCCTTCGCAGTGTCCCTTTTAAGTAATATTCATTAAGAATATGGCATTATTACTTTCCTTTCCTGGATCTAGTTGCCCACTTATGCACTTGTTTCTTCCTCATCTGTTAATCTGTCACAGTTCTGGGATGTGTTTAATGTGTTTTAACAGATCAACTAAAACTGGTCGTTTGAAAAGCAGTATTTGTTACTGAAGCATCTAAAACTAATCTTCATAAACAGAGATCCCTCTTCCTCTCTGCTCACAGAACATGTTTGTGCAGAACTTGAGTATGACTTCTCATAACAATAGCCAGTCTAGAGCAGAGGTGGACAAACTACAGCCCGCGGGACCATTCTGCCCGGCCCTTGAGCTCCTGGCCACGGAGGCTAGCCCCCAGCCCCTCCCCCGCTGTCCCCCATTTTCTGCAGGTACACCGCCACATGGGCAGTGTGGCTTGTGCCCACCTACCTCACAGGCTTTCCAATAAGTCAGTCCTGCCACTCTGAGCAGCATGGTAATGGGACAGAGAGTAGGAGGTCCCAGGGGGCAGTCAGGGGACAGGGAGCAGTTGGATGGGGTGGAGGTTTTTGGGGGGCGTGGTCAGGGGATGGGGAGCTGGGGGCAGTTGGATGGGGTGAAGGATGTGGGGGAGTGTTAGGGGACGGGGAGCAGGGGGCAGTTTGATAGGCATAGGAGTCCCGGGGGGCCTGTCAGGGGACAGAGAACAGGAGGCTGTTGGATGGCTAGTCCAAAGGCTAGATAACAGGATGACAGTGAATTGCCTTTATGAAATCAGTCCAAATCAAGAACTGAGCAGTTATTTTGCCACCAATATGTCTTAAAATTAATATCCCTTTTTTTGGTGCATCTGAGTTTTTTCATCACTGGACCAAAAAAAAAATTTTTTTCAAGAGTAAATAAGTACTTGAACATCCAACTTTCGACGGTTTTACTCCTAAACTAAAAGCCTTGAAGGAGGGAGCAGTAAATCTGCTTTGTTTTTGGAGAAGGTATTGAATGATCTTTGTGGTATCCTCGTTCAGCTGTACACTTCACTTCAACTCACGGAAGTGACAAAGAGTCCGGTGGCACCTTAAAGACTAACCTAACCTAACTTCAGCTGCAAACACTGAATCCCCAAGGCTGCTTCCTGCCCGTCATTTGAAAAAGCAGGTGTTCTCTGCTCTGTGAGGGCTGTGTGGTCACTTGGGAGCTTGCTTGCATTTTGAGTGTGTGGTCCTGTAGAGGAGAAATGTGGCTCTGAGCCGATGTGACGGATGAAAATAGAATTTCTTGTAAACTGTGCAGTTAAATACTTAATAAAATCTAGATTATTTTTATCTGGGACCTGATCTGATTCCCATTAACGGCAATGGCAAGACACCGTCATCTTCAATGAAAGTGGAATCAGACTTCTACTGAGTGAATTTATGGCTTTCCATTATTAAAATGAATTAGCTCCTCATTTACTGTTCTGACTTTGGGATAGAGAATATTCAAATTCTCTCTCATGTTTAAACCAATGTAAATATTGTTTGTAGCACATGGATTCCACCAATGATTATTGTGAAAACAAGATACAGTTATTATTTAATATGACAATAAGGATTCTTTGACTCTTGACTCATAAGTACCTTATATGGGCTGTTTCCTGCCACCTGTTAAAAGAAGTTCTACAGTTATTTTAATGTGACAGTGTAACAAATTCTTCTTGAACATTCCAGAAGAAAATTCACCAAAACAGGTCGATGATCTGGGAAGGCAGTTTACAGAAATCTTCATTAAACAGCAAGAAAATGTCACTCTCCTGTTGACCTTCCTAGAGGTGAGTAGTGGTGCGGTACTTTGAACACTGAAGAGACATTAAAGTGGGTGTTTGATTCTGTGTCTCTTCATGGATGCGTCGTACAAATTAAACGTGAGGCAGTTTAGGAAGAACTTGGGTGAATATGGGCATGAAATCACTCTTCCAGAATGAAGAAGGCAACGTCTCACAATAGGATAAGTGAAAGTGCTGCCTTTTAAAAGCAGGGCTATAAATGCTTAGGGGAACCCTGGAGAGAGAAGGGTGGAGCTGAAGCTAGTGGTAGTTATGTTACTGTTGAAGCAAAAAACCACAATGGGGTGAGATTTGACTGGACAGCGTTTGTGCTGTTGCAGAGCAGATGTGGGAAAGGGACCTGCTCACCATGATGAATGCCCATCTCCATTAGGGCCTTTTGGCACCCAGTCATATAGCTGTCCTGTTTTTAAAGTCACCATGTAAGTCACTTGCGAGGGTGTGAAATGCTCCCAGATTCATTGTTTAATGTCATTCTCTGGATCCCTGCAGGAATTTGACTTCCAGGTTCGCTGGCCGGGAGTGAAACTTCTTACGTCATTGTTAAAGCAGCAAGGGCCCCAGGTGCAGCAGATCATTCTGGTCAGTCCCATGGGTAAGTAGCTTGGTCACTGGCTAACTTAAGCTGAAAATGCAGTCCAAAGGGGCACTTCTAACTGAGCATTGTATCTACTCTTAACGGGGCTTCCAAAAGGGGATTATATTAAACTCTTTATGGTAATTCACATCATGGAATTGTTTGCTTTTTCAGGCGTCTCGAGGCTCATGGATTTACTCGCAGATTCTAGGGAGGTGATACGGAATGATGTAAGTACAGAACAAAAGGGTTGTGAGCATGCTTGTACATACGTTTAGAGTTGTGTATCCTCTTTGTAACTAGAAGCTCTCCATTGCATTGTTTCTGTAATGGTGCACTCAATCTCCCCTTAGCCCTGCTGCTTCAGAGTCTGTGCGCTCTGGAGAGGCATGAAAGTGTGGGCAGGAAGGATTGGGTTGGCATGTTCCTGGGACAGATGCAGTTTTTTGCCGGATGGTATTTGCATCAGTAGCTCGTAGAACCAAAAAGCACCATGCATATTTGCAAGAGCATAGCTATGGGAGGCAGTATATCTAGGGATGCCCAAAAACCGCTGCCCCCCTCCCCCCCACATTACTGAGGAGTGCTGCTCTGTATAAGAAAGTTTTAGTTTTTATAGCCACTTCTTGTCTTAATTCTTTCTTTTGCCAGTTTTTTACATTCCCGTTTAGAGCTACGTTTGAGGCTATAACACACTGCTTCACACTGGGTTTGATGCAAGTTGCCACATGCATTGTGTACAATTGTATCCAATAATTGCGGCTGAGGTTTACACTGCTAATATATTATAACTGCTGAGGAGGGCACTGCTTTGAAGCAAATGCTCCTCTTCTAGTAAAGCTTTGTCTAGTCACGATATTTCTCTTCTTCCTGAAGGGAGTCTTGTTGCTACAGCAGCTGACGAAAAGCAATGCCGCCATTCAGAAAATAGTTGCTTTTGAGAATGCCTTTGAGAGACTGCTGGACATTGTAACAGACGAAGGGAACAGCGATGGAGGTATGGTCTGAACTGAGTGTTGCTTTGCTTACAAGGAGTGGAGATGGAGATAAAAAGCCAGGACTGTTGAAATGCTTGTGTCAATCCAAGTAGAATCTCAAGGGTTTTTCTGTTTGATATAGAAACACCAGCATGAACATCAGATGGTCACAGTCAGTGACTTTCAAGTGTTACCCATGCTATGTGGATGGGTAAAAAGACCAAGTACACAGAGTAGGATCATAGTAAGAGTGGTGGGATGAGCAAGTATACAACTTCTAGAATCTTCTTGGATTCTGTTTTGAGGACTTCAATTAGAGATTTGCAAACTTAATTTCTTCTTTGAATATGTCTGCGTGGATCCCACTGTGAGTGTACATATGTGAAAGAATGGACAGCCAGGAGGGTGAGTAAGTGTCTCATGACTGAACCTCCTTATAAGTTGTCTAAACTAGTTAGCCAACCTGCCTGTCTTCTTCCTGAAGCCAGCTCGGCTCTGGAGGAGAGGCAATTACACAAGACTTCTCTTTATTACAGGGACAGGACCAATGTTTGTAGTCACACATTGACATTCTAAAGATCCAATGACCTCTTCACAGAGAATATTGAAGTGAATGACACAGTGGTGTACCTCTTCCACTGAATGTGAAAGCTCACTGGAGTGCAGCACACACAACATCCTCTGCCTGTTTTGGGAACGTGTCAGTTCACAAAACTGCAAGGCAGTGCTGTGGTGTAACCCGCCATTGAACGGTGTCTTGGATTGAGTTGCCAGATTGGATGCTCTACTCAGGAAAGCAGTTCTACAGTCATTATTTGACGGATGCAGCTGAAACTCCTCATTCCTCACCAGCGTGAAGGGACATTGCTTGAACAGTCACTTCCCCTACAGTAACTGGGATTTTTCATTATGCTGTGGTTGCATATTTCACAACCCACCCTTCATCAGCACTTTCCTCAGTCCCCAGCTACCACAGACTTTGAATCGTGAGGGGGAGGGATAGCTCAGTGGTTTGAGCATTGGCCTGCTAAACCCAGGGTTGAGAGTTCAGTCCTTGAGGGAGCTATTTAGGGATCTGGGGCAAAAATCAGTTGGATGATTTAACAGGGGATTGGCCCTGCTTTGAGCAGGGGGTTGGACTGAAACTAAATGATCTCCTGAGGTCCCTTCCAACCCTGAGATTCTAGGTAAGTGGGAGAAGGTTGCAGCTGTTCCATGTTTTTCAATCCCACTTGGCAGCATGGAGAGGCAAAGGGTGCATATTTCTGAAGGTCTGAGGAAAGGGCAAGCGAGCAAGCAAATTGGAGAGAGGGCACTTGTTTTCACAAGCACTAAGCTCTCTGCTCTCTTCTGCTCTCTTCCCTCCTATTTCTCTGCTTCAGGTTTATCTTCACTATCACCTCCCTGAGGCTTGGGTTGCTGAGCACAACTGTCCACAGCATGGCTAGCAGGGGAAAGCTGTCCGACAGCTGATCTCAGTTGCTACACGCCCAGACCTGTTGTTTTCACAAACTGAGGGAATTAAGCTCTAAGCCTCTGTATCAGCAAACCAGGTTTGATGCCAGCACAGAAATAGGAGAGTGTTGTCATCAGTCATTCTTCTCCCCCAAGTCAGATTCTTGGGCCATGTTGCCTAGAGCAGGCCCGCACAACATGCGGCCTGGGGGCCACATGCGGCCCGCATGGGCTCACTGTGCGGCCCGTGGGGGTGAGTAAGAGTGGGGCAAGCCAAGCGGTGGGTGGGGGAAAGCGGATGGGGGCGGGGCGAGGGCGGGGCTTTTGGGCCCACAGCTGGTTTTTTTGCAGTAATATGGCCCTCGCTGCTTTCCGAGTTGTGCAGGCCTTGCCTAGAGTAATGTTTTAGTTATACCCTTTTGCTCTGTGCACAGATTTTGGCCATTATTGCTTGTTGTCAATGTCCTCAGTGTAGTGCATAATGTAGAGGGAGATGCTATCCCAACTCCATAGAGTTCACAGTTTAAATTGGATTATCTTGTTGATTAGATCTAAGAATTTCTTCTCCCTTTCAGAAGTTCTAATTAGAAATGACTTTGGAATAAGAGGAGAGAATGTTGTTTGAGTCTTAGTCATTGAATAAAGCTACGGATTACCCAGTAAGAATTACTACACTAAAAGTCTTACCTTGGGTCACTGGCATCACACTGGTGTTATTTAGGATTGTCTTTATTTTTCTTCACTGTTGGCAGCAGAAAAGGAGACTGATGAAGCCTGTTACTGGAATAAAGATACATACTTACTTGAAGCCTTTAAAAAAGCCCCCAAAAGACTTAATTTTCATTGCCACAAGAGATCTTTGTATTACATACAGTGCTCATTTTTCTAAACAAATAAGTTTCATTTAAGAGTTATGGAAGAACCATCCTTTCTCCCCAGTAGAATATTGGGCTTCCAAGAATTGACAAAAAGTATCATTGTGTTCTGCTACACCTGAAAGGTGTGAGACTTCTGGAGATGGAATATCTTTCACTTTCTCAGTTAATCCTTGCCTTGCCTCTTGTCTTTCCAGGAATAGTAGTGGAAGACTGTCTTCTCCTGTTACAAAATTTGTTAAAGAACAATAATTCCAATCAGAATTTCTTTAAAGAAGGTTCCTACATTCAGCGTATGAAACCTTGGTTTGAAGTTGGAGATGACAACTCTGGTTGGTCGGCACAGAAAGTAACTAATCTTCATCTAATGTTGCAGGTAAAACAACTTGTGACTTACTGGTGGAAACAATGCTAGGTATTTACTGTTTTCTGCTTTCTAAATCATTAGTTTTCTGCTTTCATGGCCAGCTGTCTGTTTGCTGGGTTTTTTTTTTAATTTTGAAAGTGTCTGAAGCCAGCGACTAAATCTAGTCAGCTGAAAAAAAACCCAAACCCCAGAATAAAAGTATCTTCAAGTAGCATACCCAGAGCACTCCTGACAACTTTTATGGTTTGATAACTTCCTTTGTCTTTTTCTCCCCTGTTGCAGTGTGTAAAATCAGACAGTGAAATTGTGCACAGAGTTCTGTCAAATCCCCACAGTAAACTGAAAAAGTGCAAATATTTTTAATAAGTCAATTAACAGTAATCTTCTTTTTCACATGGGAGTTGAGGAGAGAACCACACAGGAGTATTAAACCCCAAGAACTTGAAAAAAAGAGTTATTCTCTTTCTCCAAAATCACAGAAGGGAGTTTTGATCTTGTCATCAAAAGCTCACAAGATGATGTACAATCACTCAGCTCTGATTTCACGCTATCTTCATTCTGCCTTTCATATGACATCCATGCATAAAACTGGGTTAAGCATACTTCACTGTTGGATGATTAATTACTCTGTCTGGGTATTTCCTAATTTAAGACTGTGTTTTATATCTAGCCCACTGCTTAGCAAGATCACTGAACTCAGCAGATTATACGTGATCATAATTGAAACATTTTGCACAGAGTTAGATTTTGTCTGTAGAGTCTGGAAGCATTACCACTACTTTACAAATGAAATCCTGCTATCATTCTTACCACAGTTCAAAGAATCTGAGTTGAATCTCCAATGTTCATTTTGAATTGTGCAGGAATAAAGACGTCATTAAACTTCATGGCAAGTGAAAATGTATAGCACACAGGTTTGGCAGTCTGTGGAAACCAAATATTGGGGTAGCATTACTGTGATTCTGGATTGCCGGATGTGTTCAGCATGCCAATGTGAATACACAATCTCTCTCTCCAGAATATTACTGAATGCCATAGGCATATTTACTAGTCCATCTGCAGCAAAGGGAATTGTAAGTAGGCAAGGGTGTGAAATACACTACATAAACATCCTGGAACCTTTTTTGGCGTTGTAACTTTCAATATTTTAGATATCAACTATCAACAATATTAACTATCAACAACTGGAATTTGAGCAAAGTCAAATATTCCTAATACAAAAGTTCTGAAAAGTACAGCATGTAGTATATAGGAAAAAGAAAAGAACACAAAAGGTCTCCTTAAAAACTATTAGAAGAATAATGGTAGGCTTCCATTTTCTTCCTTTTTTTAATTAGTTCTGACTGCTGCATTTCCACCTACTAACTCTCACTATGCGTGTCTTGTATTCAAGAAACTATTAAACCATAACAGTAGTTGGTGGTGTGCAATGAAAAAAGTGTATTGGTCTACTATTGTTAGCTGGAATTAACTGATTTTTTAGTTGTGTTAGTCAGCACTATATAAATGGGGTAGGAATGTTGTCACTTTTCAGCTCAGAAATGCTGTTGAAAATATTTTGAAAAACTCTTGGGTAAATGACTTATTAAAATGTGTTAATGTTTAGCATTATTCTTATTTTAAAATTAATAAATGAAACAAGTGACAACTGCTCTTTGATCAAGGACTCAATAGTTTGAAGCTCTTGCAAGTACACCTCTTGTATGTTTATGATGCCTTTGTAAAGTATATGGAATTTGCTATCACAGTGAATTCGTAACTGGGGTAATTGTGTAATTGGCACTTCTGTTTTCACTGAGGTGCCTATTAATTTTTTTTTGTACTCTAACTACTAACAACTGCTTTAAGAAGAGTGAAAGGAGATAATTCATTCTGAAGGAATGCTGCCATCTTGTGAGAAGTAGCTAGATTCAGTTCATGACAGAGCTATGTGCACAAGTGGCACAGTTGTTCAGTTTGGATATGTAGCTTAAATTCCTCATGTAGTTTCAACACAAGCACTAGTTGAGTTTTACTTTAACCTCTAATCCAGCGGCAGCTTTACAAACATAAGACACAAAAAAAGATTGTGGGAATTAAAAGCTGCATTTTTTCTGAAGAGTAGAGTTGACTTGTGAGCCTAATGCAGAGATACAGATCCCCCTCCCCCACCCTTCAGTTTTCACAGATGCATGAAATCAGTGTTTTAACGCCAGGTTCCCTCCATCCCTATACCAACGTGCATTCCTCTTCTTTGCAGCTTGTGCGGGTGTTGGTGTCCCCCACAAACCCACCTGGCGCCACCAGCAGTTGTCAAAAAACCATGTTTCATTGTGGGTTATTACAGCAGCTCTGCACGATCCTCATGGCAACGGGCGTTCCTGCTGACATTCTGACTGAGGTAAGATAGAGCAAGAAACCAGGGAGCAGAGGTAGCCAAGGAATAGGACAGCAGTAATGTAAGACTCTCAGGCCATACAGTGAAATATTAAGTTAATACTCCTTAGCTATCAGATTCGGAAGTCTGAGAGGTTTCAGTTTCTCTTCCCCCTGCAGTGATGTATGCGTAGGGAGGCTCCTTAGAGTTAAAGTTGGATGTAAAACTTCCTTCGCTTCATAAATCCCGGCGTGACGTGCATGTATGAACGTGTATGTACTAAATTAACTGGATGGTAACTTGATTTGCTCGCTGCTTTTTGTGGGGTAGGTAATTTCAGAGTCAGTTGAGTCCCTTGTCTTTTTCCTGACCTTCAGTGCCAGTGTGAACAAGCTAGCATGAGGTTGCCAGCTGAATAATAGATATATTTTTCTGGCTTCTGGGAAGTCCTTTACCGAGTTAAGATGAGGGCAATTAATCCCTTACCTGAGGACATTAACTAGGTCAGCTGGATCCCAGTGCTTGTCCCACCTCCAACATTAGCAGCCTTGTCAAAAGGGCTTGAAATGTTTGTCATAGCAGTTGCGTTTCTAACTCTAGGTATCCAAAGATGTTTCAGTCTAGCCTCTCCTATGATGAGGGTAGATAGCAACCTTCTTATCTTATTTCATTTGGGGTTTCCTCCATTTTAGTGTTGGCTACCTTTCCAAAGAAGACAGTAGCTGAGTAAATCACTTCAGTTGCACCACTTACCTCTTCCTAATTTACCTGAATTTGCTTCCAAAATAATCCTGGTTTTAGCTTAGTTTTCTGTGGTAATTTTGTAAGATGACTCCAAGTAACCTGGGCTATTGAAAACACTGTGTGCCATGTGACACTTCCTGAAGTGACTTTTCTTCTGTTACATGTTGGTCTTCAATAAATGGAGGGGCAGGTCAGCTAACTTGTACTTCCCTGCCTCCTAATTTGCAGCTTCCCTCTGTAATCTACACATTTCTGAGATATGTTCAGGGTCTCCTTTCTACTTTCCTAAATGACTAATAGCATTAACACCACAGGGCATTTGGCTTTCTTGCTTTGAAAGCAGTATCTCATCTAAATAAGGACTTCTAAATTTGGAATATAATGGTCTGTCCCAATATTTACAAATACTATGTTTAAAAGTTGATAACTGGGTCAATGTATTCCATAAATATTCTGACTATTGTAGGAATTAGTTTATTGCTGTTTTGGTATCTTGAGCTCCATGTCAACTTTCTGTGGCTTGTCTTACTCTCCTTTAGACCATCAACACTGTGTCAGAAGTCATTCGAGGATGCCAAATAAACCAAGACTACTTTGCTTCTGTAAATGCACCTTCAAACCCACCGAGGTAGGGGAAGAAAAATGCTTAACCATTTACCAAGCGAGGATATGTTGGCATGGGAAAGAGCTTGCATTTAGAATCTTTCATCAGTCAGAAAGGGAGTCTTTTACTTAATAATTTAAAGTTACAGTAGGTCGTACCAAATTAAAGCTTCGCATTAGAAGGGTTATCAAACATGCATTAGATGAAATGTGAAGGTGTCTAGACAGCTTCCACACAGAATGCCTTTTGAACTTGTCTCACTTAACTCCTTCCTTCATGATCTAGAACAGGAAACTACCAGCAACACGTGAAATCTGTGCAAACTGAGGAGCAGTCAACTCCAATGAAAGGAGAGAGAATAAATAAGTGACTCAGGGTATATCTAGGCTGCAATTAAAAACCCGCAGCTGGCTCATGTCAGCTGATTCAGGCTCTCGGGGCTTGGACTCTGGGTCTGTTTCATTGTCTAGACATTCAGGATCTGGCTGGAGCCCAGGCTCTGGGGACCTTCTCCCCCTCACCCCCCACTCCCCCGGGCAGGATCCTGGAGCTCGGGCTCCAGCCAGAGCCTGAATGTCTACTCTGCAATTAAACAGACCGGTAATCAGAGCCCTGCAAGCCTGAATCAGCTGATCTGGACCACCGGTTTTCAGACGTTAGAAAAGTAGACAGAAAATGACAGTGATTCAGGTGGGTGGGAGGAGACGAGCTAATATATTTAAGAGGAGTCTCTCTAGTCCGCACCACACATTCTCATTGAGAGGAGAACTTGTAAAGCAGTAATACTACAAAACCTGACATGAGCAACAGCAGTAAACTGGACCTGATTTTCCAACATGATTGAGCAGTTTTTTAAATCCAGCATCGTTATGGGCTGCCTATGGCAAGGCTTCATGCCCTAGAGTAGCGAAGTAAGATTTTCTATCCAGCTCTGATGTGACTGCGCATGAGTGTTGTTTTCAGCTATGAATGAACGCATTCTGCTGTAAAGATGTTGACGTGTTGGAGAACAAGAAAAAGCTATCAGAGCAGAACAGACGGATCTCAAGTAAAACATGAAAATGGAATAATCTGAATAATTTGACGAAGCAATTAGGAAAGGGAAAAATAAGTCTACCAATTATCTGAATGATGAAAACATCGAGAAGGGAGAGGAATTCAGTGTTGTACCTGAAGGTACACGTAGTCAGAGTAACTGATAAGAAGAATTTCCTTATAGCAAGATCTGTTAGGCAGTGTAAAAGCCTCATTGTTTGAGCTAAGCACTATAGAAACTGTAGAAAAGTCCTATAAGAAACAGTCATGCATTGACAAGGAGACGGAGTGGATGATCCAGCAGGCCTCTTCGGTCTCCCGCTATTGTCCCATGGTAAACATAATAAGCAAAATGTACTATATTGAGAGAGAATATTTTAGGATTAAACCCGAAAATCCAGTTACCCCTAAAGATAAATATCTAAATATATGGTAAACCTTACTTGGGACTAAAGCTTAGTTTACCTTAGTTCCTTGGGCAAATTATGTTAAAGTAGAAGCAGCACCTGAAAGAGTGGCTGTGATGTTATGTTAACGTGTGCAAAACTTTCTTTCCTAGCTGGCCTCGCAGGTAGGTCTGCTGCAGCTTCTTAGCGGTAGAACCTTCCATTTCATTTGTAAAAATACACCTGATGGTACACATTGGCTTACTGCAATCATAACATTGAGTACAACAATGTTCTTTGCACCAATTGCCCCCACAACATAGTTTTAAAAATAAAGATTTTACTTTTCATACTAAATGCTTGACTTTGCTTTTGTTTCTTGGGCCACCTTTTGAATAGGTTTCCTATATCTGGAGAAAATCATCTCCTCAAGTGTATATTCCAGTGGTAATTGTTAAATTGGATTTTTCTAAAAATATGGACTATAGACCGCTAATACACATTTCCCTACAAACATGCCACTAAAAGCATTCAGGCTCTGTTCCTGTCTCATGATCAGTTGTTGTCCTGCACCGGAGCAGAGTCCATCAGTATTATAAGTCTGATTTTTGTTAGTGTAGACAAGACCTCACTTCAGGGTTTCACTACAGTTGATACACCTACTTCTAAGCTTTCAGTATTCCTGCTCCCCAATCCTGAGCCTACCCTCTACGGTAACTGCAATTGTATTTATTTTGTAATTTAATTCTAATGGGCTGTCTCATTCTTTTGAAACAGGCCTGCAATCGTAGTACTTCTGATGTCCATGGTGAATGAAAGGCAACCATTTGTGCTGCGCTGCGCTGTTCTTTACTGTTTCCAGTGTTACTTGTACAAAAACCAAAAAGGACAAGGGGAAATTGTTTCAACACTTCTACCATCAACCATAGATGGTATGCAGCTTGAAAATTTCAGAAACAAATCCCACTTGAGCATACATTTGAATGCACCATTAAGGCTTCCTCTAAAATATTACATCCCTTGAGTAAAGTGCCAAGAACAAGAGATGTAAAAATCACCTTGTGAACAGTGTTTCAATTTAGGAGAGTTTTTTTACTTGAATTCTATTTGAACGTAACTGACAATGCATAACATTCATGTGTTACAGCCTGAATTCTTGTACCTTTAAAATTTGGTTAAAATTATTTATGCTCTAGCAGGATAAGCACTGATATCAAATTGGTTAGTTATTTGTGCTTGGAGTTAACATGGAGGGATTGTTTCTATTTATTAGAATCTATGCTAATTTGTACTAAAACATTAAATTTTTTGTTCTTTGGCATATAGTTTATACATTCACTTTCTAGTTTGAGCAATAACTTTCAACCTTGCACCTTACAAGTAGGTGGAGGGATGTATATGTTGGAAAATGTTTCCTGATAAGTTAAATTCCAAGGAGGTTGCGAACCAGACTAGTATTTTAAAAAGATACAAAATCTTAGCCATCAAGTAGCAAAATTGGAGCTGCATTCCCTAGTGTGGCATGTGAAATGGCATTCACTTTTTGAAAAAGACATTATGACCCTGCCCTATTTCTTTTCATTATTTATCAAACATCCAAAATTTGCTAAATGTGTCTCAAAGAGTAAGGCAAGTGTCCTCCAAAGAAAGGGATATAACATACTAGTAAAATGATGGGAAGGAAGTCTAACACATGGCTTGTTAATGCCACAGGGTGTTTTTCTGATCCAACCCTCCCTCCAAAACAGAATGTTGCTTTCACACCTCCCATTGCACTGTATATCTTGGGCAAAGTATAAGCAGATTACAACAGGCGGGGATCTAAGTCAAATTTTCATTTGTTTTACACTTAAACCAAGAACCTTTCTGCCATCTTCCAGTTGTACAAGCTCGATTTTGAGGCCTTTGTCTGCCATAACTTTGATGGGCATGAATGTGCATGTGTGAAAACAAACTGTGCTTCATGAATTCATTCCAGTATTTTGAGGCATGAAAGATCACTAAAGCTTTCCATTACCATTTTAATACACACAATGTCTTTCTTATCAATTATGTGCTGGATACTTAAAAGTAACTGATCCAGCTCCTTTATTAATGATCTGCCTGTCAAAACTCAGGCTGTTAACCTTGTCAGAGTATTGAGGCTCATTCAGATTTTCACGGAATGCATTCTTGATAATTATTTACTCAATGAGATCTTTAAAAGCTTTTCTGGCAAGCTCCACCTGTCATCCTACTTTGCTACTTAGTCAGTATTTTTCATCTTTGGAGTTCAGAGCTCCTTCCAAAAGTGTCATTCCCTTTACTCATGAAAAATCCGATGCTGGGAGGTTAAATGACTTGCCTAGAGTGACTGCAGGTGGATAGTGGTAGAACTGTGACTAGAACCTAGGTCTCTCAGTTCCCAGGCTCGTTCACTGGGTCACACTACCTCCCATAGAAAAATTTGCTGACCCATCCTAATGACTGCCTGTGTGTGGCTGTTTAGGATTTTTGGAGAACATTCCAAATGTCTAATGTTCTGATGGAGGTGTGGTTTTGTAATTGGAGGCGTAGAACTCCCAGCTAGCAGCCGAGTTGTTCTGTCTGAAAGTTGAATCTTTCCAGGGGTTCCTGGAGACTGTAGATGTGGTGAGGGCCTGGCTGTGCACTACTTCGTCCGGGAACAGTCAGTATGGCCAGCTAGCTGGGGGTGCTTGACAATAGCATGAGACCCCCTCTCTCTCTTTGCCACATGAGAAAGCAGTCATCTTCCACTCTGCTACCCCTGGACCACTATGTAGGTGCCATATTTTTATTCCTAAAGTTTTATAAAATGCAAGATGTCTTCCGATGAATGTAGAGTTTCAATTGTAATCTCTCTGAGATGGGGACCATGTGTTTGTGAACAGTACCTGGCACAATGAGGTCCCCATCCTGGTTGGAGCCCCTCTGTGCTACTGTGTCATAACTACTTTACGAGTCTTGATCATGGCTTGCTTTTGTGCCACAGCATTTTTTTGCCATTGTTGTAGCTACAGGTAATTCTGTCTCGGCTGGCCAACTGCTCTGTGGCGGACTCTTTTCCACGGACTCTGTCTCCAACTGGTGTGCTGCCGTGGCCCTGGCCCATGCTCTACAAGAAAACGCAACTCTGAAAGAGCAACTGCTAAGAGTTCAGCTTGCAACAAGTATTGGTAATCCTCCAGTGTCTTTGCTGCAACAGTGCACCAACATTCTTTCACAGGTAGAGTATTATCTGTACTGTGTCATTGCCACGGTTCTGTTCACTTAAGAAGAAAAATGTTCCCTGGATATTAGTGCTCAAAGAAAAATGCTGATTTTCTCAGTTGAAGTGCAAGCGAGATTCTGTAGTAGATTTAGTGCTAGTTGTGACTGTACACTACAGCATAGAGTGCCTTTGCAGTAAAAATGGAAGTGTAGCGGATACGCCATTATAAAGTGTCACTTGAAGCTGCTTTGTCCAGTGTCATGAGTCACACACCTTAGATTTGAAATGGCATTGTTTTAGTCTCTTCCTGTTTCATCACTATTTTGAATGCAAGTCACATATTGAAAGGGTGCCAACTAAAACAACCCTACTTCTATCTGGAAATGATCTGCCTACAAGAAACACCAAAGATTACTGTAACTGAAGGATATTACTTATTTCTGTTTAAATAGACAATACAAAGTGCTGTCAAATGCCCAGTTTCACCTGTTTGGGGGTCTTTCATTCAGCAATGTCGGGGGAAACCGGTATTTCATTTAGAAAGGAAAATGATGATAAAACTACTGGTGGATAGAGGGACTTAAAGGCAGATGAAGCAGCACCTGAAACTATTGTTAATTCACTTTCTCAAAAGACTAAAATTTAAGTTGATGGTAACCCTTTGTATTATGTTACCACTTACAAAAGTTATAGTCACTGTACAGTATGTAGTTTGAAGCCAAAGCATGATTCAAGCATCACTCATCAACTTTTCAAGGTTCTGTTTTATTGTTTGGATCTTGTGTTTGAAATTTTGCTAGTCGAGTACAAGAAACTTAGGTTTTGTAGATGTTGACTTCACTATTTTTAAATGTGCATATCGCTCAAAATAGCCAGAATCTCAAAATTGTTTTACTCATTTCTTGAACTGAGCCGCATTTCAACATAACAGTTTCAATAAAATAGCCACTACATTTTTGGTTTTGCATTTTGCTAGGATCTTAAAAGTTTGAGTTTTCTAACGTTCTCTACAAAAAACTCAAGTAATATGTGTGAATTTTTTAATATATGATTTACAGGGTGATAAGATCGACAGACGGGTATGTATTTCTTGGCATAACTTAGGCATCTTGTCACAAGCAGGGCCTTTTCTGTCTTGGGTTTTGCTGATTTTTTTTAACTGCTTTTTTTGAAGTGTTTCCACTTACGGTGTCATGTTGCAATCAGTTTTTATTTCTGGCATAACAAGCTCTCTCTGTGTGTCTCCATGGGATCCTGGTGCGGTGTTCCTGGGAACTGTGGGATCAAGATCTTGGGTGCCACGGGTGCTTTCTTTCCAGTGAAGCATTGCAGTCACCAGCTGCTCTAACGTACTACATTTTTGTTCACACTTCCTCATAATGTGAATTAAATTTTACTTTTCAGTGACATTGAATCAGTGTTTAGAACTGTTATAAATGCTTTTCATTCTGACCAGTAGAAAGAGGTGGACATGACCTGTAGCAGATGTATACTGTTTGGGCCCTTAATTGCTATTGGAACAAGTGTCCTCTATCTGGGTTCCAGTCAATCCATATTACTCATTTCCAGTGATAATTTCTCTTACAGAATTGTATCCACAGTTGTCTTAATTTGTAATTAAGGATGGGATTTTTACTAAGCAATTCTGAAGTTAGCAGTAGGTGTCTCATTCATCTCCAGACTGAATCCGTGTCCGTATTACACAGTCTACAACGACAGAGGGGTTTTTTCCATTACTTTCCAAACTCCACCTCCCTGAGCGAGAGTAGCTAACCTGACAGTCACATTCTTCCGCTGACCTAGCTGTGCCGCTCGGGTGTGGATTTTTCACATCCACGAGCGCTCTAATTGTGTCAGCCTAAGTTTTACATGTAGACCAGACCATAGTCATTCGCAGTTAGTGTGTTACTGAGCTAGGCATCACCTATAGCGGCATGTTTCCTGAGCATTGCCACTGTGTATCGTCTGCTTGCACCGACAGAGATGGTGACCCTGCCTACTGTTAAGGTGTCAGACGTTCCCATGATAAAAGTGTTCACTGTTGCTTTATAATTCCCAATATACTTTTAGGCTGAAGTGTTTTGTTTTTGAAACTTTCAGCTAAAATGTTTCAGCAGCTTCCCAGAATGAGTAAAGAAGAATATGTTTTGCCTCATCAGTGCTTTGGTTTGGATTTTTAAACCATCTCCCCCCTCGGCCCCCCCCCCCCCCCCGGTCCCCCGAAGCTGTAGAAGCTGCATGTTCTGGAAGAAGGACTTGAAACTTGGCAAGAGGGTTACCCTAGTGTCAGATGAGCCTTTTGCCATGCCTGGGAAAATTGTCCAAATTGAGCCTCTGAGAAGTCTGTTTACATATGCTCAGACTTGTTACTGTGGGCTGCTAAATTCTCTAAAGCAGGGGTCTCCAAACTGTCTTGACCGCGCACCCCCTAGTAGAAATTTTTTTTGAGCAGGCACCTGCACCGGGGAAGCCTCGCCCTCGCCCCGCCCCCATCCATCCACTCCCTCCCACTTCCCCCCCCCCTGCCCCCCCCCAACTCCCCCTCCTTGTCCCCTAACTGCCCCCCTGGGGCAGGTCCCCGCTGCGCTGCCCAGCTCCTAAGGCCCATCTCTGCCTCGGCGCTTGGCTCTTGGGGCCGGGCATCAGCCGTGGCACCTGGCTCCCAGGCCAGGTGTCAGTCGCAGCGCGCAGGGCCCAGCTCCCGGGCCAAGTGTCAGATGTGGCACCTGGCGCCCGGCTCCTGGGGCTGGGTCTCAGCCGTGGCGCGCGGGGCCTGGCTCCCGGGGCTGCAGCCGTGGCATGCGGCTCCCGGGGCTGCTGCCCCGGCTCTTGCAGAGGAGCTGCCGGGGCAGCCCGGCTCCTCCTGCCTTATGGGAAACCTCCCAGGTTTCCCATAAGACAGGAGGAGCCGGGCTGCCCCGGCAGCTCCTCTGCAAGCGCTGCAGCAGCCCCCAGCAGCAGGAGGAGCCGCCCTGCTCCTCCTGCTGCCGTGGCCGCCGTGGCGCTTGCAAAGAAGCCGCCCGGCTCCTCCAGCTGCCGGGGCTGCGCACCCCCGGGAGTGGTCACGCGCACCCCCAGGGGTGTGCGCACCCCAGGTTGAAGACCACTGCTCTAAAGAGTCTATCTGCCCTGGGCAGGCTCCAGTGTAGGGGAGCAGGGGCTGGCTAGGGTGACCAGATAGCAAGTGTAAAAAGTCGTGATGGGGTGAGGGATAATAGGATCCTATATAAGAAAAATCCCCCTAAATCGGGACAGACCCTATAAAATCGGGACATCTGGTCACCCTGACCCCTCCACTTGCTACTGCAGACCACTGTGGTACTAGGCACAGGAACAGAGCAGGGAAACTTTCCTGTGCTCTCGATGCTCCACCTGTTGGCACCCAGGCAGCAGGCAGGAGGACGAGAGACAGCATAGAGGAGAGGGGGTTGCAGGAGCCAGAGAGTTGGAAGGAGTAGAGGGGGCAGCAGAGGAGCATGAGGAAGGCCTTTGCCAGGGAGGGTGGGCAGGAGTCAAAAGATGTGGGCTGGATAGGAACCAAAGCGGGCAGACAAGCTAAGGGCACAGGGGCAGAAGAGTTTATAACCATTAGAGAACTCTCCCCTTCAGGATGTGGAATCGGACCCAGGAGTCCACAGTTCCCACGTTCCTCCTCTGTCAGCAAGTGACTGGACCGCAGGGAAGACCAGCCTCTTATTAGTACCAGGTACTCTCTAGCTCAAGTGGTAGAGAGCTGGGCTGTGCTGATCTAAAGGTTTGAACTCGGCTGGTGCCCAAGCTGGGGATCAGGAGGGCTCCACATGACGGAATCTCTATTTTTTCAGGTCTTTTATAAATGTATGAAATTGCACCCTGACTATTGTATGAGAATATTAAGTTTGCAGAGTCAAGCACTCAGGTTAGGGAATGCCCTGCATGGCTGTTCTTAGAGGCGGATAAGGACTTACTTTAAGGGCTTCCGGTGTTTGTAGTGCTGATTTAGGGCTCAAAGCAACACTGTCTCCAGTACTTAAGCACAGTGAACATCAGTGGAGGACAGTGAAATGAAAGTCCAGCAAAACTTAAGGTTGCTGAAACGCAGAATTAAAAGTAGAAATGCAGCATAGACTTAATTAAGGACTGCTTCTTTGGTATTGGCCAAATGTAACTCTCTTCTCCACTGCCTCGAACCTCTTGTGACCATTCCCTCCAGAATGTGTTCTCCTTTTACTCTCTTCGGTAGGTCCAAATCCCTTGTATGTTTCCCAGTTTGCTGTCCAGAGCCTGGCTTTTAACTCTGTTACTTTCTTTGATGTACTACGTGCTTATCTGAAGCTTTTTTGTGGGAGCTGGAAAACTTTTGCTTGGTTGCTGTGTTGGACTTCTGACTTTCATAGAGAGGTGCCTGCCTGCCACTTTCCATGGCATTTTCATTTTCAGGAGCCTGGAGAATTAGCCAATATAGGAGCAGATGCCAGAGAATTATGTAAATGTGGATATATTTTGTAGGCCTAGAAAATGGGTGTGAATCATATATAAATATAAATCCATATATAAATGTGGATATATTTTATAGGCCTAGAAAATGAGTGTGAATCAGCTAGTTGATGCAAACTGAGGCTTAACACTAGATAAGTCTGAAGTTAAATAAACAAAACATCTGCTTTAAAGAACCAAAATGTACATTAATGAATGTCTCAAGGCCATTGTCCAAGGTACATCTTGGCCTAATTGTGTGGATTTAAAACGCTTAAAATTGAAACTATTTAACAAAAACTCTTGAGCAGTGTTATTTCACATTTCTTGTGTATTAATTTGAATAACCTTTTGGGGAGCTATTCAGAAGAAAACTAATTTTCCAGCAGACTAAATTGAAAGACAAGATGGCTTCATTAGACCAGCCTGCACAATTCAGAAAGCAGCGAGGGCCATATTACTGCAAAAAACCAGCTGCAGGCCGAAAAGCCCCGCCCTCTCCCCGCCCCCATCCGCTTCCCCACACCCCACCGCTTGGCTTGCCCCGCCCGTACTCACCCCCTGCAGACCACACAGTGAGCCTGTGTGGGCTGCATGTGGCCCCCGGGCCGCATGTTATGCAGCTCTGCATTAGACTATTCCACTTGTCTGGTTTACCTTGTGTATTACTGTATCACAGAAGAAACTGCCCTGTAGCAATCAGTTTTCACCCTGAAATAAAATCTCAACTCATGGTACAATACATCAGTAGTGGGTATACGTTATATTTGCAGCAAAGGAAGACAGCGTATTAGTGCTGGGCTGCTTTAAAAGTTTGCAGCTGACTTCTGCTAATGGGGCACTTTATGCAGCACTTTCCCCAGAAGGCTCTGCATGTATTTTTTGTTACTTAATAATATTGTCATCCCAGCATTAATTACAAAGGCAAACTAACTTGTCATGATTTTGTTGCAAAGCTAATTTGTGTTGAGTGACACCTTACATCTGTCTTGGTTTGACATGCATTGAAGACTGCTAGATTTTTGTGAATCCTTTCCATCAAAGCACTAAAGCTGAGTTAAGAATAGCTAGTAAATGTGTATTTTTGGAAGCCTTCACTTCCTTTTTTATCCCTAAGTTAAAAGTGGGTGGGTTCTGAAGTAAATACGGCCTCTAAAACACTTCATTGAGTGCTATATATGAAGAAATTAATGCCAGCTTTTCCATTTCAGGGCAGCAAAGTGCAGACGAGAGTTGGATTGTTAATGCTGCTTTGTACCTGGTTGAGCGATTGTCCAATTGCTGTCACACACTTTCTCCACAACTCCGCCAATATTCCATTTGTATCCTTGAAATGTTGACAGAATACAGGAGTTGGAATGGAAAACTCTCTTGTTTTTAATATAAAAAATGTAGATAAACTTGCAGGAATGCTGCAGGATATTTAAGGATAGTAGATGTGGTGCTTAACAAAGTTGTGTCCCTTTACTGTTAACATGTAGAAACTAAACAAAGCCTAGTCAAATCTGTGAATTTGAAAAGACGTGTGACGAAATGAGGGATTTTCTTGGTTTTTCCTAGGTTTTTCCAATGGTTTGCTTGTAGACGGGGTGGGACTCAGTTTCCCTGGGTGTTACTGGTTTAACGAGGTGATGGAAGATGGAGTTTGTTGTTACAGAGGACCAGAGACGGAACTTGGGACCCCAGCATGTCAGATATTTCCTCTGAGCACGGGTAACTGTTGCTTGGAGAAGCTTTTGGACAGTTTAGCAAATGTCAGGTACACGCACGTTGCAACTGGTATGGTTGCAGCTTGGGTAGGAATACCCACGTTAGCTTTGATCTAGCTAGTATGCCAAAAATAGCAGTGAAAAAGGGGAGGCACAGACTTCAGTGCACACTATACAAGCCCTCAAAGGACCCTCAGTACATATTTACATTCCTAGACGGTGCTGGGATCTGTGCCATAGTGTCTTCAATGCCGTTTTTAGCTCTTTGCTAGATTCAAGCTACTGTGGATATGCCTATTCAAGATGCTAGTACACCTGGACGTCAGTGTGGATATGCCCAGAGTGTTGTAACTGCAGAGAAACTCATGGAGTTTCAGTATGAAGAATCTCTCACTTGTAATCTCCCAGAAATGGGAAAATACGTCTTCATCTCAATGAATTGTAATGAAAAATATACTTCTCTGATAAGGAACTTAATCTAATTGACAGTTAAGCATCAGATGGGAGACACAGCCTTCAAAAATTTTTCACAATTAATGTATGGAAGAGAACTGAGTTTGGGTACAGAGAACCCTTTTAAATATTACATTGAGTTTTCAGGATATTAGACTTGAATAGCAATATATATACACATTATACAAATCCATTAAAAGAAACTAAATGTATGAGCATTTTCCTTTGAAGTAGCATACTATTACTAATTAAGCGTATGGTTTTAATGGGTAAAGAAATTGGGTTTACATGTTTAAGATGTCATAAGCAGCTTAGCCTGAGATTACGTATTGAAAGGGAAAGGTGCGTTTTGTATATTCTGCTCATGAAATGTTTAAACTTCCTTAGCAAATATTCCAGCTCACAGGGCAGATAGCCGAAAACCTTGGAGAAGAGGAGCAGTTAGTTCAAGGCCTGTGTGCGCTTTTGCTGGGCATTTGCATTTATTACAATGACAATTCTCTTGAAAATTATAGGAAGTAAGTATGGTTTAGGACTAACTGAAGAGTTTAGGGGAGGTGAAAGTTTGTGTGCAGGCTATCAGCTGTCCCTAAACTAGGAAGAAGTTTCTAAATGAAAGACAACACAGCCTATAATATTGATATTCTGAGTTTTAACAATCCCTCTAGCCCCCTGCTTTTAATGTATTCCCTCCTGTAAGGAATACATATGGCTAGAAAATGTGAGATGGTTTCTCCATGGTAATCAGCTGGGAAAAGTCATTGATACAGCCTCAGATGGTGCAAAGCATCTGAACCATTCTTACCAAGTAATACAGTTAGTACTGCCTTCATGTCTCCTTTCACCTCTGGCATGTGAACAGCCGATAGTGGCAGACTGAGAACAGTCAGCTTTCCAGTGCCAAGAAAAGTCAGTCTGTTTGACGAGGAAAAGGAATTGTCACAGATAATTCCTTGACCATCACAGATAATTCCTTGACCGATGATAGTACCATTTGGAGGGGAAGTAAAAAGGGTGGTATTTCACTGCTCTCCATTTTTTCATTTTCCTTCTCTAGGCACAGTCTTGCCTGATGTGCTATACTAACTACCTCTTTTTCTTTTAGAGAGAAACTAAAACAGCTGATAGAGAAGAGGATCGGCAAGGAGAACTTCATCGAGAAACTAGGTTTCATTAGCAAACATGAACTGTATTCCAGAGCTGCTCAGAAACCTCAGCCTAGTTTTTCTAGCCCAGACCACATGATGTTTGATCACGAATTTACTAAACTGATAAAGGAATTGGAGGGTGAGACATGTTACACTCTTTTTTATGTACTGTCAATTGCTGTACACTTCAGATTGCCATGAATGAATTGCCACCCATTCGAAGTTTAGATTTTTAAAGGTCGAAGGGTCAAACCTAAAATTCTCTAAGTGGTATGATGGATTGTACTGTAATCATGAATATGGGATATAATCGACCATGTCTTGCAGTTCAGATGTTTTATATTAATGCTCCTGGTGCAATGTCGGGTTTTGTACTTAATCAGGCTTCTTAACACTGTTAAGTCAGTTGGCTGTTGGTGCATGTTGTTAATGATCAGGTTTTTGGTAATGGCAAATTTTTGAGCTTGTGCTTACATAGTGCCATATGGTCTGTACTCGAAGATGATGCATAAGAAGGTGGCAACCCAAAACAAAACAAAATCATAAAGTATACAAGGATTTGCTTCACTAGCTATACTTCTGATTCATTTCTCCAGCTTCCTTACAGAGGAAGTGACAAGGAACTGGAATGTGTGCCCCTTCTGTAATGAATAAAGAAGATCTAAAAGATGGGATCATGAATGTTATTTTTTTATACTAGAAATAGCCAGGCTGAGGAACCTTAAGAAATGTGAATGTTAAACTTGATGGGTCCTTAATGGAAAAGTGAGGCTGTTGAAATTCTAATGAATAAACTTGTCCCAGTTGTTGATACAACCTCAGGAAGTCAGCTTCTAAGAACTAGCTTGACATCGAGCCATTTAAATCCACATGGGTGACTAATAACTTGTTCAAAAATAGATGGATTCTCTCTGGCACAACACGATAATGTAAGCTGAGGAGGCTGTGTGAATATGAATGCATAAGCTGTGTTCTGAATAACAAATGCACTATTTTTTGACAGGTATCATAACTAAAGCTATTTACAAGTCTAGTGAAGAAGACAAACAGGAAGAAGAGGTGAAGAAGTCATTGGAACAGCATGATAATATTGTGACTCACTATAAAAAAGTCATTCGAGAGCAGGTAAATACAAGCTGTAGCAGACACCTACAGTCACATGTACTGTTGGGGGAAAATCATATTAACTGGCTTGTGGGGAGGCTGGAATGAAATTCCAAACCAGATATTACAAAACATGGAAGAGGTTTCCCATCTCAGCTAACTTGGGGAAGTGTCAGGCACCTTAATAATAAGCAGTGCTACTGGTCCTGCCTATAATAAATTTGGAAACTTACCTGTGCAGATGAGCAGTCCACAAGATACAGGCACTGCTCATGAAAAATATCTTTTGTAGGTTGAGTAAATATCTTGACTCTAATGCATTGATTTTATTGCTTTGCAACATGTCTCCCCGTTGGTTCATATTCCACAAGTAATTAAGCAGAATTCCAATTTTTTTTCTTTCACAGGATCAGCAGCTTGAAGAGTTAAAGCAGAAAGTTAATACTTTAAAATCTCAGAACGAACAGCTGCAGACAGCAGTTACGCAGCAAATGTCACAAATCCAGCAGCACAAGGACCAGTATAATCTCCTTAAAGTACAGCTAGGTATACTTCACAAAAACACTGAAATCCATCATTTCTTCGTAGCATATGTCCAATTCTCTGTGTAGTTCATGGCAAGCAATCTAACCAATCCTTTCCTATTTCAGTAACATGTGGTCCTAAATTCTGCAGCACGCTAGAATTCACACAAATGAAAAACAAGGACTTATTTTATTGCATTAAAAAAGAATGCAACTAGAACTGTATTTCTATCAGTATCTAATTTGTTAAATTAGATAAAAATATTGATTGATACTGCCTCCAAACTTTGTTATTGGTGATGGAATATTTTGTATGGACGACTGCTAAGTGAATAATTTGTCATTCCATTTCTTTATGGGGATAGAAGATACCTTGTGTGAATGTAGCAAATGTGTAAACAAAATCTGTGCTATTTTTAAGTTTAATACTAAATTTTCAAATATCTGGCCATTAGGAAAGGACAGTCAACATCATGGTTCCCACAGCGATATGCTTCAGATGAATGGCATTCAGCCGGAAGAAATCAGTAAATTGCGACAGGAGATAGAAGAATTGAAAAGTAAGCACGAAGTGTTACAGGAACAGCTGAGAGAAAAGGATTCTGTGATTGAAAACTTGGTAAGAAGTGACTGCTTTGGAAGGACTTTCAGTACACAGTTGCAAAGCTACTTAAAAATATTATCTGCATGAAATATTATCGGCTAGAAATTCTTCGCTACCACCCTGGCAACGCTAGAAAGATAATAGTTGGTTGATAAGCAGTTAACCACTGATTATAGTAAGCATGGCTTGAGTTGTCTACCCAGAGCTTTTCTGCTTCAAACTTTGGGTGAGTTTGTGTATCCAAACCTACCACCCTGCCAAATTGGTTGTATTTGTGTACTCGGGAAAAATCTAGGCAGCTATTCTGTACTAATTCAGCAGTGGAGATAGTGCCCCAAGGACATGTAGGGCAGCGTGGTACCTAGAGAATCTGGGCATTGCACCTTGGTACATCCTTCTGGACAGAGTGCAGGACCCTCTAAACTGGTTACACAGATATGGAGGGCCTAACCATTCTAAGCAAAATTATGAACTGGTTACATGGAGACTAGATTACATTTGGCCTTATAAGGAGCAGATCCAGCTGCATGTATTTGGCGATGGCCAGAGCTTGCTACTGTTTATGCTACTGTAGATACCATTCTGGCTACTGGCCTGCCTATCTCATAAGGACAGCAGGGCTTCGGACTTTCAAAAGTCTCAAAAGAAAAAACTCCCTCGTCTCCATCATTGAAACAGCCCAATCAGAGTTGTGCCCCAGCTCTGAAGGAGGACGACGACGACGAACCTAGTGATAATTAGTAGAAATGCTATCTTGGATCTAGAGAGACAATCCACCTCTAATTACATGAACTAGTGCAGAGAATGAACATTGAACATTCCCTCTAGGTGTACTGGAAGCCTCCCACCCAGGCTGACAGTGGCAAGATCACCCTTCTGGTGTTGATAGGTTATTCCAGACAAACTCACCTGGATAAATCCCTCCTTTGGTCCTTGCAGGTGATCTCCAGGTATCAGGAATATATCCAAGAATGAAACTTAAATAGGAGGACTCCAGTTTAGTATCCAATATCAAATTGGTCCTTTGAGCCACCCGATACCAGAAATTCTTGATTCAGGGGCACTTTCAAAATATACGAGCTAATGTATTTCTCTTGGTGCTACATTTCCAACAGTGGTCAGCATTCATAAGGCCCATTACCACTAGCCTGTGTGGGGACCAATATATTCAAAAAAGTGTCTTTTGGTGACTAAGCTGTAGTCTCAGGTCTGTAGTTGTTTTTTTAACACTAGATTGTGATACTCTGTATCTCAAAATAGCACCCTGGGATCCCCATGTTCACCATCGTTATATGATTGTGACGTGTTGTATGATACTCACCCTTAGGATATGACTATGATATGGGTACAGCGGTCCCACATCATAAGGGTACCCCGGGACTCCTTATCACAGATATAATTGTGTTCCATGGGGTCAGAGGTAGTTGTACATCCAAATTTCTATTCCAGGCAACTCTCAAATTATCAATCTTTGGCAGTTTGAGAGGGCCAGAAAATGGTAAAAGGATACCACTGGCACAGAGTAAATCCAGGCAGTTTCCTCCAAAATAATTAAAAGTTCTGGAGGTTCTGGAGCTCCCAGTGCCTCTGGTCCAAATACCTTTGTAAATAACTTCTTTTACCTGGAGATATTTCAATGTTCCGAAAGAGGGCAAGTCAAATTCTTGCTGAAGATCTACAAATGGTTTAAATGTATCAGTGTCAGTGAGCTGAGACACAGGCATAATTCCTCTGTCCATCCAGTCCCTCCACATCAAGGTTTTGCTGCTGCTTTTAAGGATGTGATTGCTCCGTAGCACTCCCTCTGCGTAGACGAGTGGATGGAAGCAGAACTTTCTAGCCAGGTTTGACTAAGATTGCCTCACAGCCGTTATTGTGGAATTTCTGGAGCCATCAAATTTATAATAATGTGATCCTACAGTGCCTGAAATGGGGGGAGAAGGTTTACCAGTTCTCATTCTGTCTGAATCCAAGATGGAGTCTGTGTGGGTCCTCATAGCCCCAGTGGTTGCTGGTTTAACAGAAAGGAAATAGGATCGTTTCCAATTTGGGAAAAAAATTCATCCCAGAGATAGGAGGAGCTGTAATTTCTTCGGGGCCAGTCTAGGTTTTTTCCTTGTGCCCCAAAGGAATGTTCTGAAAATATTATTGAATTTATTTTAAAAAGTTTGAGGACTAGAACTAGACACACCCCTCAGGACATACACAGTTCTTGGAAGGATGTTCATTTTCTGCGTATTAATTTTACTCCACAAACTGAGGGTTAATGAACTCCATCTCCACAAATCGTTAGCCATTTGGGCAGTAATTGGTTCTATATTTATCTTAGGGATGTCTAAATATTTCATTTAAAAAAATTGCCATTAAAAGTCCCAGTCTGATAAAAGACCTTTGTGGGCATATTTGTAAATGTCTTAAGATTTCTGATTTACCCCCAATTAATTGTATGCCCTGAGAGGAGTCCAAAATTATTAATTGTGGCTAGAAGGTTAGGAATGCTGACCTTGGACTTAGCTACAAACACAAGAGCATCATCTGCGTAGAGGACACTTTTGTGCTCTCTTTGGCCTGCCTTGTTACCATGAATATGCTGATTTGCTCGGATAGCGATGGCTAAAGCTTCTGGAGGTAAATCAAACAGGAAAGGAGAAAAGGGCAGCCCTGCCTTGTATGTGTGGGTAGTGGAAAAGGGACAGAAACAGTACCATTGGTAACTACCCTAGAAGCTGGGTTAGAGTATAAAAGCTTAATTCACGCAATACATTGTTTACCAAATACAAATTTTGCTAACACATGAAAAAGATAGTCCCAGGCTATGTTGTCAAAGGCCCTTTCAGCATCTAAAGAAATGACAGCTAAGGGTTCTTTAGAATTTCTCAAAGCAGTAATAATATCCATTAGTTGACGCAAATTATCGGAGCCACAAAGGACACTTATCTGATACGTTTGTGTAATAAATTCACAATGTGTATGAGAATTTTTTTTCCAGTTGCATAACAAGAGCTTTAGCTAAAATGTTAGCGTCACAATTGATTAAAGCAATTGGCCTGTAATTACTACCTAGTCCAAGGTCTTTCCCAAGTTTAGGAATAACTGAAATTACAACTTCTTGTAGAGTAGGTGGGAGTCTGCTTTATCTTGACCTTGTTGGACATATTAACCGAGTCCTCTAGGTGTTCAGGTTTCAGAGAACTTCTTGTAAAATTCGTTTGGGAACTCATCCACGTCAGGAGCTTGAGGCCAGGTTTGAACGATATGGAGGAGGGAGGTGCTAAGGTGTGCAAGACATTTAAAGAAAATGGATTGTAAAGATGTCAGATGACCCCAGGGACCAGCTGAATGAAGAACAGAAACCTCAAAATGTTTGCTCATATTACGTTGGATCTGTACATAAAATGTAGTTTATGTGAAAATGGATAACGGGGTGAGGGTTGAAGGTGATTATGGAAAACTGATCTGACAGCCCAGGAGCAATGGTTAGGGGTATTACAGAAGAGGTAAAGGCACCATATCACCACTCACAAAAAAACAAAACCCACAGTTTTAGAGGCTGCAGAAATTGCTAAGATGTTAAATCCATGGACCGTGGCAGGGTGCAAATCCCAGAGAAGGGCAATCCCTGTGTCACCCAGGTTAAGCGGGAAGAGGGGATTGGAAAGAAACCTAACCGCAACTTTGAATTAAAAAGAAAAAAAGCCAAGGGAGCCTAGGGCTTAAAACCCTTTCTGAGAAGGAAAGGCCAGGGATCTGCCATTACTGTGGGTGGGGCTCCCGGCCATAGAGAACTAAATTGGTCCAAATTTGCGGTCAGTGAATGCCACTGTCGCTGCTCCAGCAGCAGTGGTGGAGCAGGAGGAATTCCTAGTGAACGATGTAGGGATGGGTTTTAGGAGGGGAGTGAAGACTTTATTCAGAATGCCGTGTGACTCCATGTTATGGCTGATTTAGAGCCCAAGGAATTCACCCTTGATAACTGGTTGGTGAGATCTAAGTATAGAGCACACAACCAATTTGGGGTTTGTGCCTGGCTTCCTAACAGTCTGCCCGGGGGTTAGTACTCACGTGCTTGAGTCTCTGTAGGCAGCAACACTCTAGCCCCTAAGGACGATGCTCAGTATTGCAGAGTGGTATTTCAGGATCCGCCTTCCTGAGAGGACACTGCTTGCCCAAGTCCATGAGTGGGCATGTGCAGAGGCCACTCCAAGAACTAATGAATGTCACTTGGTGGTAAACACATTTGAGATGCCCATTGCACGCCCGACCCACTCTTTCTCCTCCAGATGAGGAGGTCGGTAAGCTTTCACACTGTGTGGGGATCAATGAGGGGCAGAGGGCCTTAGGATGGGTACTGCTTCCTAGAGGTTTCCATAGATGCAGGCTGTGTTGTCTCTGTCCACCGTGGGTGTGAAAGTGTGAGTCTGTCTCAAAGAATTCCTCTAGATATGGGTGAGGAACCCTTTTAGCCGTGTGATAGCACGTGTCATGGTTGCTTTTTCTCGTGTTGCAGAAGTCTTTGCAGTCAGAAACAGGAACAGCTGAGCAATTGTCACAGATAACTGCATCTGCTGGATTGGAGCATGCTAATGAACTACGTAGGGTGAGTTCGTGATGCTTTGACAGATACTGAGTCCAAACTTCCTTTGTCTGTAACTTGGGAGTAGTTGTGTGCAGTCATCCATTGGGCAAAGCTGCCTGTTATGGCTAGTAACAGCAGAGGATGGGGAGATGGCTGTCGGCCAAGTTTCCATTGACTGGTGAGATTGGTTCTGAAGTGTGTGAATATTTAGCCTTTATGGGCTGCTCTTAATAATCCTGGAGCATCAAGACCAAAAGAATCAGATTACCTTTTGTGCTGAGGTGAATGAAGCCATTGGAGAAACTTGCACAGAAATTCTGAAGATGCCTGACTGCCTGTTTGCCGTTGCATATCAGAAAACATTACTTAAATTCTAATATGCGTTATAAGTACACTGGACTCTCGCTAGAACATGGGGTTCTGGATCCATGCGTGGTACTGCATTATAGTGGGGACCGTGTTACCATGGATCCCAATTAAGGTAATTAAATTTGGGATCCATGGCTGCGACCGCGCTATACGCAAATCTGCAGTATAGCAACCTGGGTTATAGCGAGGGTCTGGTGTTCTAAGCCCTTTCCACCAGGAAAAAAAGCACCTATGTTAGGAAATGACGGAATGAAGAAATCTGTGATGTCTAAAAGTAAAATTAAGGTGCGGATGGAATAGCCAGCAGCCAGGAAAGTTATGAAGATATGTTCTGATAAGCTTAAAAAATGTAACACGTCTCAAATAGAGGACTCAGAAGTTTTGCATTCCATACAAAGCAGTTGGCACTTACAAATTTCATGAAGTTATTAATGGTGCTGGAATGGTATCTTGAGGACTCTGTCAGCGTGCCTAGACCAGTGGTATTGGTGGACAAATACGCCCCTCACCAGGGGCGCTGGAACACTGTATAGTGAGGGGGCTGAGAGCCATTGAACCAAACTGTAAACCCCGGGTACAGTGCAAACCCCTTCAAGCCGGGGATGCAGCAACACTCCTAGTTCCACCACGTCTACTTCTCACTCCTCACAGAACTAACTTGAAATAATGTGGGACCTCATTTGTAGCTTTTACTTCCAAAGAGAGATTGAACTTTGGTCCCTACTTAACAGGCACTAGTCAAAGCAGTTGAATTCTGTTGGGGGTTTTTGTTCTTTTTTTGGACACAGGAACTAGAAGCCTTGAGGATCCAGGTACAGTCACAGTCTTTGGACATCTCTAAACTTCAGCGTGAGAAACAGGAGCTGCTACAACAAATGGTAACTCAGTAGGATTCTTGCAGCCTTTCCTGACCCTGGCCCAATTGATTAAACCGTAGAAAAATGTTTTTCACTCTTTTCACTTTGTCGTCATTCCTAACAATACAGGGCCTGTTCAGAACCAAGTCCTACTGCTGGGGAAAAGCCCAGGTGCTCAGCTGATCTATTTGAAAGCTTTAATATTGAGTTTTAGGACAACATTGTCACCACCTTAATCCAGCCTAAAGCATAAATAAAGTGGATGAGCAGGATAGCGTAATGATGAACTGCTCACTCCTGGAGCACAGGGAGGCTGTTTCTGGCATCAGATCCATACTGGTCTGATCTGGTGTAAATCGTGAGTTGTTAAACACACATCCTTTATATCTTGTCTCTTAATATCACATAGGTGCAGATTATTAAACATCTATAAACATTCTTTTCAAAATATATGTTCACACCCAGTAACCCAAAATCCCTTTAAACTGAGATTTTTACTTCTCTTGCTAAAACTCTTAATTGGTAGCTCTTTATCTGTCTGTTTTTAGCCATCACTATCCTCCTCCTTACTCAGTCCGGCAGTCTTTTCCTTGCCTTCCGGTATTCCCTTATTTCTGACAATAGCTATCTCATTCTTGCGTATCTGCTTCTTGTGGCCTTGGAGTTATGGGTTGGCTAGTTCTGCTCAGTCAATATCCATCCTCCAAAGTCAGTTTTCCTAGGGAGGTTTGCACGTGCCTGGTAAATCACACAAATGTCTGGTTTGCTTTGCCCTGTTATCTACACAGTCCAAGAATCCACTGTAGATAAGATGCAAACCAACTGTCTGATTTTTACAACCTTTGAAAGCGGTGTCAACAAGACACGTGCAGAAAGCAGAAAAGTTCCCTTTTACACCTTCTTAAGACTGTTGATTATACATATACACAAACACATACACTTCTCTAATATTATTTAATATACATTTATCTGACACAGTTCATTATATATTTCTTTACACTACCTTGATGTAACTGCACAAACTTCAGTGAAATGCTAAGTCCTTATTTTCCTCTCATTTATCCCATTGGTTTATTGACTGAAATAATAGTCAATTATCAGTTAATACCTAATAAGAACTAGAGTAAGATGCTTTCACAGAACCAGGGTATGTGTTACACTGTTGCATACTTGTATCATTTAAGAAGCCAGAGGAAAGTGACTTAATATTTTAAACTCATACTGTACATCACAAGGTCAGAAAAAGTGTCATCAGTGTGTTTATTCCGGAATCTGTTGCCTGCACTATATGTACAGTTAAGTGTGGTTTAATTAATGTAATCTTATTACACAATTGAGTGGGCAGTAATTATTTAAAATGTGCAAGAAAAGTGGACCTGTCATTATGAATGAGATTTTAAAAGGCTAGCAAGCACAACAGTGTAATACTTGACAATTAACTGGTAATTTGTTGGCGTTGGAAAAAGTAACGACATTGGCTTGGTCATTGTATAGGACTTGACCAGCAAATCTTCTACGTGTGAAACTGCCAAAACTCCAGGAGAGTTTAGAGGTTTTACAGACTGGGGCCACTGTTCCCGCTCTGTCTGCTCTGCTGTTGTATTAATCATGTAGTTACTTAGCACTTAAAGAAATGAATTTTAGACCCTGAGTTTAGAGATCACACTAATATACAATAATCTATCATTATCTGTAGTTTCATGGCAACACTTATACAGTTACTATACGGGAAGCATTAACCAGACAATTTACAACTGAAGAAACTGCATCATATGATATCCAGTATCTGGGCACAACATGGATGTCCACTTAAGCGGCTTTCTTCTACCTCGGCAGTAATACGGAGGTGGCTTGTGATAATTGGCTTCCTCAAGGAAGAATCTGCTTTCAGGCAGTTCTATTACCTTACTAGTATCTGTTACTTCTGCCATTGTAAGGAGTAATAGAAGAGCCGTTTATGGGAGTAACCATAACCATAGCCGTTTATGGGAGTAACCATAGCCGTTATGGTTATGGGAGTAACTGCTTTCAGGCAGTTCTATTGCCTTACTAGTATCTGTTACTTCTGCCACTGTAAGGAGTAATAGAAGAGCCGTTTATGGGAGTAACCAAACTGGGGCTTATTTAAATTTGTTGGGAGAGAAGCTGGATGTTTGGGAATTTTAAACAGTGTCCTCAGCAACCAAAATCCCAGCTGCTCTAGTTCCTCTCACTCGACATTTGTTCCTTCTGTGCAATGGTGACCGTGGCAGTGTGCTGCCCATTAAAGCTCTCCCTGTACACAACTGACCTGGCAGCATTAGCACCACACAGGACTGTGTCATTTGTTTTAAGAACATAAGAAAGGCCGTACTGGGTCAGACCATTGGTCCATCCAGCCCAGTGTCCTGTCTTCCGACAGTAGCCAATGCCAAATGCCCCAGAGGGAATGAACAGAACAGGTCATCACCAAGTGATTAGGTGTCTTCATCCTCTGTTTATCCTCTTTATCCTCCTCCCAAGAGAGCCGTACATCTGGTAAAAGCTCATAGCTGAAAAATGCCTGTCAGCAGTGCCTGCTCTCCCTAGTGCCCTGGCTCACACACGGTGCCAGAGACAAAAGGGCTGGTTGTCATGTCTGCTCTGGGGGTTGTGCTTACGGGTGTCAGCCAGCCTGCATCTCAGAAGCCCGTACTGTGGCTGTACATAAGCCCATTGCTGTTCTGAGTGCTGTCAGATGCAAGTTCCCATTTGCGAGTGCTCCATCTGTCTGACAGTGTATAGAGCCCCTCAGAGCATCAGCCTGTCTTTGATTTTGTCTGAGCACACAATTGTACATAGTTGCAGCACGGTGGCTATATGGTGGGAAGAGGTCTGCAACTGGATGAGTGAAAATTACATTGAGTACTGTGTGTGTGATTGAAACATTAACCACTCCGGGTGTTGAATATCTATTCCACAGAATACAGCTTCAGTTCCTTCTCTGGGCGACGGAGGTGCTATAGTAGCAGCAAAGAACAATGAATTGGAGGGCAGATTGTCGCAAGAGATAAAAGAATTGAAGGTTGGTAATTGGTGAAACACAAAACCTGAAATAACTGCATGCACAGTTTCCAGTTATGGTCATTATTTTGTGAAGTGCTTCAGTATTAATGGTGACCTGCAAGGGTGGGGGAGGCTTTTGGGGTGCTTTGAGTTTTTGGGAATTGACTTTCTTTTACTATATCCAAAAATCTTAAGCATTTTCTTGTTGAGTTTTCACATCCAGCTCTTGTCTGTCCTGACAGATTTGGTCTGGAGAGCTTGAGAAATGACCTCAAGAGTCAAAATAAAAGTTAAACAATTGAGGATAGGAGAGGGATTTTTAGTTGAAATGAAATACATGTTAAGAAAACGGAGATTTAAACATCAGTGATGGGTGGATAGCAAGCCTTTATTGAAGCTTTAACCTTTTTTGACCTCTAATGTTTAAGCACTAACCTTATCTCCTCAAAATGTTTCTTCTGAGGCAATCAGAAAAATTGGGGTAGATGGGGCTTGGTGCTCCCGAACTTTCTAGAATAAAATGGTGCATGTGTGCGTACCTGTCAAGTCTTCCTGAAACACCGTAAAGCAAAACCCAATTTGAAAGTGTTGTCCAGGTCACCTGTAAGCTGTATTAAACAGCAGGGGTTGTAGCTGTAATAGCAGTCCTGCCTGGATTGCCTTGGAGATTGCAGCCGCGACTTGGGTGCGACTGGTAAAAGCTAGATGCACCTTTAACCCCTTTCTCTAGTCTCCGAAGTTCACCACCCCCCAGATATGAAGCCTTGTGTCTTTACCTCTTTGGGGTGGAATCCTGCAATTCTCCCACTCCAACTGGGTACTGGGCCATAGCACATTGTGTACCAACCGTGATTAATGCGGCAGGTCCAACTTGGTTCACTACCTCCAATTCTTCCCTTTGGGAGTCGTGATCCGTGGTGAGTAATGGTGACCCACTAGCAGCCTTCTTAAAACAAAGTATTGTTTAATCTCCACTCTCTAGATCTGAAAGCATGGGCTCCTGCTGCTTTAGCTAAAGGACCAGCTCTTAGTTTGAAGGTAGTCATAGATTCCTAAACCTCTACATGTGACCTGACCGCTAACGAGGGACAGACACCAAAAGTATGGGGATTGTAGAATTGAAGCTCCAGGCCAAGTAGGGGCAGGAAGGTTGAGCTCTCCTGGTCGCTTGAGTGACTTGAATGAGCTGCCTGCTGGGGATGTTAGTGACTTTCCTATTTTTGTGACTCTTGCCAGAGTGAAGTTAAAGCGCTTTCAGAGGAAAAAGCATCGCTAAAGCAGCATCTGGACTCAGTAAACAGTACAGTTGCTGTCTTGCAAGATGAGAAGAGCAACCTCCACCAAGAAGTTGCAGAATCTAAAAAAGAACAGGACGACCTCCTGGTACTTCTCGCTGATCAGGATCAGAAAATACTTGCACTAAAGAACAAGCTCAAGGAACTTGGAGTACCGGTAAGATAAGTGTTCAGTGAAGGAAGTTCCAACATCTAGGGCTCGGAGCAAGCTGTTACCAAGTGCCCAATAGCTTCCCTGGCTTCCAGTGATCTGACATGGGACATTTAATGAGTTGGTTTTAACATACGTAGCCCAGTGGCTTCGGACCTGATTGTCTGTCTGTCTCCATGACACATTGCCACAGTTACAAACAGGGACACTCTCAGTGTTGAATCTCACGCCCTCCTTGCTCCTCCAGAGCCTGGATTTTGTTACCTATCTGCAGACAGTGCAAGGCCCTTCTTTCTTTCTTTCTTTCTTTCTTCTCCTCACAAGCATGTTCTTTAAGAACCATAATCAGGGAGGCTTATGGACAGGAATAACCCCTAGCAGCTTTCAGCATGTTGCCATCGCATGCTTGCTAGAAAATAGGTCCAGACAGCTCTTGTGTGCAGAGACCTGTCCTGGGCAGGGCCGGCTCCAGGCACCACCGTAGCAAGCAGGTGCCTGGGGCGGCACACAGGTTAGAGCTGGCCCTGGTCCTGGGTTAAAAGTTGCCTTTCAAAACCACGCACGACTATTCTGTCCTTCGTCTGCGAGTGGGAACGTCCCAGTGATGCATGCCGTACCACCAGTAATCCACCAAGTGCACACGCTAGATTGGTCCCTTTCAGGTGCATCGCTTGTGACAAACCCCACCAGAATTTACACCTGGGCTTGTGCATCGGATCCCAAGTAACTGTCGCTCTGCTGCTTATGTGCTTGGCCAGGTGTCTTTTGGTTCGATTTCCTGTTTGAATGCAAGTAGATCATGGATGTCTCTCAATGTAAGGGCTAGCCTTTCAGTAGCACATAATACCCCTCTCGGCCATGCTACAGCAGTTTGTAATGTCCTAACTCAAGTCAATTTGGAAAGAAATGTGTGGAAACAGTTCAGTTCAATATTTCTACAATTAGAGAGGGTCCGTTCAACGTTCTGTGGAAAGTTTGTGGGTCATCAAGTTACGCAAGAAGTCATAACACTTAGTGGCTTCGTTCAGAGGGTTTTGACGTACTGCACAGACATTGTCTCAGCAGTCAGTATGGTAGGTAGTCTCATTTTACTGGTGGGGAAACTGAGGCACCAAGGAAGACATACCCAAGGGCACAGAAACTAAGTGACAACTCTGGGAAGTTCTGCGTCCAAATCCCCTGCTTTCACTCCAGACAACAGTTTTCCTCTTCCCAGGACTGAGTCAAATAAAACCCACTGATCTCAGGAGTTGACTTCTTAGTTTTGATGTTGGGAGCAATGTGGTGATCCAGGATGGCTGATGCCTAGGAGTTGAAATACTGATATAAATGCAATTTGTATAGTAGTTTAAAAATTTTAAACATAGGTTTGCTTTAGGCTTGCTTTTCTGTACTTTTGAATTTGTTCTGTACTTTTGTTTCTCTGGATCATGTTCTCTCAAAAGAAATCCCTGATTTTTATTTCAGGTGGAAGATGAGGATGATACTGAATCTGGAGACCAAGGTGATGAAGATGAAGAAGAAGATGAAGATGAAGAAGAAGAAGAAGAAGATGTGGAAGAGAAGACTTATAGTGCTTTAGTGTCACCAAGAGAAAATTAGAGGTTGCATTGTAATACAAAATTAACTAATGCTGTTGGCCTATAAAGTAAAACATCCATTTACGGAAGCAAATGGGGAAATGATGTTCTGATTTTCTGAAGTGAAGTGTTTGGAAATTGTCATAGGTGAAACAAAAATCACTGTTAAGTTAAACAAAAGCCTCCCAACTTCAAACAGTTTAGAAGCTGCTTTAGGCACCGTTTAAAGCACGAGGGTGACAATGCTACTGCCTTAGTTCATTGTCATTTACAGAAGTTCTGTGCATTGGTCTTCATTTTAATGTTTCTTTGGAACTCTAAGGTGATTAAATACATATGTATTTGGTTTAACCTCTGTTGAATGGAGTCATTGCTTCTACATTCAGCATGGAGCCAATCAGAACTCATAGGTTCCTTGAAGTGGGGAGAGGAGGCTGGGTGAACTGGGGATTGTGCATACCCAGCAACTTCTGGTTCAAGTGTACTAAAACAAAGTGAACTGACCAGTGTCATGTGCCTTGACACCTGAAATGGTTGCGCCGCAGTCTGTACCTCAGCGAAGAAACCCAAGGAAGCTACTCCGTTATGCTAACAGTGAGGAGAGAGTTGCATAGAAACTTGCAACAGTATGGTAGCATTTCTAAGCTGAACATCTCAATATTTTTAAAACACAACTCATCCCAAAGATTAAATGTGCTACCAAATCATCATAAATGATTCCGTTGTATTCTTAAGTAAAGAAATGAAAATACAACTGATTTCTGTAATTTATTGGCTCTTCTGCAGAGTAGATAAGAGAATAGATTTTAAAAGAGCCAAATTAATACACAATGCATAAATTTAATGTTTTGGTAATAAAAATAGATCTGTCAATTTAGTATTCATTCACTTAATTCTCTTGTCTTGTGTTTAATCGTGGATTTTACTGCTCATTTGCATTTGAATCAGGGTGGCTTAAAAACACCAGTCTGGCTGCATAGATAGAAGGGGTGCTCTCCAAGGTACTGGTTTCATAGCTCGTCAGGCTGACTCAGTGAGGGTGAAGGGTCAGTTTTTGAACTGTTTAGAAGGTGCTAAGAATGAAGCTTCTCTCAGATTCTCCCAGGATGCTTCCATAGCACAGGGCTGTATGTCATAAGCCAAACAAGATTTAGACAAGTGAATGAAAACGGTTGGCTGGTTATATTATAAACATTTACAACTTCTCTTGTATGTATTTACCACTTCCTGGGTAACAGTTCATATATGGATTGAGTTGAAACCATCCGAAAATAAGGCCTTAGGAAGAGCAATCCCTTTATACTCAAACTCATTGAAACTTTTAAAAACAGCATAACTGAAGAGTTGTTTGAGGAGTCAATACATTAAAAGAGTGAAGATTTGTGGAAGCTGTGTTTTATACACACTCACTAACATTGTGTTATTAACATAACAATCTCATAATTAATCTTTTTAACATTCATAGTGAAATCCTGACCATAAGAACGGCTGTACTCGGTCAGACCGAAGGTCCACCTAGCTCAGCAGTCTCCTGTCTTCCAACAGTGGCCAATGCCAGGTGCCCCAGAGGGAATGAACAGAACAGGTCATCATCTAATGATCCATCCCTGGTTGCCCATTCCCAGCTTCTGGCAAATTGGAGACGGGGAGTTTTGCCACCTCCCTCCCTGGGGACAGATCTCATGTGCCATTCGAATTCTCTGGTCTGCGCTGTACATTGCACTGTACTAGAGGCTCAAAGTGGCTGGGTGCAGCTGTAGCTGTTTGAGTTCAAGGATCTTTGTGCTAATGTGTCAGGAGCAGACAGCAGCATGTCAGGGTATGAGGGGCATGGTGGGGGCAAGGAGAGCCATTTGTAATCTGGATAAGCAAAGACCTAGGTGGGAGTAACCTGAGAGCTGGCCAAAGTGTTGACAGTCCAACAATTCAGGACTAAATACATACACCACTTCTATTTAGTGTGCATGGGAGCTTCACAGGAAGGCTGCTACCTCTGGTCCCCCATGGAGAGGTGGTGCAGGGGGCTTTGCCTTGCCTCAGAAGATGGATCAAAATGAGAAATCAATTGCGGGGGGTGGCGAGTTGGATTCATGTTTGGGTTGGGAGCTCAATCAATGTTGCTAATTGGCTCTAGGCCACACTCCATTACCAGGATATGTCTCTGGGTGGCAGCATCAAACCAGACAACACCCCCATGAAGAAGAGTATAGATGAGGTACTGCAAAAACCTCTACTCTGTCAATGCAGCACAGTGTAAGAAGGGGCTAGCCAGGCCTTCTGGAATTCAGATATCCCCAAATTCCTGCTGGAGTCACTGGGCATTTTGGATGCACAAGGAAAGCAGGGATAGGCCTTCAGTGACTAACAAGTAGCACTACAGCACCCATTACGGAGGTTAGCTAATTCTGACGAGCTTTTGGCGGGAGGGGGTTTAGCTGCAGTTCCCAGATGGAGAAGTGAGAGTAGAGTGACCAGACAGCAAGTGTGAAAAATTGGGACGGGGTGGGGGATAATAGAAGCCTGTATAAGAAAAAGACCCAAAAATTGGGATTGTCCCTATAAAATTGGGTCCCCCTAAGTGAGAAGTTCAGTGGTTTGCCCAAGATGACCTAGCAGTCAAGCAGGGATTATAACTTAGGGCCTCCCAAGTCTCATCCTTGTGCCCATTCCTCTCCAGACCCCTGCAGCTTCAGAGTTACATGAATGGTACCAGCTTGCTGCTTTGGGGATTGGCAGAGACGCTTTGGAGCAGGTGTTTCCAAAAGCAGCAAAGTGACTTAGGGGCCTGCGTCCCATTTTCCAAAGTCACGAGCAATTAGGAGAGACTGTTCCACGCACATTCACTGGAATTTTGGCTTTTGAAAAAGGGATTTAAGTGATTTTAGCTCCGAGGTCAGGGGTGGGTAAACTACATCCCGCGGGCCACATTCGGCCCGCGGGACCGTTCCGTCCATCCCGCCTGAGCTCCCGGCTGGGGAGGTGAGCCCCAGCCCCTCTCCTGCTGTCCTTCCTCCCCCACAGCCACACCACAGTGCTCCGATCCGCTGCTCCTGCTGAGGAGCATCCAGCAGTGTGACTGGCTCCAGTGAATGCAGGGGCAGGATTGGATAAGAAGCAAGGGGTTGTGGGAGGCAGTCAGGGAACAGGGGTGATTGGATGGGGCAGAGACTTTGGGGGAGGGGGAGCAAGAGGATGGGGTTCCGGGGAGTGTGGGGCAGGGTGGATTGGGGTCTGGGTGGTCAGGGGATGGAGCTGTTGGATAGGGTGAGAGTCCTGGGGGGGCCTGTTGGGCAGGGGTGTGGATAGGGGTCGGGGCAGTCAGGGGACAGGGAGCGGGGGACTTGGGTACAGGGTGAGGTCACTAGAAGGGGTGGTCAGGGGACAAGGAGCTGGGGGGCTTAGACAGGGGGTGGTTAGGGGTGGGGGGTTTCAGCAGAGGGCAGCCAGGGGACAGGGAGCAGGGGGGCTTGGATGGGTTGGTAGTTCTCAGGGGGGCAGTCAGGAGTGGGAAGTGGGAGGAGGTCAGATGGGGTGGGGGCCAGGCTGTTTGGGGAAGCACAGCCTTCTGTACCTGGTCCCCCTATACAATTTTGCAACCCAGATGTGGCCCTTGGGCCAAACAGTTTGCCCCACCACTGTCCTAGGTGCTTGTGGCCCTGGTACAAAACCGGTTCCTCACCTCTGCTCTAAACGAGTCTCCTGTTCTAAATCTCCAGGCCAGGGTCCCACACCTCTCCTGGCTGCGTTGTGCTGCTGTACGGCCAAGGAGCAGCCCGGTCAGTGGGGCCAGGTTATGGCCAGTGGGTTTTGCCACAGCGCTAAGCAGTGTAGCGTAGTGAGGCGCCGGGGCTCCTGCCGTGATTAACACCGGCAGGTAGGGCTGCTGCCAGCCAGACCTATGAAGAGTTCACCTACGTGGACGGACGCGGGGGAGCCTGCAGACACCCACATAACGCTTAGCTGTGCTCCCATGTCATCCTCCTGATTTCCAGCCACGAGTCAGCCCGGCCATGCCATGAGTGCTTGCTGGGGGGAGGGGGTTTGCAGCTGTGTGCTTTGCCAGCACAGTTAACACCACCAGGCTTTGACATGCTTTCCAGCCCTGTCTATTGACGCTTACCCCCACCCCATCCCCACCACTGCCTTTGGCTCCCCTCTGCACCAGCCTGGCCTTTCTCTCCCCCTTCCTCCCCTCCAGCTCAGCCACCTCCATTTCAAAGGTGCTGTCCCGTGGCTCATTGACCCGTCTGTTGTTCTGGGGGGCGAGGATTGTCTTTGGAGGGAATCGAGAACAGGTACTTTGGACACCCGTGTACAGCGTGTACAGGTGTAGCCGGCCCTCCGCACCTCCTTCTGGGCCCTTCTGCCCAACACTCCCTCCCTGCGGTGTGGGGGGCTGCCCTAGAGGCTCCACCTCCCCTGCAGGCTCCTTCCCCGTGTGTCTGGACCTGTGGCATTTAGACCAGGAGGGGAGGCGGGAAAGGAACTGAGCCGCGGGGCTAACCCTGGCCTGGGACTCAGCAGAGCTGGTTTCTCCCCTCTGCTTTGTGGCCTCTTGGGTAAGTCACTTCGCTCCCCTTTCCCTGGGTTTCTCCTCTCTAAGGTGCACGGTCTCTGTGTGCAGTGCGTGGTGATGCACGGGGCATGGGGGGGAGCTGGGCTTTGTTAAGAGAATAGTCCAGTGGGAGCAGCAGCAGCGGGCTTGTGACAGGTAGCGAAGTGAGATTGTGACACTAACACAGCTGAGACCAGACCTGCAGGTTCGAAGAAAGGGGGAAATGGGAGGGGCCCAGGGAAATGAGGGAGCAGCCGCTTCAAATTCTGCCTCTAGAGCAGGGGTGGGCAAACGTTGTGGCCACATCGGGGTTGTGAAACTGTATGGAGGGGCGGGTAGGGAAGGCTGCACCTCCCCAATCAGCCTGGCCATGCCCCCTCCCATGCCCGGCCCCCTCCCATTTCCCACCTCTGATTGCCCCCCTCAGAATCCCCAATCCATCCAACGCCCCCTGCTCCTTGTCCTCTTATTGCCTTCTCCTGGAACCCCCCACCCCTAACCACCAACCCCCCCAGACCTCACCGCCTATTTAAACCCCCCTGCTCCCTGTCCCTTGGCTGCCCCAACCCCTACCCACACTCCCGCCCTTTGACAGGTCCCCTGGGAGTCCCACGTCCCATCCAACCGCCCCTGTTCCTCATCTCCTGACCGCCCCGCCCCCCGCAACCTCTGCCCCATCCAGGGCCATTTATAGCCTCTGCCATGAGGTGGGAAATCCATTGTTTCAAACAAAAACCTCAGCACAGTTAGTGGAGAATCATAGGTGAGCAGACAGTGTTTGGAATCACATGGACAAGTCACATGTTCATGTCCAATTTCCTTCAGTCATTACCTGTATTCCAGACAGCACGTTCACAGGACAGTCCACTAAGTATAGATGGGCACCTCCCATGATCCATTATGACTTGAGTATCCTTTTGATGGGCCATTCATTTTAAATAGTCTCTCCAAGATGTGCTGGCTAGTTACCTTGTGGGTGATATCACAGGAGCAAACATTTGAAATCCAGGTATAGAGCCAATACTTATAACTTCAAATGCAACAATGATACATGCATACAGATAGCATAATCATAATCATAACCTTTTCATAGACCCCTCACTTCATTACCTTTATTCAAGCTTGGTTGCAAATGTATAACAGTGGTTGCAACAATGATCTATATGGTCATGTTTTAATCTGACAACGTCACTATCCCATTGGCTTGAGAAGGCCTTTTCAGATGTGTCCCACCATTACCTACACCAGTTCCTGCCCACCATATGGAAAAAAACACCCAAAAAGAACCTTATTTAGGCTGAGTGTTGCGCTCAACAGTCAGGAAAATTAGCACTGTGAACTTCAGTGAGAGCTTTGCCTGAATAATCCAGTAACATCTAAAGATATGGCCCAATATTCATCATTTGAGACATTCCTTCTCCCACTTCTGAATGCACCATCCAGGTGCTATTTAAAAAGCTGTGTCCAGCGAGCTAAAGAAAAGTGCATTTGTAACCGAGTGGAAATAGCAGAGCTGAAATCAGGCTCCAGCCATGCCAGCAATCCCAGTCCTGCTCCCATGAAGGTCAGCAGGTGCTGTGTGGGCAGGAGGGGGTACAGGGATCAGAAATATTTTCAAAATATTGATTTCCTCTCTCCTGTCCTTTATGCCCAGACTGAAGCTTAACTGGAAGCAGGCTGCATCCAATTTACTCAGCAGCATATTCTTTAATGTCATAGAGCACGGAGCCCTCTGGGCCACTGAGTGCAAGGACAGGGACCTTGAGAAAGACCAGTGCTAGAAATGTTCAGAGGAAAACATCGCCTGGCATCTGCTGACTATTCAGTACACATTCAAGCATAGACATGGAACCTGCATTCATCCAGGCCCAAGTGGGGCCTCTGTCAGCCTGGGACGATTCATCGAAAGACCAGGAGGGTTCATTGTGATCATCTAGTCTGACCTCCTGTCTAGCACAGACCAGAGAACTTCCCAAAATAATTCCCAGAGCAGATCTGTTAGAAAAACATCCCAGCTTGAGTCAAAACTTGCTAGCGATGGAGAATCCACCACGACCCTTGGTAAATTGTTCCAGTGGTTAATTACTTCACTGTTAAAAATGTGCCCCTTGTTTCCAGTCTGAATTTGTCTAGCTTCAGCTTCCAGCCATTGGGAGCATGTTAGACCTTTCTCTGCTAGACTGAAAAGCCCATTAGTAACTATTTGTTCTCCATGTAGCTCCTCTGTAATGATGCTAAAAAAACAAAACAAAACTCATAGCTGTTCACCAACTAAAACTGAGAAAGCTGAAGATCCATTAAGTTGAAAATCATACACCTCTTATAATTAGAAGTAGCTCGAGATGGCTAGAACCAAAATAAGTTAGTAGATTTTTTTTTAGTTCACTTTTGCGCATTTAGCAGGGCTTTGTGTATAGTCAGCTTCACTTGGTCCTTGTATGCCCGGTGAGGAATTGCCAGGAATGTGTGGGGATCTCTGTCTGACAGGCACTCTATACACAGTAAGAGACAGTCCTTTACAAACTAATTAGACAAGACTGACAAAAAGTGGGAGAAAAGAAGCCCCGCATTATCCCCATTTCACAGACAGGAAGTTGAGGCACAAACATTAAGTAACTTGCCCGAGGTTACATAGAAAGTTTGTGGCAGAGCTGGGGATTAAACAGTTCCTTAACCACAAGACCAGCCTTCTTCACCTCTGCTGCTGAAGAGATCCTTACAAATATCAACAGGAATGGGCACGTACTGATCAAATTTACAGAGATGTTACCAATATGGAGGAGGACTGGAATACCATACAGGAAGGACTACCTTGAAAAATGGAGTAATAGAAATGGGATGAAATTTAATAGTGCAAAGTGCAAGGTCATGCACTTAGGGATTAACAATAAGAATTATTGTTATAAGATTAGGATTTATCAGTTGAAAGTGACAGAGGAGGAGACTTGGGTGTATTGGTTGATCACAGGATGACTATGAGCCATCAATGTGATGTGGCCATGAAAAGGGCTAATGAAGTCCTAGGATGTATCAGTGAGGTATTTCCAGTGGAGATAGGGAAGTGTTAGTACCATTATCCAAGGCACTGGGGAAACCTCATGTGGATACTGTGTGCAGTTCTGATCTGCCGTGTTTAAGAATTCAAACTGGAACAGGTCCAGAGGAGGGCTAATAGAATGACCTGAGGAATGGAAAATCTACCTTAAGAGAGGAGACTCAAGGAGCTTGGCTTGTTTAGCCTAACCAAGCAAAGGCTGAGGGGAGATATGATTGCTCTCTATAAATACACCAGAGGGATAATACTGGGGAGGGAGAGGAGTTATTTAAGTTGAACACCAATGTGGACTCAAGAACAAATGGATATAAACTGGCCATCAACAAGCTTGGGCTTGAAATTAGCGGATGGTTTCTAACCATCAGAGGAGGGAAGTTCGGGAACAGCCTCCCAAGGGGAGCTGTGGAGGCAAAAATCCAAACTGGCTTCAAGACTCAGCTTGATCCGTTGATGGAGGGGATGGTGTGATGACCCTGCCTACAATGGCATGTGGCCTGTTTGTCCCTGCAAATAGCGAATGTCCCCAGTGCTGCTGATGAGACACGAGATGGGGTGGGGGAGGGCTCTGAGTTACTACAGAGAATGCTTTCCCAGGTATCTGGCTGGTGGGCCTTGCCAAAATGTTCAGGGTCTAACTGATCACCAGTCTGGGGGTCAGGAAGGAATTTTCCTCCGGGTCAGATTGGCAGAAACCCTGGTGGGCGAGCGCGGGGGTGGGAGAGGGTTGCTTTCCTCTGCACCATGAGACACGGGTCACTTGCAGGTTTAAACTAGGTTCCATGGTGGATTCTCTGTAGCTTGAAATCTTTACATCATGATTTGAGGACGTCAGTAACTGAGCCAGAGGTTAGGGGTCTATCACAGGAGGGGCGGGGGAGGTTCTGTGGCCTGCGATGTGCAGGAGGTCAGACTAGATGAGCACGATGGTCCCTTCTGGTCTTTAATCTATGAGTGGGAGACGTCACCTCAAACCTTCTCTTTGGGAGCTAACTACCCTGAGCTCTGAGACTATCTCCATCAGTCGGGGTTTCTGTTCCTCTAACCATTCCCAGGGCTCTTTTGACCCCTCTCCAATGTATCATTGGCCTTTTTGAGTTGTGGACACAGGATTATGGCAGTGGTCACACCAGTGCCAAATCCAGAGGGAAACATCCTCTCTACTCCTCCTTGAGATTGCCCCTGTTATACATCCCAGGATTGGATGAGCCCTGTTTGAGCTCCATGTGAAAGTGGGGGTGGGACTGTGTGCCGGGGCGGGGGGGAATAGAGGCAGTGAGGAAGAGGCTACGTGCCAGGGGGGCAGGATAGAGGCAGTGGGGGTGGGGCTATGTGCTGGGGGGGGGAAATAGAGGAAGGGGGGACAGGGGGAGGGGTTCGGGGGGAGGGTGGGGCAGGGG
>ML677375.1:2521346-2597251 GCA_007922305.1 Dermatemys mawii
AATAGAGGCAGTGGGGGCGGGGCTGTGCGCCAGGGGGGAAATAGAGGCAGTGGGGGCGGGGCTGTGTGCCGGGGGCGGAAATAGAGGCAGTGAGGGCGGGGCTGTGTGCCGGGGGGGGATATAGAGGCAGTGGGGGTGGGGCTGTGTGCCGGGGGGGGAAATAGAGGCAGTGGGGGCGGGGCTGTGTTCCAGGGGTCACAGGACAGGGCGAGCCCCGGGGCTCTATGACCGACCTGCGAGAGCCGCATCCACCTGCGGCCGCCCTGGGTTGGGTCGGCGGGGCCCCGCCCGGTGATTGGCGCCCGGCGGCTCCCGCCCCGGCCAATGGGGGCCCGGTCCCGGGGATAAAGCCCCGCCGCGAGCCGCAGGTCTTCACGCTCCCTTCGCCGGTCCCGCACCATGGGGCGCGTCCCGCTCCCGCCCCGCTCCCGCACCCTGCGGCGCATCGCGCTCCGGCTGCTGCTCCTGCTCCTGGCCGCCGGCTGCTGCCGCTCGCTGCCCGGCCCAGGTGAGTCCCGGGCACGCGTGGGGACATGGCGGGGGCTGCGGGGCCGGTCCCGGCAGCGCGGGGAGCCCCTTCCTCCCCCGGCCGCCGCCGGGCTGGGGCTGCGGCGCTCTGCCGCTGGCGAGTCTCCCGCCCCGCCGGGGCTCGTTCTCCTCCCCCTGGATCTGCCCTGGCTCCGGCTCGGCGAGGTGCCCGGTCGTGAGCTCGGGGGATGAGGGTGACCAGGCAGCAAGTGTGAAAAATCGGGGTGGGGTGTAATGAGACCCCAAAATGGGGGTTTTCCCAATAAAACTGGGACCCCTGGTCATGTGACTTGGGGTCACTTAGGGGTGCCCTGCAGCAACTGCTCACTGCTGTTACTTGCACTGAGGAGTCTGGAATCCGCCTGTCTTGGGTGAACTGCAAATCTCCCCTCCTTTAACCAGGCTCCCATGTGAGGGGAACTCCTGGGGGCTCCTGCTGCCTCCTTGGGCCAGGGCTGGATGCCAGAGGGTTGGTTTATTTGTAGTTCTGCGTAGTCAGTTGTCTAAGGCAGAGCCGAAGTGGGATTGGGGAGGATGGTAAGAAGACTGTCCTGGAGCAGAGGCCATCTGCAATCCCAATGTGTGTGGGACACACTCAAGTGTCCTAGATGTTGTTCTAACCTGGGGTAGGGAGCACAGACCGAAAGGGTTTGTGAAAGATTTAAGACAGAAAATGGACTGACCAGAAATCAAGTCTATACACAGACAATAGATTTCCAAAGGGGTCTGCAAATGAAGACAGGTTGAAGAGCACTGTCTGCAGTGGTTTCGTATCATGAAGTGTGATACCCTTAGGTATAACAAATCCTAACAGAAGGACTCCAGGTCCACTGAGTGCCCTCCAAGAGGGCAGCTGTACCTGAAGGCAGATGTGCTGTACTGCACTGGCTCTCAACCTGTGCTCTGCAGAGCTCCAGAGAGGTCCTTGCCTCCATTGGAAACTTGTGTTAGATGAGATGAGAAGGCTGTGGACCATTGTTGTAGTGTACAACTCATGGAGGGTTCAAACACTTGTTTGTATGGTAGGACAAGCAGGGACCTCACAAAGTCCCTACACATGACCCTTTAACTTGTAAGGCTGTACCCTTCCAGAAGGAAAGGAACCCTGACTATGCTTTCTTCCCACCTTGCTCCTTGGGGTGGCTGCTGGAGGGAGGCAAGTTGTGTAGGATCAGTCAGTCTGAGGCCAATGGGCAGAGCTGGGGAGGTGACATGGCTGGCTGCCTGACCTCTGGTGTCGAGAGGTGCTGACAAGGAGCAGCTGTCTCTAGTCAGTTGACCCAAGTAGACTATTTTAAAAGTAGCTCTTGGTGTAGCTGCCCACGCATAAGGCTCAGCTTAGCCGTTCCTCATCTGGCCTCTAGCAGACACTGCTAATCTCTAGAGTTGGAGACCTACACCTTCACCACTGTCTGGTCCTCTTGGACTGTAATAGCATGGCAAGGTACTGAAGACCTAGTCAAATGTCTTGTGACAAGATGATAAAACCGGAAAGCCCAGATGCTGGCTAGAGAGGAACATTGCCAGTCACTAGTGTATGACAGACTCTCTTGATTCCAGCTTGCAGGCTCACAATCTAGCCTATCTACCCCTTGGGCTGTTATATCAGGTATGGGACTGATACAGACCTGGCCCCATAGCAGACAGTGTGAAGTGCCCTGGGTGCCACCTTTAGCAGGAGAGCATTACTTCATCCTCGGATGTATGGCGCAAATGGATACTGACTTACTGATGTGGTATACTGCCCATCTCCCTCGCCCAAGGGTGATGCCTCCGTGTTAAACAGCTGTAACCTCAGGAAACCTTATAGTCCTGACCAGACTGTCTTCTGGACTATAATTGGACAAGGTTGACTCTTGTGAGTGTCCCTTTTCACTCAGGTCAGGTAAAGCCTCATGAAGATGGTAATGTCAGTGTCTCAGTTCCAGCTCCCAGCCTGTGTATTGCACATCTCAAACTCCAGACACTTCTGTAGCAAAGTGACAAGCTGGTTCTGTTTTGCCCCACTGGGTCTATTGTACACCCACAGTGCAGAAATGGAGGAGCCTTGGTTAAAGGCAATACACCAGGGCATCCCAGCAGCCAGGTATTGGATGAAGACTTACCTCCCCAAGGACCAGGAACAGCTATCAACCCTAATCTGCAACTAGCATGTGACCATCAGGTGTCCTTGCCACTTTGCCTCCTCTCAGATCAGTCCAGGCTGTTGCCTTTAGAGGCTTCCAAAGGTTGCCTGGTCGGACCTTCCTATGTGCTCTAACAACAAACTGCTCCTGCTGGAAGGAACTCTTAATGCAGAGCCACTCTAGTGCTTGAACCTGGCTGGCTGCTTACACCCTGACTCCAGCCTTGTACATCAATCTCTCTGCAGGTGAAAGAAATTGCCATGCTTTGCAGCAGGCTGTGTGTGGAGAGAAATGTATTCCTTTCTCATGGCTCTGTAATGGAGACCAAGACTGCCCAGATGGGACTGATGAGCACTGTGGTGAGTTTCATGACTAGACTAACACCTTGTTCCTTGTAGAGAGACACTGGAACAGGAATGGATCTCTTAGAGTAATAGGGCTCTAACATTCATCACCATGTATTTTTGACTGGTTTCCACACCCCCTTTAGGGCTTATGTCCTGCCCTCTGTTCCTGTGGGTGTTGTAGTCTGGTGCTGTCACAAACCCTCTTAACTGCCTTATTCTGATTTTTTTTAAAAAAACTTTTTTTCCCACCAAAAAGCACTTTTACATAGGTGCTTTAAGAAAAGTTAAAACTGTAAGCCCTTAATCTTCCTAAAACAGGGGGGAAACTTGTAAAAGCTGTTAGTAACAAACATTGATCACATTATTTTTTAGGACAATTTGAAGAACTAAGCTTTCTTTACAGCAAAGCTGCTGTTAACAAACAGCATCTGGGAGTCATTGGATCAGACACGGGAAATCTGCTTCTCCCCTCATTTTTTAGCAAAAGCAAGTGAAAGTTCTATTAAGGTGTTTAAAGGAATAAACACTTTAAAAGACAGGCCTATATGAAGACAGAGCCCTCTTAACTGGAAAAAAGTAAAAATCTTAGAGCAGCAAGAAACACCCCAGAGTTAAAACCAAAAAACCTGGCTGTAGTTCCCCACTCCTGGCCACTGAGAGCTCTCGGGAGGTATCCACAGGCAAGAACAGCTCATGACGCTCTCTGCTCCCTCTCCCCTAGGGCCCACAGGGTTGTGTGATCAGCTGCTTCCCAAAGCAGAGTGGGGCCACAGCATCACAGTGATGACAAATCTGTGGGCTGGATCAGCTGACGAGCTGTAGTTTGCCCACTCCTGGGCTAGCCAGTGATCCATGCACTATAGTCTGCCTTAACAATGCTGTAGAGATCACCCTGCAGTTTGCCTATTTTTTTAAACAGACTTTCCTAACTTTAATACTGTTTCTCAAATGCATTGAGACACTTTGACTGTCATAAAAGGAATAAAATTGTTTATAATCAAGACATGCTTTCTCTGCATGAAGATCAGAGATGTAACCTATCTGAATACCCCACCCCATACTTAACACTTCCTAAACATCAGTGTTTCTTTAGATAAAGGTTTTTAACACTTAACATGAAATACAGCATTGACTGAAAAGTAAATTAACCTGTCCTTTAAAAAGGATATTCTGTATGCAGGGAGGCATATTTGAAGCTTTATGCTTGTTTAAAGTTTAACATGGAAAAATAGTATGTGCTGAGCTGTAACAAAACAAGGACACCCCTAGGGATATTTTGTACAAGTTCACTAAACTAAAGGCTTGTATTAGCTTATCCTTTTAAAAAAAAATATGCTATTTTTAAAGTACCAAAACAGCAACTGGGTAAGAATATGAAAATTGGCAATTGAGGGGTGTTTGCTTTGCTTTAAAAAAAAAAGCAAAGTACACAATTTCTTGTATAAAGCCACTTTAAAAAGCAGAGAATTAGATCTTCCTCTGGAGATAAAGGATTTTCCCTCACATACACACACCTTCCTTCTCACTCTCCCACCCAACTTCTCTTCTAATGTGCTCTCCCAACAGAGGATAAACCATGTTTTTTTAAAAGCCACAGACCAAGCCATGGGGGTAAGAGCTCTCCTGAATTTGAGTGAAGTTAATGAAACTGTTGCAGGCAGCCATTCTGTGTTAGCAGTTATGCCTTAGCACAGATAAGGTTTGTCACTTGGAAAGTTGCCTTCCTAAAACAAGACTTTTTTAACCGATGTTTGATGCCATAACATTCCACTTATTGTTCAACATGTGCATTATCACAAACTGGCTGGTGGTCATTTTGACTTCCATCTTGTGATGGAAACTTCCCCAGAAAATAGAGCTCCTTCAAACCCTGGGGGAAACAGACTGAAAGCTACAACAGTGTTTGGTTCATTGCTTTTTGTATTTGGTTTCTAACCAGCTCTAGTCATCAATCAGTGGTTATCAGTGGCCAATCGAACTGCTGCAACATCATGCTAGTAGCATTAGCTTACAGTTAAATGCTTGGGGGTTTCTCTTCTCTAGACTAAAAGCTTCAGTATGCCTGCAGGATAGCAGCACTATATAACTGACAGGGCAGCGATCGTGACTTGCCTTGCATCACTTTGAGTTGCTATGTCACTGTATTAGACTTTCCTGTCTGTCCTTCCTGCTGTTCAGAAGCAGAATGTCGTGGTGACACAAATGCATGGCAGTGTGACAATGGAAGGTGTATTTCTAGTAGCTGGCTCTGTGATGGTACCAGTGACTGCGTAGATGGCTCTGATGAGAGAAACTGTGGTATGTATTAAACTTTGCCTCTAAGTATCTTAGCTTAGGGTACATCTACACTAATCACTGGATCGGTGAGCAATGATTGATCTATCAGGGGTCAATTTTATTGCATCTACACTAGATGCAATAAATCGATTCCCCAAACATGCTCCCTGTTGTTGAGGTGGAGTACAGGAGTGAAGTGGAGTAGCGGGGGAGCAGCAGCAGTCAACTCACTGTCATGTGGACAGCTGGGTAAGTTGACCAGATATGGTGACTTCAGCTATGCTATTCACATAGCTGAAGTTGTGTATCTTAGGTCAATGCCCCATCAGTGTAGACCAGGCCAAAGTATGTAGAAACATAGTTCCCAAATCCTCTGTCTGCCATGTGCTTTTACAGCCAAGACTGACTACCAAATGCATGCTCTGTTGCAGTTGAGCTGCTGTTCCTCACACTGAAATTCCTCCTACAAACTGAGGATTCTGTGAACTCATTGAAGAGTGACTGCTTCTAATGGCAAAAATGCAGGAGCAAGGAGTCTGCTTCTTTCTGTCCCCTCAGTACTGGAAATCCAGACAACACTGGCTTTCTGGATGAGGATGACCATGGCCAATATCTGATGTACCCCATTCACTGATCATGGCAGGTGCTCTTCCCCAGAAACCTAATCAGGGGTATAGGTGCCCAACATTCAGGGAAGTGATGGTGGCCATCTCCACTCTGCTTGGTGGAGTGGTGCTTTAGAACTATGTCCCCTTTGACAGGGGAGGGAGCAATCAGACTGCAGTGGCCTCCCTGAAGTCTGAGGCTGTTTCTTTACAAGCCATGCAACAGTCCTAGCTCAGAGTCCAAGATGTGGGTGAGTGCTGGAGCTCTTCAGTCTGAACGAACTTCACCTCCCATGTTACACAAGGGATGGTTGACTCCTAACTGGGCTGTAGGCCAAGACCAACTCAGTGGGTGACCTGCTATTTAGTGAGGGTTCTTATTCAGGTAAATAACAGTATGGGCAGTTTAATACTATTGAACTGGGTCCTCTTCCAAGACTGAGTTAGTGGAAGCCTCTTAATACAGCAAATCTCAATCCTATAAACTTGCTTCCCTGGACCCCACAGTGTCTCACCTGGGATGGCTAGTCTGGCACATGGCTGACATTTGAAAGCTGCAGTAATGGTCAAGCATATCCCTTACCAGTGGCCTAACTTTAAGTTTCTGGGAGTTCACTTGCTCTAGGTGGTTCTTGCTTATTTTCTAGTGTCAATATGTAGTTACTAGGGCTGTAGAAGAGACTGCTCATAATGTCCCTGCCAAGGAAAACTCATCTAGCAGCCTTCACTTGAAGCCTCTAGATGCTTGAAGTTCAAGCTAGTGATTTGGGGCTTGGAGAATAAGGGTTCCTCTTAAACTGAGGAAAACTGAAATGGCCAAAATCTTGCTGAAGGAGACTTCATCCCAACTACAGACCTGTCTATGAACTTGATCTCCTGTCCAGACCACTGGACAGAAGGCAGAAGTTGTTAAACTCTTATCCAATAAGCCCCTTGTCCCTTTATACCTGATCAAACCAGAACTTAGTCTGTAAACTGCTGTTAGGGTGACTTCTTGTCTCTTGTGATAGTCTGTGGAGACAGAAAAGTTCCATGTCTGGGGAGTTCTCAATGTATTGATCCTTGGGAAATCTGTGACCTCCATGAAGATTGTGAAGATGGTTCAGATGAAGCAAACTGTCCACAGAACCACTGTCTACCAGGACAATGGCAGTGCAAGAACAAAGTGTGCATTATGGAGGGCTGGAAGTGTAATGGCATCAACAACTGTGGCGATTCTTCAGATGAAGAAGTCTGTGGTACGTAACAGTATCTTTTTTGACCTGTGCAGGAACAAGGTAATTAGCCAACCACATGGCCAGCTCTAATTTACCCTAAACCCTGTATTGAATCCACCTCTAGCCACTTAAACCTTGGTGGCAATAATTTTCATCTTGCTGCAATGGGGGTTAGAAGGGAAAACTAATGGGATGTCTACACAGCATCTGAATTGATGGGAGTGAGCCACCCATCATGGGCCAATTAGACTTAGGCTAGTGCTCTAAAAATGTCTTACAGACAGTACTTAAGTGCAGTTTGGGCTAGAGCCCTGGTTCTGAAGCCTAGGGAAAGACTCATTTCGGAGCCCACAACACTGTCCAAACCCTGCCAAGTGCAGTGTCCCATCATGGGACACTAGCTCAGATGCTTCATAGGCTCACTCCCATGGAGTCTAGGGAATGGGGGGGAGAATCTGACTTAACACTATTCAAGTATCTGCCACCATTTTAATGGAACCTTGCTAAGACTTGTACTGTCAGACCTGGCTATTCAATTGCTTATGGCCAGGTTCTCTAGACACATCTGAGATAACAGAATGATTAAGACAAACTGTTACATGTGCATGCACATGACCTAACAAGGTGCTCTTGCTAAGTTAGTCCTTTTTTTCCTAAAAACATGAAACCACTAAAATAACCTAATCTGAAATGGAGTTGTCCCCTTCAGTGGCTCCACACCCCATCCTCATCAATAGTAAAACTCTAGCTCTTACTCCATGTAGCAGGAATATGGAAGTAAGTTTAGTCCTCAGACACTTGAGGTGCAACTGTAACTTTCTTCTGGAGTGGGGTATCACATGGTCCATAATGAAGCAGAAAGTCAGTCCTGCTTGCCATTCTTGCCATGTATGGCAATCCATATCCATGTTGGCTTAGGATGTGAGCTATCTACTCCTTTGCTACAATCTGAAATGAGTTGAACTTGACAGCCTGCTTTTCACAGCAGTCCATTATAATGTGTCAATGACCTAGCCTCAGAATAAGCAGCAGGAGTGCCCAACTGAGAATGTCTTGTGCACATTTTGCTGAATTGGGAGCAAAAACAATGATTACATTTGAAAGATTCCTGCTGCATCAGGACTCTAAACACAAACTTCCACAGAGCCTAGGCAGGAAGTAAGTCCCTGATGGCTAGCTCTTAGCAACTTACCCTTAATGAAACAACTTGCATTCTGTCCAGTGAGCCTGTCAGACAACCTCTCTAATGTGTGGCAACAACTATTTCTCACCAGTGAAGGCAGTAGAGCATCTCAAACTTTCTTCTCCCACAGCTCACTGCCCAGAAGGCATGATTCAGTGTGATGAAGGGAAATGCATCCTGGAATCTCTAATGTGCAACAAGGCAGCAGACTGTCTAGATGGAACTGATGAACTCAGTACTTGTGGTAAGGTAGCAGCTTGCTGCTGCAGAGCTCCTTATAGACTAAACCCTCTATGGTGAGGAAGCCTCATGTGTTTAGGCATGTTCCCTCTTTTATACAGGCAAAAATTGCTCTCTGAACAATGGAGGCTGCATGGAGAAATGTACTGAAACCAACTGGGGGGTGAGGTGTTCTTGTAGTGCTGGATGGGAGCTCGAGGCTGATGGACAGAACTGTACCGGTATGGGCACAGCTACACCTGTTTGACAATCTCCTGAAGGGGCATGAGGGAGTCTCCAGGAACCACTTCAGAGCATGATCTCATCAACCATAGCAACCTGCTTTATAGATGTCAGCGCAGGGAGCTTTCTCCACAACAGGAGTCCATGGCTGGGGAGACTCAAGTTGACCAGTAGTGAGCATGTACAGTCTGGCCTCTACAGGCTAAGAGCTGCATCTTCTGTCTCTGGCAGAGGCTCATGCATGGAGATCCAGAGGTTCCATATTAGACCCATGTTTCTGACAACCCACCCAGGGGTACTAGTGTTATAAACCTCTGTCTTAAGAGTTCTTGAGGTGTGCCCAAGTGAGGATTCAGCCCTGGAGTAGAAGGAAGACCCAGTAGCCTACAAATGTTGTCCATATTGTGCCCTTTCCAAGGTCACTAGTGCACCAGAGGGCCACATTGCATGTGAAGAGGGGACCTGATTGGGGCTAAATTCATGTGGTGAGCAAGGCTTTCGCCCACTAGCTCATTGCTGGCTGCTGTTGACAATTCATAATCTGCTATGACAGCACCTGCTGCTGTAGGCATGCTGCTTTGGGAAACTACTTGTCTGGCCTGACCACAGCACCTCACAGGCACACAAATGGTAGCAGGCATTTTCCACCACTTGGGATGTAAGAGTGGGTGCTGGAGAGTTGTTTCTAACTCTCTGCATAGAGAGCTGCTTTGGACTAATTGTTTTTTATCAGACCTAAACTCCATGAATGCTGGGATGGCACTTGTTGCTTCTAGTCTCTCTCTAAAGAGAGATACAGACTAGCCTAGAAGTTGAACTGAGTCACTTGTCTTTCAGGTTACTAACCTAGTGACCTTCTCCCCTGACAGATGTGGATGAATGCTCCCTCGTGTATAGTCCCTGTAGCCAGCTATGTAAGAACACGCTAGGTTCTTTTACCTGTTCCTGTGTAGAAGGATACCAGCTCCACTCTGGCACCATCTGTGAAGTTGCTGGTGAGTAACACCTGATAACTCCAGGTAATGGGACTGGGCTCCTATTGCCAGTTGAAAGCTGGGCAAAACATAACATGTCTGGTTTTTCCTACTATGAGGAAGACTGCAGTAATGATTCTACTGCTTGGCTTGTCATAGTTGGTAACCCAGTTATTTAGCTGATTGCAAGTAGCTATACCAAACTTACCTGGCTGACCCCTCTCCAAGATAATGGGGACTGGAGATCCTGGCAGGGGCTAAGCACTGAAAAGCAGGCTTGGGCACAGAGATGCCACTATTATAATGGATTCTGTACACAGCATCATACAAGCAAGCATCTGTCTGGTTTAGCTCTGGAGAACACTTCTCCTAAGTCATCCTATCAAGTAAGATGAGACCAGACCTCTAGCTTGAATGTCAGAGATTAAACTAATGCCTGTACATCAGCTTCACAATGTCTGACTCCTGGAACCAGATGCTAATCCTGGTAATGGTGGCTAGGAAAACTTCCCACCATCAAGGGAATGTAACCTTCTCTGATCTAAGACAAGCTTCCTCTGATTTCTCCCGTGCACTCTTGGTGCACCAAGTGGCAGTTGCCTGCAGCAATTCACCTAGAGGCAGCTGCATTCCAGTGAGACCTCATTAAAAGTTCCTAACAGCACTAGCCTAAGATAGTCTAACTCATGGCAAGACTGCTATGGAGTAGATCACTTCCCGTTACATGAGAACTGGCTGCATGGCCAGGTGGTGCTGCAAGCACTGTTGCATCTAGAAGTGAGTACCAGGCTCTCCAAACCACCAGCTCAGGCAGGTGCTCCAGACCTTGTATCTCCATAAACCCCCACCCCCTCATCTTGGGGAGCGGGAGACTTCTTACGAGGGCTACCAGACAATACAAGGTGCCATACCCTTGGTACAACTTGCTGATCATACCAGGAAGATCCTCTCCTAGCCCCTCAGGACAGCCCAGTACAGCTCACAAAGGTTGTCCTGGCTGGGATCCCTTCTCCTGCAGAAGTGCTGCTGCCCTATAGCCACTGGCTGCAGCTACTACTCCATCTGAGCCTGCTTCTCTTCTGATTCTAGGCTCTCCATCCCTTGGTGGTCTGTGGGATGACTTAGCATCCCAGCTCCATGTTGGAACAGGCCATACAGGACCCTCCATGGACATGACTTCCCCTCCAGCTTGGCAGGGGTGATGGGAGAAGGTGGTCATGAGCCTGCTGGCGCAGTAACAAGCGCATAACCCCTCCTTTTCCTTTGCAGACAATGCCACACTCATCTTGCTGGCAACTGGCCCTAACCTTGCTCTTCTGGATGTGAGAACTCATACCTATCAGAGCCTCATCTCCACGAACACCACACCTGGGGCAATTGCTTATGATCTGCTGAGGGAAGCTTATTACTGGGTGGATGAAGGCAAAAATCTGCATAGCTATACACCTGGGAAGGGCAACACAGTACTCTACCCAGGTAAATGTCCCTGCAATAGGGCACTCTGTACTGCATTATGGGATTCCAGGTTGAACAGATCACATTAGCACTTCATCTCTCTGAGACTAGGACACTGAACTCTTGCCTTTCTGCCCTGAGAGCCAAAGGTAGCAGTGAGCCTTGATGCCTGTGAACAGTGCTTGGCTCAAAGGCCATGGCTCTGCCTAGACAGGGCAGCTTGGTCACATATGTTCTGCAAGTCCTATACACAACACTAAGTGTTTTTGTGCAGATAAGATGCCTCATCCCAAAAGACAGCTAGTCAGTAATAATGGGGTGGCCTCTTCTAGCAGGGACCATATTGTCCTGTGCTGCCCTTAGTCATGTACAAACAAGCCACCTCCTTCCTTTGCATCTAACCCAAAGGAACTCTCCACTGGGACACCCCCTTCATGGGGTTAGTAGCTGCCATGGGGGCATAGATGTTTAGAGCAGGGACTTCATAGCTAATAAGCCTTTGTCTCTTAGATGTCCGAGGTGTGAACAGCATATCTGTAGACTGGGTCACAGGACAGCTGTACTGGGCCAGCAGCCAACCCCCAACAATCTGTGCTGGACTAAGTGATGGCCGGGGATACGTAAAGGTGCTGGAAAAGAACTTGGTCCCTGAGCAGCTGACTCTGTATCTTGCAAAAAGGTGAGAACAAAATGTGGGCAAGAACCACTCTGAAGCTGTCTAGATTTGTCTGCTTTAACCTGTAAGCATCTCAGAGTTAAAAACAATGAGTGCACAACTAAGTCCCACTAGTCTCCAGTAAGTGGAGCGTTGGCACCATACGAACAAGTGCTCACCAACAGAACTGCTATATGAAGCAGTATCCAGGCCACCTTTAAAAAGTTCCATCACAAGGAGATGGATATCACCAGAGCTCTAGGCTTTGGTGAGCCCTCTACCTGCATGGCTCTTGTCCTAGAGCAGCATCATGATTACCTCTGTATGCAAATATCTACTACCAGGCTAGAATGCAGGACAATGTTGAGTATTGCAACCTTCCTCACAGGTACATGTACTGGGTGAATCGTGGTGAGAAGGGCAGGACCCTGATCGAAGCAGCAGGAATGGATGGGTCTGACCGACAAGTGCTTGCTGTTGTCAGCATGGAAGAACCCTTGGGGCTGACTCTGGATTCCATAACTGGCCGACTGTACTGGATCAGCGAGTATAAGGAGGTATGGGAGATCTCTAGCTCCTGGCTACAATCACAGATTGGACCAGCTGCATAAATTGTCAGGGCTGACCTTATTGGGACAGCCAGCTAGTCACTAATGCTGCTCTGAGTTCTGGTGCCTGCCTCTCTAGGAAAAGGCACCTGAAGATCAATTGCCACTTGATGGAATTTCTAAACCTTGTGTTAAGCCACCTTCCAAAATCCTCCTCTGCCAGGGTGTGACATTCCCCTGGGTGCTGTCATTGTCATGTCCCCCTCACTCTCCAGCCTGGAATGCTTTGACACTGCTTGGCTGGTGAGCCTCAAACCCTCTAGGGTCAGGCCAGTCTTCAGCATGCAAATTACTGAAATAAGCACTAACAAGTCACCCTGTATGGAATTCAGAAGTAACACTGACATCCCTAGTCCCAGCCTTGCTTCCCCAGAAATGTGCACTGTTCAGTACCCTGGACAGCACACTCATGGATCATCTCATGCCAATGGTGGGTGGTGCACCAGGCTTGCTGTCCCAAGTATAAATTTTGAACACTGGCTTATAACCACAGCAACATCTTATTTACTTGCAATTGCTTAAATCAAGATTAGCTTGCTCTCCCCCACCCCCATCATATTGGGTTTGTAACTAATCAGGACTGGAAGGGACCTTTACTGCATCTAGTCCAGGTCCTGCATGAATGCAGGACTAGGTATTTAGACCATACCTGACAGGTGTTTCACCTGCTCTAAAACTTCCAGTTGTAGAGATTCCACAGCTTCCCCAGGCAACTTATTCCAGTGCTTAACCACCTTAACAGGGACACGAATAAACTTCAGCCTAAACCTTTCTTACTTCAATTTCAGCCCATTGCTGCTTCTCCTATCCTTGGGTTAAGGAGTACTTTTTTCCTCCTTCCTTGTAACCTTTTATGTACTCAAACTGTCATGTCCTCCCTGTCTCTTCCAGGCTAAGCAAACTCAGATTTTTAATCTTCCCTCAAAGTCATGTTTTCTAGACTTTTTTAATCCTCTGGATTCTCCAATTGCATTGCTGGACAAGAGAACATCTTTCCTGAAATGTGACACCCAGAACTGGTTAGGCCTCAGCTGGAGGCTTTGTCCAGCACAGAGCAGAAGAATTACTTGTCTTGCTTCCAATACTCCTGCTAATACATCCCAGAATGATGTATTTTGCTTCTGGCAGCTGTTACACTGACTTGTATTTAGCTTGTGATCTACTATGATCCCTCTAGATACCTTTCCACAATACTCCTTCCTAGACAGTCATTTCCCATTTTGTAAGTGTACAACTGAGTGTTCCTTCCTAAATGAATACTTTACACTTAATGAATTTCATGCAGTTTTCTTCAGACCACTTGTCCAGAGCCCTAAATGACATTAAAAGTGACTGTCTCTCAGGCTGTCTCCCTTTCCAGCCTAGGACATCTACTTCCTTTGGTTCTGAGTATCATTCTTATGAGAAGTGCAATCAAGTGTCTGTCTTCTCCTTTAACTCAACTCATGCTAGAAATAGCCTTGCTGAGTCATGGTGACACAGATTGAGAATGTTCCTGCAATGTCAATTTCTTGCCCCTTCAACAGGGGGAAGATGTAGGTGATGGCTCTTTAGCATCTTGCTGGCATGCTAGTGAGTGTCTGCAAAAGTAGTTTGTGGGCATTACCCAGAACTTTCAGTAACAGTCCTAGCAAATTTTCATCACTTCAACAGGCTGCTGTTCAGCAGATTGGGTTTTCCAAAGATATATTGTACAGTGAGCCTTGTGAGGTATCAAACCCTATACAAATGGTGAACATGGCGGGGGGGGGGGTGAAGCAGCATGAGTCTTCCTATTAAATAGGAGTACCTGGGGGTCAGGCTAGCAACAGGCATGCCAGGCTAGTTAAATGGTCTAAAAGACCTCTGCAGTAAAGGTATGGGCAAAAGGACACCAAAGATCATGCCACCTTCCCTTCTACATTATACAGACACAACTCAAACCCTAGCTCTGAAGGCCGTATACTCTGCTCTACAAATAGCTTCTTTCCAAGGTAACAAGCTCACTAGACACCTGCAAGCTCCCCTAGCAAGAGACAGGGCATGATCCTATCCCTGCAGGATTGCTAGAGTTGGCATGAACTAGAGCTGCCTGCAAACCTGAGGGTCAAAACTAAACTGTCCATGGAGCTTGCTACTAACACTAGTGAAAAGATGCCACAACTACCTCTATTCAGGCAATGTAAATGTCCTTTATAGAGGAATTAACTGCATTGCTGAAGACTGATACTCCAAGAGCTCTCCAGGACTACCCTAATACTGACTCCTCAATCAATCTGTCTTTCAGTCCATAGAGACTATAAAGGTGGATGGCAGTGGGCGATATTCCTTTCCAGAGATGCTACTGAAAGATCAGGACCCTTTGGGACTTGCAGTGTTTGAGAACTGGTTCTTCTGGTCTGACCAAGAGAGACTCCTATATGCTTCCCACAGCTCACCCTGGGAGAAAGTGGTTCTGTTGAACTCCTCCATCTCTGCCTTTACCGTGCTGCATGAACTCCAGCAGGCTCCAAGTAAGTCTGAGCAGAAGGCCTATTTCCCCCAACAGTTGGAAATCAAGCTATGCTGTAGCAACTTGGCCGTGATGCCACTAGATTTACCAATGCCACAACCATGCAAAGCCTGGCACCCAGAACCCATCACAGGTAACCTGCTGAGAGGCAAACAGCACTACCTCAATTTGGTTCACTGCTCTGAGTAGCTCCCATAGGGTGACTCCTCAATACAGGAAACTACCAAAAGCTTTAACTAGTCACAGGGGAGCTAATGGGAAGCCTTCAATGTCTAAGGCAGTGGGCAGCTTCAGATGACTCAGTGAATCACTGGTCTGTCAATGACCCCAAGCCTTCTGTTGCTTGGGTGGGGCTTACAGGGCATGGGAGTGCCCTTCCTGGGCAGACTCTGCTGTACCTGTTCTGACTCCTGGTAGCACTTGGAGGGTGCTCAGATACTTGCTGCAGGACAGGGCCCAAGAGGTCAGGTGTAAAGGGTGCCATGATGGCTCCAAACTTACACAGACACAACAAGGGCAGCCCACTTTGAGCTACTTTGCACCCCATCCCTGCCCCAAGAGCAAGAATGGAGTACCTGAGAATGGGGGCCCAAAGAATCACAGCTGTCCTTCAGACTCCAAGTTCAGCCACCTTAACCAACTTCAAACAGCAGAAGTCCACCTGCACATCTGTGGGCTTCCCAGCTGGAGGGGGCTGGTTAGCTGTAGCTGACAGCCTGAGTGGCTCAGAGGAACCCTTCATGGGTGTCTGGGCTGGCCAGTGAAGCACTGCTCCAGGACTGGCTGTTAAGACCCAGAGCAAGAAGGTCCAAGACTCTATCATAGGCCTCCTGTCATAGGGGTCAGAGAATAATCTACTGCCAGTGACTCTGGGCTAATCTCTCTAGTATTGTCAGTAATCTAATACCAGCTGCCTTGCTCTCTAGGGAACACCACGGCATGTGCTCCAGGACTGTGTAGTCACATCTGCCTCTTGTCACCTGTCCATCCAAAGGGCTACAAGTGTGCTTGCCCAGATGGCACTTTCCTTCTGCCTTCTGGCAAGTGTGCAGGTAGGCTGGTGGTGCTAAACATGGGGTGGTCTGTTTAGACTCAGCAGCTTCCTTGGGAGGCCATCAGACTAGCAATGCACTCCCTGCATGGTGTCCCCTCCACACAACCCAGCTCTCCTGACACTAGCCACCACCTGGCCTGTCAGTGCTCCAAGCTAGCTGGCCTAGTTGGGCACAGTATGACTGGCTCCCTGGCCTGGGTGCCATCAACCTCTCAAGGGGAGAGAATGCTCCAGCATGGGGTGAAGGACATCTGACTAGTCCTCAAGAACCTGCCCTCCACAGCAGTGCAGGGTCACTGTAGGCTGGTGGCCAACATGGCTCCCATTGTCAGTCACACTAGGAGGCAAAGATGCCCCATCCTCTTGGGTGTGGCAGCTGGCTACATCAAGGCCTGTATTTCAAGGGCATGACCCTCTGAGTGGGAGCTGTAGGGCACAGAGCTCTTGCATCTGACCACACTGGCAACTCCCTCAACTGTTAAGTGACTAGGTAGCAATAACTAGGATGTATTGGGTCATCAGTGTCAAGCTGGTAGGCAGAGCCATGTCTCAGCATGTGATCAGGTAGCATCTGTGCCTGGATGCCTAGAGTACAGGCAGCTGTGGTCCACCTGAGGTGGTCACACTTTACATCCCTCAGGGAACTGAAGCTAATACAGAAGAGTGCTGTGCACTCATGTGCATCACTCCTAGGTGAGCTCCTGCTGCATTGGCTAGCTCATAGCTTTCAGCTGAAGTCCTTGCCCAAGGTAGCCTGGAACTCCCCAAACACCTCACCCAGCTGCAATTGGTAGAGGGGGCAGGGGGGCTCCCCTGAGGTTTAGAAGGGCACATTCTTCATGAGATCATCTCAGCTCCAAAGAAACCAAACTTGATAGCCAGCCTCTCTAGGAGGGGCTGAGTTTCATCCACCTGCTTAGAGACTGCAGATATTCAAATGAATACCATCCATATACAAACTAATAGCAATAAAGCCAGGATGCTAGTAGAATGCATGCAATCTAACCCTGGTACTTCCCCATCCCACAGAGCTGACCCTCCTGTATTCGACTGACACAAAGATCTACTTACTGCAAGTGGGCCCAAAGGGTTCGGCTCTAAACAGCACCCTAGTGCTGGAGTGGCCCCATAACATCCACCTGCAGGATGTCGACTGGAAAAGAGATGCCCTCTACTGGACAGATGATGAAGGGGACCTGATGCGCTTCACTAGGCACCCACGAAGGAAGGAAGCCATCCAGACTGGGCTGCCAGGTGAGACCCTGAACTGATACCTCACCTCTTCTAGGACAGACACTGTTGTAGGATGCTTTGTACCATCAGACCAATGTCCCATGCCCAGCTACCTTCAGGTTCTGGCTTTTAACAGAGTATTCCCATAGGTTTATAGCCATTACTTACCAATTCACACAAACCTTGAAGTGCCAGAACCCCCTTGGCCTGGCTCCCCCACTGCAGGAGAGGGCCTCTCAACTGCATCTCCTTCTAGCGAGGGAAAGCCAGGTCCTGACTCTGGGAATCCAATACAAACCTTGTTTCCCCCCTCCAATGCTTGGAGGGGAAGAGGAGGAAGCCTGGGGGCAGACTGGCTAGTCTGTGGCTGGGGCTGCAGAGTGTCCTTGTTACTACTGATACAGGCTCCCAGCCCCCCAAGTAAGGGGGTATGGGTGGGAACGGTGCCTAGTCCCCAGCAAGACTAGAGCAGCAAAGTGGCCAAACACAAAGCTTTTTTATGCAATACACCATAGTATCAACAGTGCTTTTTAGTAAAAGCACATCCTTATTCAAATTAAGGCCCAATCTGCTAGCTGAGTATAAACATCCCTGGCAAATGAACTTGGGCTTCAGTCTCAAAGATCCTCTAGAAACAACTCTCTAAATGTGCTTCTGAGTTGCTGGTCACTGAAGTGATGTTTCTTCCTGCAGTTTGCTCAGCCATGGTTGATATACTCTCTGGGGACATCTATTGGCTGACATGTGACAGAACAGACATCCGAGTTACCCGGTTCATTGGCATGGCAACCACTGTGCTCTACCATTCCAAGAGCGTCATAACACACACCTTTCTAGACTGGCAAAGAGCAACCCTCTATTGGCTTGAGAATGGAAAACCCCTCCAGCAGATGAACCTGGCTGGGGGTGAGGTGCAGGATGCTTGGAATGAAACCTGGTCAGGAGACATCCAAATAGCTCTGGATACAAAGTCCTTCAGCTTTCTCTGGAGTTCAAAAGACCTGGGTAAGAACTGAATTCTTAGACTAGTGTTCTAACAATGGTATTGCAATTGACCTAGCAAGGCTGATGGCTGAGACTCATGATCTTGATCCTTAACAGTAAACATTCACCAAAGGGCTCAACTCTGGTAGGCATCAAGGTTCCTAAACATGCTGTTTAACCTTAACAGCAACACTGGCTCAAAGATCACTACCAGTAGGCACCTATCCTGGCACTCCAACAGCCAGTAAGTGCACCAGTGTTGTATGGAAGTTTGCGATTCTAGCATTGGTTTGTCTAGACACCTTGAGGTCAGCACAACCTCAACTTCTGCCTTGCTGCTAAACAAGGCAAAGACCTTATCTTGATCTGCCTGCAGCAGCCCAGAGTGTCTGGGTGTGAATGTCTTACCTAAAGAGCCCCTTTGCTAAGATCTAGCAAAGGGCAAGCTTTGATTCCAGATAGCTATGCTGGAAAGGTGAAGTCCCCTAATACTACCACTGTCCCCCAAAATGTCTAGCAGCCAATAGCTTCTTAGATAGTCCTAACATAGGCAGGTTTAGTCATGCAAGTAAAATACCAGGACACCATAGCCTATAAAAAAGCATCTCGCAGTTTCACACATGCAAAGACAGCTAGCAGTTTCCTTCTGAATCCCCAGAGGCACTCTACCCACCTCCACTAACTCCTGGCAGCTAAATGTTTGGCACTCCATTCCTTAAGCAGTAGGAAGTTAGCCACAATTGCAGAGCAGCACCTACTGGAGTGCTGGCAACCACTAACATACCAAGCAAATGGCTTTAAATCTAATACCTAAGATCCCTTAGACTAGTGACCATCAGACACATGTACCTAATAGGCAGCTTCCTGTGGACAAGAGCAGCCTAGCACTCATCTGTCTTGCAGGCCTGCAGGTTCTGAGCCTTGCAAAGCACCGAAAAGACACCCTAAAGACCAGCTGGCTGTATGGGATAGCAGCTGCCTATGAACCCTACCTGGTGTCTGTCAACAAGACCACTCTCATGCTGTGGGACAGAAGAACAATGGAACTTGTTGCTTCTATGGAAGAAGCCAATATACAGAACATGGTGGCGTTCTTGGCCACACAGCTGGAGACAGGTGAGCTTTTACAGAGCTCCTGGAATGAATCCATTCTACTAGCCTGTACCTGCTGCATTACTGCCTGTGGTTCCTGCTGGCAGAGCAGTTCCAAGCCAGTTGCCCAGGCCCCCAAGCACAAGGTTTTTCCAGCACTGAAGCATCTTAGCTGTCAAAAGCTGGCTGGGTATTGGGTGGGGTGGGTGTTTCCCCTGTGATCTGGCTGATCCTCCACTACCAGAGCAGCCCTCATAAGGTCATTCTTGCTGGCATAACTTGGTGCAGCTTTAAGTGACAGCTGTAGAACCAGGGTAACTTGGCACCATCACACCAATTGGTGTCTTGTACTAAGTGTTGAGACTAGCCTCTAGCTAGGCTCAGAGTCCCTGAGAAGCTGAGTAACTGCTGCCTGTGAAAGGAAGACCAGGTGTTGGCTCTGTCAGACTAGCCCACAGCTCCACTCAGTGCCTTAAATGCATGGCCTGGTGTAGGAAACAGTCCCCTTGAAACTCCAAGTTAGTCACTAGGTTTTTGCTAGTTAAATCTGAGCCTGATAATGAGCAGAAGTACCATGGCTAGAACATCACCAGTACAAACCTGCTGCTCCAGATCCAAGGGGTTAGGAGAGCCACCTGCCCCTCACTCAAACCCTCCCCATAAGAACATTATGGGCCTGTCTGACTTGAAGCATAGTGTGCTGGAGATAGGGCCCAGTTTGCTGTGCACAAGACCTGTCTATCCTGTGGACTCTGCTGTGTAGTCACTTCACTAACTGCTGCCAAACAGCCAGGCTGTGCTTGAGAGGCACATGCTCCATCTGCTGGCTCACCAGCAGCATGGTATGGTGGGGTAAAGTTCCCTGTACTAGACAATGTTGCAGGGCTGTGAGGCTCAAGTCCTTCAAACCAGCTCTGGCCCACCAGAGCCAACAGTCTTGGGTGGGGGGTGAGTTGGTCTGCAGGGGAGACTGAAAGCAGAGCTCGCTCCCAACACATGCTAACCTGAAGACTCTCTAGTTCCAGAGCCAGTGACCCTCCCACAGTCCACAGCCAGCAGCACCATCCTCCCAGGGGTTAAGGAGACCACAACAGCAATGCCACCCCTGTCTTGTCCCCGCACCTGGGTGCCCTGCCGAGATGGGTCAGAGTGCATTGCCCACGACTACCTGTGCGATGGGGAGAGAGACTGTAAGGATGGCTCCGATGAAGAAGACTGTTCTCAGTTGTGTGACACTCCAGGTACAATCTGTTTGCATGGGCTCAAATGCAGCAGCATTAACCCTTGACCAAGGATAAGGAGTCCATTAGCAGCAACCTCTGCTTACTCCATGTTAGACTTGGAGCTGTGTGTGGGGAAGGGGCTAGGCTACTCTCCTCCAGGTGCATAATCCATACACATGGTCTGTTCTCTGCCATGAAGGCCAGGTTCCCATCAGCAGCACAAAACTAGACCATACTTGCTCCATGACTTTGTATTGTCCAAATCCATTTCCTAGACCCAGTGTTGTCAAAGCCTTGGTCAAAACACTGATACTCCTGCACTAGTTAGTACCACCCCCAGAAAGGGGCCCTGAAGTCCCATCCCCACACCACAGTTTAGACCTACAGACTTGGCCCAAGGTTTGAAATAGAGCTGGTTTTGTCTTGTCACAAGTGAGTGCCCTCACTGCCATATGCAAACCATGGTCTTTAGTGAATGACCCTTTAACCTCCCCTGAGCACCTCATCCCCATTCAGCAAGAGCTGTGGATTTCAGTAACAGGGCTGAGTTCTGCCTTCACTTGCCCCCACTAACATGTGCAGTGTTGTAACCCTGCTGGTCCCAGGATACTAGATATTGGATCACCCCACCCTATCCTGGACCAGCTTCACTCCAGCACTAAAGGAAGCAGATGTCCTGCTCTCGTGTTCTGCTAGATGGTGTCAGCCACACTATCTGCATCCTTTGAAGGATGCAAGTCTCTGCCATGACCAGTCCCTGCCTCATTCTAAAGGACTACCTTTCTTTCTCAGAAATGCCTAGTGGTTATAATTCACCCCACCTGTATCTAGTACTTGTGAGAAGCAACCTTCAGCTTTGCTACTGCTACCTGAGTAGCTGGGCCCATGTGCAAGTGAGGTTAAGTGCCCTGCTCATCGTGCAGAATCCTTCCATGCATAGCAAAGGACTAGCAATTGCAAAGTCCTCCTGAGTGAAGGTGAGCCTAGGTGCATGGCTGGCCAACACTGTGCCCTCCCTCCTAGGAGCCTTTAAGTGTCTGAGTGGGAACAAGTGCATTGAGGAGAGAAATCACTGTGATGGTGTGCAGCAGTGTCCAGATGGCTCAGATGAGCTCAGCTGCTGGAAGCCAACCCAAGACTGCGCACTCCGCTGTGATGGCAACACACGCTGCATCCCAGAGAGCTGGCTCTGTGATGGCAACCCAGACTGCCTTGATGCTGCAGATGAGCAGGGCTGTGGTAAGACCAGCAGAGGGGTTTGGATTTGCTTGGCTCATGGCATGATAGGAATACTGCCAGGAATTCCCTTACAGCAGGTGCTGCAGAGTAGGATTAAGGCTGGCATGTACCTCTCCATGGCAGAGAAGTAGGTTACAGGAATAGATCTTCTGGAGATGCATAAACTGCCCCCATTCCTTATCAGACATTGCACATATCTAAAGTGATCCAAAACAATGGTGTCTGAGATCCTGTCTCTTGGGTCTCCACTACCAAACAGGGCTCCTCAAGGCCCAAGTCTAGGAGTTGGGTTCAGTCTCCAGCAGGAGTGGAGCATCTAGCTGTTTCACTGCAGAATATGGCATTAGGACAACCAGAGTACCAATAGCACTAGTCTTCAGGTAGCTGCCTAGGCTGCCCCACAATGGGCTTCCCTGCACCTAACTCCTGGAACATAGATGTTACATCTCTGCCTATTCTAGTACACTCTGAAAGTACTAGTACAGCCTCCATAGATACACCAGGGGAAGCCAGCTCACAGCTCAACTGAATTGCTCTGGTTTGTAGTTCGTGAAGAGTGCAGCAAATCTGAATTCCAGTGCAAGAGTGGCCAATGCATCTCTTACTCCATGCGCTGTGATGGGGACTACGACTGCAAAGACCGGTCTGATGAAGAAGACTGCATGGTCCCCAAACCACTGCTGTGCCGCCTCGGGGAAGTGAAGTGCCCCAGGAGTGGGGAGTGTGTGCCGAAGGACTGGGTCTGTGACGAGGATCTGGACTGCAAGGATGGAACAGATGAACAGGTACTGGGAACAAAGCTGCTGTGTAACTTGCTAGGGGCTTGGATGGGGAATGCAAACTTTTAGCTCTGGATGCTCTATTACTGGGGTCCTCTCCTTTGAGTTCAGACCTACCAATAGCCTAGCTGCAGATAGCACTTGAGATTGTTGGGCTGATCTGATTCCTTTTGTCCCTCAAGTCTGGCCATTCTCTAAAGCAGTTTCTTTAGGAGGCCTCTGGTGCTCAACTTTACTCTTAAAGTAGAGCATGCCCTTGTGTAATCAGTGTCTGGACTGATGCTCTTACTCTAAGCATAGCAGGGAGGTGGGAGGGGACACCTTTTCATAGTCAAAACCCTGGCAAAACTAACATAGCTGGTCTTCTGCCAATGTAGACTAACTCTGCTGTACTATGGCTTCCTCTAAACCAGGCCTGCACAACTCAGAAAGCAGCAAGGGCCATATTACTGCAAAAAAAAAAAAACAGTTGCAGGCCAAAAAGCCCCGCCCTCATCTGCTTTCCCCTACCCCACTGCTTGGCTTGCCCCACCCCTATGTACCTCTCACAGGCCGCACAGTGAGTCCGTGGGGGCCATATGTTCTGCAGGCCTGCTCTAAACAGTGGCAAACTTAAAGAAGGCCTCCAAAAAAGCCCTGCTAACTGGTGCCCTAGATGCTAATGTTCCTGGTTTTTAAAGGCATTCTCTTCCCAGGGGCCACAACAGTTCTCCTAAATCAGTCCTCTGAATAGCTGAAGTCCTTAAGCTAGGGCTCTTGGCGCTCAATGTGGGGATATGTCCCTGTATGTTGGTGGGAGGGAGGAGTGAAAAATGCATCTGGGGAACAGCCCCTGGCCTGGCTACACTCCAGACCAGTGAGGGTTACAAGACTGACTCACTTCCCCTTGCTGAAGATGCCTTTACAGAATGTTGTGGTTGATCTGCAGGACTGTGAGCATGAGAAACTTCAGTGCAGCACAATGCAGTGGTCCTGCAGCAGTGGAGACCAGTGTGTTCCTGACCTGTGGCGGTGTGATGGGGAGAGAGACTGCAGAGATAGCAGCGATGAAACTGGATGTAAGGAAGCTTTTAAAACTTAATATACACTGGAAGAGACACTACCACCAATGCTATTGCTTTGATAGATGCTCTTTAGACTTGGGGAGCTTCAGTGTCTGGATCTGGCCTCAATTTGCACACAGCTCACTTATCTTGTGTGACTTCTGGCTGTATTTAGCTACTGATGTTCCCCTTCCTCTACCTGCTTTGCCTGTTACAGCAGGGACCAATCCAAAGGACAAGAGGAAAGTTCATTCATCAAAATCCAAGTGAAAACCATCTGAAACACTAGCCTTGAACTGGAATACAAAATTGACTGACTCTTAATGCTAAAAAGGTGCAAATAAGATGGATTTGGTTTTCAAAACTACTTGATCTCTAGACCAAATTGGTATCCTCACCTTAGCATCTTGTGTTACTCTGTGACCATGGGCAGAGTTTGACCCATGACTAAATGGAGAGTATTTCTAGGATCATAATTCCACACTAGGCCAGTAGAATGTCTACAAATTCATGCAACACATACCAGGTCCTGGCAAACTGCAAGCTACTGCACTGTTGGATTAATCTATTTTAAGATGTCCTCATGAGCTGTCACAGGATGGCCAGTTTTAAGACTTTTAACCTAGGCTTTTGTGATGTGCTCCTCAGAGTAGTATTGGGCAGCAGATCTATCTGCATCAACACCCCATCTGACCTATGGTGGGGGCCAATAAAAACCAATGTCTCAACAGGTGAGCCTAGGAAATGCCAGAGCCATGAATTCCAGTGTGGGACTCATGAGTGTCTCAACTACACCCTGGTCTGCAATAGCAAGAGGGACTGTACAGATGGGTCAGATGAAGGTGGACAGTGTCTGTCTCCATGTGGGAAGCCTTGTTCTCAGATCTGCTACCAGTCACCAGATGGACCTGTGAGTAAAATGAACTTGAAGGAACGCCTGTTGCCTAGCTTTGGTACAAGGAGTCTCCAGCAGGGTCTGACAACCTAACCCTACATCCCTCCCCCACTACTGGGAGTGGGGTGTGAGATCAAATCTTGCTTGTCAGGCTCCAGCAAGCCCACCTCTTGTATCCTTCCTCTGGCCATGCCTTGACACCAGGTCACCTGATGGCCTCCTCCCCATAAACAATGCCTTGTATCTCCAAATACTTAACCACCTAGATGCCCATGTCAGCATATTGCTGGGAGTCCATGTCCAGCCCAGGCTAAACATACCAGGACTCGCTGGTATAACATGGAGGGACAGAAATACCCTAAGTCCCACAAGGGTGAACATTCAGCAAATCTGAAAAATCAGGACAGAGGGGAGTAGGTAATAAGAGCTGATGTAAGAACCCAAAAAATTAGTGCTGTCCCTATAATCAGAACATCTGGCCACCCTGAGCCCCATTGCAGGGAGCCCCCAGCCAGTATAGCTGGCAAATCTGGCTCCTGTACCTTGATGAGCAGGGAGGCCAGGCAGAGAGAACTGTGCTCAGAGCCCAGCTGGACTTGCTATACCCATTGGCAGTGGGCTGGGGCAAAGGGTGGGGAATCGGACAGTAGCTGGCTCATGGCTGCTGCTCCCTCTCCCTTGAAGAGGAGACCTTCCCCCACAACCTCATTGGTGCTCCTGGCCCTGACATCCATTAGGCCCTGGTCTGTGGACCCCTCTGCCTGCCCGAGTCCTGAGTGGTGTATGCCCCAGAGACTCAGCTAACCTGCCTGGCTAGAAGAATGTGGCGCACTGACTGCTCTCCACTTTCAGAGGTGTGCATGCCAAAGGGGATTCAAACTGGGCAGTGACCGAGTCTCCTGCACAGACCTCAATGAGTGCAAAGAGCACGAGCCATGCAGTCAGACCTGTGTCAATGCAAACGGCACCTACAGCTGCATGTGCCACCCAGGCTACCTGCTGGAGCCAGACGCCCACACGTGTAAAGTGACCGGTAAGACCACTATGACCCTGGGTTCCCTGCTGTGCTCAGAACAGGGCTCTGAGCCCTTCCCAGGCAAGGGACTGGATTTCCATGGGCAGATCTCTACCAGGGCCCTCAGTGTAGTGGGGTGAGGCTGATCCTCCTGGCTAGGGAACAGCCCCTCACCAGCATGCCAGGGAGACCTGAGCCCTAGGGGAACCCACAGGGATCCTGTCCTTCTTTTCTGAAGCCATAAGCCCCACAGACCCCCTGGTCCCCTCTCCACAGTATTGGAGTGGGAAATGGATTCTGCACATGCTCTGATCATTCTGGGCCCCAGAACAACTAAGCCTGTGACCCGACACTAGCCTTCTCCTGCTCCTCTCCTCGGCTAGCAGCTGACACCCAGCCTGTCATCAGGCTGCTTCCAGCAGATGATGCTGAGCCACTGATCCCCTCCTATGCAGGCAGAGGATGCTCAGACAATAATACTAGGGCTCTGACACCAGAGGGAGCTGGTGATCCTAGGGTACAGCTTTGACTCAGAGGACTTGGGAGCAGAGGGAGATCCCTCTGCACTGGCATCTGACCACACCTGCAGAACAGCTTCCTTGTAGGGCTGGCCCCTGCCTGGAGGGCTGCAGGACACTGGCCCTTGGTCTCCAGGCTGCTGGCACAACTCTGCCATAGTGTCCAACTCAGTCTCTGAGCACCAGCTCCCTGGAGCCAGGGAAACCACCACCCTGCTGTGCTTCAGCTGTTCCCATAGCTACCCAGTGCTGGGAGTGGGGTCTGGCTGGGATAGGGGAGATGGTCTAGAGGAACCTACCTTCACCCTGCCCATGGGGTTCTGCCTGATTGCAGGGTCCGAGCCAACATTGCTCGTAGCCATCCAGTCGGAGCTATTGCTCTACGGGCTGAGGAGTCTGAAAGAGGACATCCTGACAACCACTGACAAGAACCTGATCGTCTTCTCCATCGACTACGACTGGGTGGAGCAGAAGGTCTTTTGGATGGATCTCAATGCAGAAAGTATCAAATGGATAAGCATGAACACCAAGAAAAAGGGAACGCTTGTGAAAGGTGGGTCTAGGTCTTGCAGTGGTCACTAGCTTCTGTGGGAAGGGTATTGGTGGCTGTCCCCAGCCTAAACAGGATGACTTGCCTCAAATGGCACCACAAAGGGAAAGCAAAGCCTAGACCAGATGAGCTTTATGTTCTCACTTGCCCCAGGTTGCAGGAACTAGTTAGAGCAGGATCACTGCTGGATTTCATTTACCTCCAGCATTCTGGAGAACTCCCAAGACTGTTACTGGCTGCATCTGCAGTCTCCAAGTGGAGCATCTAAGCAAGTAGTGCAGACTGCACTGGGTGACTAATCCCCCTATCAGGCTCTATTGTCTGTGTTCAAGGCTCTTAAATCAGACACATGCAGCTTGTCCACTGTTCAGTATCTGCTCTCCATGTCTGAGTTAATGGTTTCAGTACAGAAACCTGGTGCCCTGGCAAAGGGAACTAGCTGCTCTCTGGGTAAAGTAACCTGAACACTGGGCAAAGTGTTCCCACAGCCCCAAAGTTCCTGAACTGTGTGCTCCCAAATCTAAGTGTTCCTGTTTCTAGCCTTCCTAAAAGGAACTTCTAAAATAGAGCAGTTTCTTCCTGAATCTGCATACAGCTGACATTGCAGCAAGCTGTGAACATGCATTTAAAGGCCTAGTGCCGCAAACCAGAATGACTAAAACCTGACAGTCTCACTTGGCAGGCAGGCCAGCAGAGTGCTTAGCTCATGACCACCAGGTGCCCAAACTCCCTGCAGCTTCCAGACCCTTCAGGGTTTCTGGTTCCCACTGACTTCTTGCCAATGCTGATCTCATGTGCCCCACCCATCTATAGCAGCTTGAAACTTGGACAGGATAAAAACCAACACTATTGGCTGCATGGCCAGTCCAGCTGCCTCTTGGCACACTGTCTAGTGCTTAGTGGCACTGCTCTGCCAGAGCTCATTGTCCTTTAAGGAGAAGCTACCTTGGCCAGGATACCAGCCCTCTTCAGAGACTAACCTGTCATGGCTCTCTGGTTTCAGGCATCAAGTCTGACTGCATTGCAGTGGACTGGATAGGGAGGAATCTGTACTGGACAGACGGGATAGCAGGAGAGCTGCTGGCCACTTGGCTGAATGCCACTTGGAGAGGCAACCCCGAGTACACCGTGGTTCTGGATGGTGACTTAGATCAGCCTCGCTCACTGGCTCTGCAACCGCTGCAAGGGTAAGGCCTGGAACCGCCTGTCCCATCCTCAGTACAGCAGCCACCATCCAGCTGGAGAGAACCTGCTAGTTTTCAACTCCAGTGCAAGAATGGAAGATGGGCTGTGACCTCTTCTCCTCCCTCCCCTGTAAACTAAGCTTATTCCTGCTGCAATGGGAAATGAGGACTAGCCTTGTGGCTAACTCTCTGTAGCCACTAATAGCATGCAATGGAATGGCCAGCATGGTACTAGTTAAGTTTAGTACAGAGATGAGACTAGATCCATAAGCTGGGTACTGAACAGTTTTTTACACTACTGTGCCTGCCTTGGCTAACTTGCATCCCCTCAGCTTCTGACCAGCCATAACTGTATGGACCAGGCAGGGTAGTAGCAATGCTGTATGCTTTTCTCTGCACCACCTACTGGCTCCTAATGACCTCCAGAGCTCTGCTGTGTCAAGCTTTGTTACTGATGTGTGACTGTGTGTACAGCACACTGACTAGCTGTAGAGTAGCTGCTTCATTGCAGGAGATCAAGCAATTAGCAATTCAATCAATCCTTGACCTTCCTTCATTCTCCAGGAATGCTCCTTCCTGGCTGCAGGGAATGGGACAATGAGACCCTACCTTGCAATGTCTTTCTCTAACTAAAACTACTACCTCTGAATGTGGCACAGACCCAGTCTAGACAAGCTGCACTCCTGCTCTGAAGTTCGCAGTCATCTGCAATTTCAATAATTTGAACTATTTAGAGAGCACTTTTCTCCAGCAGCGGCTAGGCTGGGTTTTATGGCTGAAAGTGCAAAGTCTGAAATACTCTACTTCAAAATCTCTACCCTGGGGTCTGAGGCCAAGGTAATAGGCAATAATGGAAATGCTCCTCTCAGTCCAAAGTGCAAAACCCTTCTGAATCTGCTCTGATGTTGCAAATGTAATGAGCACCCTGCTTTTTTTACAGACCTTCGCTGTTACAGTGGCTGAAATATATCTTTTCCCCTATTGTACAGGTTAATGTACTGGTCTGAAATAGGGGACAAGCCTCAAATAGAGCAAGCTGGCATGGATGGGAGCAACAGGAAAATCCTCATTGATGAAGGGCTGGGCTGGCCGACTGGCATAGCTCTCGACCTCCTGAGCTGGAAGATCTTCTGGTCTGATGACAAGCTTCACTGCATTGGTTCTGCCAACCTGGATGGCAGTGGCATAAAGGTATGGTGCCGCTGGCTTGAGAGGCAGGCCTGCCTCATCAGACTTGCCACATCTGATGGACTTAACCTGTCTCCTAGGTGTTCCAGCTGAGCCAGATAAAGAGCCCTTTCTCAGTAGCTGTGTTTGAGGACGAGGTCTACTGGTCTGAGATGAGAACCAGGACTGTGCAGAAAGTGAACAAGAAGACTGGCAAGAACAGGACTGTGCTGATAAAGCGTCATGGGCAGCCTTATGGCCTAAAGGTACCTGCAAAGCAGCAGACTGACTCCCTGTGCAGTACAGGGATGCTTTCACTCCATGCCCCCCCACCAGCCCTACACCTCAGGGCTCTTCTCCCTCCCCAAAACCTACCCAGCTGCTGACTCCCAATGACCCAGACCAAACAATTCCCTGGGAACTGCGCATGAGGCATGGGTGTTACTGAAGGGTGGGGTGGCCTCTTGGAGGGGAGCCCATCTAGGGAGAAATCTTTAAACCTGCCCCATGGTGCCATTCAAAATGGCTCCCCAGTCCTGATCCCTTAGTAGCTGCACTTGTGGTGACTTGGAACTAGTCAAATCTGATTCCTTGTGTAACACATGGACTGATTCTTCTGAACAGAACTTCAAGGGCCAGTCTGGAGCAGCTAACCCCTGCATGAGTCTTCCTCTGCACTGGTTCTTCCCTAACCCACTAATCCAAATGCTTCTCTACTAGACAGTGAATGCTGCCAGCTTGTTTCTTCAAACTCACTCCCACCAGTTAGCCTCTCTGCTGGGCCTCCACTCAAAGGTCCATGTAAACCAATGTCTTCCTGTTGTGGACCTCAAGGGGCCTTTCTGGTGTAGAGTTGCAGGAGGCAAACCTAAGTGAAGAAGGGGCTTGTGTTGGTACAGAAAGCTGTGGTGGCCCTCTGCTTTGCTCACTAGTTCTGACTGCCAGGCCTTTCTCTTAGATCATGCATGAAGTGCTACAACCAATGGCCTCTAACCCTTGTCGGGATCTTGGTTGCTCCAACTTGTGTCTGCTGAACCCAAAACACAAAGGAAGCTGCCGGTGTCCCGTTGGAGAAGTGCTTGCTGATGAGGAGAACTGCATTCCTCTGAAGGATTCAGCATTCGTGTTCCTGGTTGCCCCAACAGTGATTACTCAGGTACCACTCTGCTACAGCAACAGACACAAAACAAGCATGTTCCATAGAAGTCTCCTTTGAGACATGACTAGAGAGGATTCTGTAACAACCTGCAATGGCTCTGTCCTAGCAGAGAGACTCTCTACCTCCACAGCTGCTTGGAATGAGCCAAGAAATGGCTCCAGTGTTAGCCTTGTGAAGGAACAGCAAGCTGACTTGTAAATGTGCTTGGTCCCTCCCCTGCCCCAGTAAGGACAACCTGGTGTGTGCTCCTTGAAATGTGACTACTTCTGCATGACTGGCCAAGTGACCTGAGTCCCACACCAGTAGGAAGAACCAGTTTCCATCCTAGTGTTAAACCATAACCTGCCAAACCTGGTCCAGAAAGTGAAATTTTATCCCTTGCAAATCTGAGGGGCTAAACAGGGATTGGCTGATGTAGGAATGTGTCCCTTCATGCTTTTTCTCACCTCTCCCCAGGAAGCCTAGAAAGCATACAGGAAATCTCAGACTTAAAGCACAATAGGACTAAGAATTCACTATCACTTTTTTCTTAACTCCAGGTATATCTGAAAAAGCTGCCCACTGCAGCCAGGGGGGGAACTCTTCCTGAGCACAGAGTTTTCCCTCTTTCCAATGTGGACCACTTGACTGCAATAGACTATTCAGTGCAGGATAAGTCCCTCTACTTTGCTGACTGGGAAGCTGGCTACATCCGGCTGCTGAGAATCAAGGATTCTGGCAAGCTGTCCTGGAAGAGTGTGGTGCCAGTGAAGGGCACTGTGGTATCTCTAGCTCTTGACTGGCTGAGCGGCAACATCTATTGGATTGACAGCCAGAATCCAGACATTCGAGTGGCAACTTCAAATGGCCGCCATGCTCTTGTGCTGATCAGTGAGGAGCTCCATCGTACAGCCTCAGTCGTGCTGCACCCACCTACTAGCACAATGTGCTTTGCTGACTGGGGTATGGAGAACTATAGTGCTGGCCCAAAGATCGAGTGTGCCTCCATGGATGGAAGCAGAAGGAAGGTGCTCTGGAGGAAATCCCAAAGGCCAGTTGGCTTAACTTTTGGAGACTTTGGCACTCGGCTCTACTGGGCTGACCAGGGTAAGTACAGGAGACCTGGGTTTCCTAGAACATAGTGCAGCTACACTGGCAAGCTCCTAAGCTGCAAACTCTTTGGGACAGGGAGTCTCCTGGTATAGTTAGTGCACTGTTGCAGAACTGCCCACTGGGGCATGTTTACTTGCCTCTTACAAGCCTATTTGAGACCCATGTCACCAGGTTCCATCACTTGTCTATTCCTGTAGGCAAGTGTTGCCTGAGCCAAACTGAATGCCTGCTCCTCTTCTGTGGAAGATAGAAAACAATAGCTCAGAATTGCAAGCATAGTAACCCCAGTACAGCTTGGCTCTCCCCTCAGCTACAGCACAGCTGTGCACTGCTGGAGTGGCATCCTAAAATCAAATGGCAAACTTAATGTGAGCCTGTTTCAAGTAATGCATGTAAGACTGCTTTTTGCCCTTATTTCAGTTGGGAGCATGACCAAAAATAGAATTGGTGACCACAGCTGCCAGGGATGTTGCTGTGGCTAGATATTGGTACACATGGGCCATGTGAAAGAGGCCTGGCCTGGCCCTGAGCAAAGCAGGGAGTCCACTCTTTGAGGGACACTAAACTAGCCTGCTACTTGCAAGCCTCTATACATAAAAAAACAAACAAACAAAAAAAAAAAACAGCAGAGGCACCAAGCTTTGGGGCAGGTCTGTTTGTGACCAACAGTGATCGTGGTTGATCCAGCCTAGCTGGACAACCAAGACAGCTACAGCCATGTGTGACTCAATCTCTAAAATGTGAACGAGATGTTTCCTCTTGTAGCAAAAGGGGTTGTCGAAAGCATTCAGCTGGATGGCTCCAGGTTCAGGCTAATTCGGGGAGGACTGCATGGACTCGTGCTCTTCGCAGCTGGTGAAGGGATGATGGTCTGGACAACCTCCACCCATAATGGTAAGCCAGTTGCCATAACAGACCCTTCCATGACATCTGTTAAACTATAATAAAAGAACATTTCCAGTATAGAGCCATTGATTCAAAGAGCTGGTCTCCTTAGACAACAGAAGTCCCTTATACTGTAAATGGATTGTACATTGTCCTGTGCCTACCAATGACTTTGGATCATTTGCATTTAGATTCAAACTCAGGCTTAATCTTCAATGAGTGTCTGTCTTATATTTTTTTTCTCCTCCCCTGCCCCAAACTTAATCCCTGGTTTGTGACCACTGAGTGCAGGGAAGTGCCATTTAGTCCAGCTTGGTCTTGCGGGTTTTAACAAGTTCCCTTAAGGTCTTGGATTGGCATGAGCACACTGGCTCTCTGCCAAGTGTACTGGGATTCCAGCTGAGGCTTTTCTAGGTTAGAAAAAGTGAGGGTAGTCAGCTAACTGCCATGTCTTCCTCCTTTAGACACTAGTGCAGAGTTTTGGAGACTAATGGCACAAATTGGACTTAATGTAGCCTGCCTAGGGAGGATGGGTAGGGGAGACAGAACTTCTATGTATGGCCGTTGGATAATCAGTCTTGTGAAGTCTCCTGTCTCAAGCTGGAGTGAGACCTGTTCTAGTTCAGGATGGGTATGCAGGAAGACAAAGTGTGTAGAGGTGACATCTTGAACTTCTGGCTCAAACTGTCTATTTCTAGCAGATCCTTGTACCCTAGGAGAAATTTTATTCTATCAGTGTGACAACCTCACTGTTGATCCTGCATGTGTAATATGCACTACTTGGTGCAAGTGGAAAGCTGACTTGCACCATTGAATCTGTCCTGTCTGCTAGGCTCAACTAGAGTGTGGCATAGCAAACTGGAACTTGTGGAAAATTGGTGGTTTCAAGTGGACCAGAAGATTGTGGACCTAAAAATCTACAGCAAGTTCACCCAACAAGGTGAGTCTAAAACTCCCCTGTGGTAAAGGTGAAATCCTGATAAAACAGACCTAACTCCTTGTAGACTCCAGAGACTCTCCATGGCATTAAGCTGGTCTACTTGTTTGGTCTCCCTCCATTTGAGGCAGTGATCCATATATGAAGGGAGTTCTTGCTGGGACACCAATCCTCCTAAGTTACCTGCTCCACTGGGAAACTGATCTCATTCATTAAGAATGGTGGTCACCCTTGTCACACCTATTTTCCATTCATAGGCAGTAACAGCTGTTCAGAGAACAATGGAGGATGTGACCAGCTCTGCTTGCCAAACTATCAGGGACGGGTCTGCAAATGCGCTGTTGGGTACCATCTGGAGCACGGTACTGAATGTACTAGAGCTGTGATGTGCCCCGAACCACTCAAAGCCTGCAAAGATCACCTGAAATGCTTTACCAGAGAGCAAGCTTGTGATGGCCACAACGACTGCTTGGATGGATCTGATGAGCTGGCTTGTGAGTAACTTTCCCCGCACACCTAGAGGTCTGGCACCAGAGACTTGTAACATCTCAGGAATATTAACTTCATATCCTCTGCTTTGGGTTGGCATCCATAATCTTCCCTCATCTTCTCTGAGATGGGATTTGTCCCATGAGCTTAAACAGCTACTGGTCAACTAGTCTATAGTCCTTTGTCTACCAAACACATACCTTGGTATCACTATGGTCTGCAGTGTGGAAACCTGCATCCATTCTCCAACAGGAGATGGGGTTGTAGGCAGCAGTCTCTGAAGTGTGGCACTGCTCCTTGTTGCTCAAGGGGTGCAGGAAAGACCTTCCCATGCCCCTGGAACTATAACACTTGTGCAGCCACCAGCCTCTTGCTAAACACACACCCCTCTGGATTCACTGCCAAGAGGCTACCAAGGATCCACAGATCCTGCCTGCCTCACTGCATGCAGACCAAGTGAGATGATAGGTCCCACATGTTCATGCAGTATATTATCCCAGTAACTTTTTTTAGCTTTCCTCCCCACCCCACCCCTGCTCACATCCCACTTACCCAGGCCATACTGAGAGCTTATCTTTTAATCCACTTACAATAAACTAAACTCCAAAGCAGCTCTTGACACTGTTAGATCTAGCTCACGCTCTCTCCTCTAGGCAACTACCTGGACAGAAAGAAACCCACATCTACAACAGCCCCAACTTCAGCAAAGCCAGGCTTTGGAAAGGAAGAGGAAGAGCTAGCACCAACACATGTACAGACAACCACCAAAAGACCTATCCCTGGGACCAGATACCCACACCCAAAAGGAACAAAGTACCCCAGAAGAAAAACCCCAGCTATACAGACCCCTCCCCCATATAGAGAAAGAGAGACCACCATATCTAGTATGTGGGGACATACAGAAGAACCTTCTCCGTCACCTGAGAGCATTGAAAGTGGTCCAGAGCCCCAACCTTGCAGCAGCGAAATCTGTAACGGGAGAGGGGACTGCACCATTGAAGAGGACCAAGTGAAGTGTAGCTGCATGTCTGGGTACAGTGGTGATTACTGTGAAAAGGCAGAGGTCCAAACTACTACTGGTCCCATTATCTTGAGTATCTCCATAGTCTTGCTAGTAGTCATGGCAGTGGTGGGGGCTTTCCTCTACATGAGGAGGCAACACACTCGAAAGAGGTAAGACTCTTGTTCTGTCTGATTCAATAACGAGAACTGTTCACACCAGCTGATCACTGGTTACCTGACTGGTCTCTAAAATGCTTCAGCAGTAATAGGAGCTTGTTGACTAAACCAAACAGCCATACTCAGCATTAGTGCACGTAAATGCTTTCATTGCAGCAGCCTTCATTAGGGGAAGCCTGGTTCAGATTCCACCAACGCTCTGAACTGCTCATGAAGCACAAACAAGGGGTCTAACTTAGTGTTGTGCCAATGGTCACCCCAGTCCCCTCTGGTTTAGTTCTGTGTACCTAGCAAGCAGCTGTAAATTGGCTGCCCATGCTGGACTGTTCCTAACAGGTGCTTCCTACACAAGTATGGACTATTGAGAGGGGATTGTATCAGGCAGTTTCTAAGGTCAGAACCTCTCCAAACAGCCCAACCTGGTATGCCCTGAAAGGGGCTTCCTCAGGGCTGTCTCCAAGCTTACGAGCCACCTGCGGGCACCTCACCTGTTCCCTAGTATGGTATCTAGCAGAGGAGCAGCCTTGATATATAGTAACAGTCAAGTCCTCCAAGTACAAGAAGCATGGCTCTAAACTAGCAAAGCTGGGGGCCTTAATATTCTACACCATCATCACTAAGCTATTGCTGTGGGACTTCCCCCAGGCCACCCTCAAGACTTGTCACATCCAAGCCTCTTAACAGCACTAAACCAGAGCTCCAGCTCACCTGGCCCACAGACTGGGGGCTGTGAACAGGTCACTTCCTTTGCTGCTTCATTTCAGTCCCCCATTGTTGTCCCTTCCTATGGAGAATTCATGCTGAGTCAGAGGGTGACCAGGTGAATGACAGGTACTTGTTCTGTACAGTATCAAACAGGGTCTTTACCAGCTGCTTCTGCAGACCTCCTTCCTGAAATCCCATGGACCACCAATACTTGTTAATCCCCTGTGTTGATATGCCAACCATTGGGGGGCGGGGGTCACTTAGTTCCCTTGACACTAGGCACCATCTTGAATTCAACTGGCATGAAGACCTCTATCTCCAGCATGATGTAAAGTCTGAAGCCATAATTTTGTGGCAAAGTGCCTCTAACAATATAGCTACATCAGAGCCAGAGGTGGCTGTATCATCTCTACTAGAGAATATCTCTACTAGATATTTAGTACTTGTAGATAATATCTATACTAGACATTAAGGGCACAGCCACACTTTTAGTTTTGTTATAATTTGTCTTATGCTGTTGGAGCAAAACAAAATGCTCATTTGTTTTCTAGAGAGCTGTAAACAGAAGTACTCCTAGAACTGCAGTGCTATTGACTGCAACAACCCACTTGCTAGACAACTTAATAGTTAACCTGGGGATCCTACTGAGAGGGCTTCAGTGCACTAGACTCCAGCTCCTTGCAATATGGTGCAATAAGGCTTTAAACCTAATCCTTACAGGCACCACCAAGCCCATCCCCATGGCAGGATTGTATGGCTGCCAGTGCTGGGGAGGGGTAAGAAACCTCTTAGGACAACAGAGGCAGCACAGATCTGTCTAGAATGGGACTTGGCAAACACTAGTCTACCTGTGCCACTGACTGTCTCAGCTTGCTTGGGGGCAGGGAGGCTGCTGTCAAAAGCATCCTGCACTCAGTGCTACATGTAGTGTCCCTAAATTGCTATTGTGAATGGCCTTTCTTTATGCTAGATTTTTGGTCCAAGGCTCCTCACGGTAGGATGACAGCTGATCATTTCCTAACTACAATACAATGGAGTACAACTGTTCAGATACATTTACTCTCCTAATGCAGGACCTCCAGTACAGCATCCTCTAAGACTCTGACCAGCTATCACAAGGACAGTGACCTCGGGGAAGAGAACCTCACAAATGATGAGACCTTCATCAATGAAGCCTATGACCAAGAACAGGTGAGAAGGCAACTAGAATATCTCCTAAACTCCAACTCTCTGACTTGGTTAGCCATGCATTCCATGGGCCTGACCTACCTTCAGGCAGACCCCCACATGGGATATCTGACTAAACCTTTCTAGAGGGTGGGGAAGGAGTGCTACATCTATCGGCACAGGACCCAATTATGCCTGTGAACTTATCCAACCTTTCTCAAAGCCCTTTTAGAAGACCCAGTGACTTAAATGCACCTTATTTTCTGTACTACCCCCAAACCAGAGGGCAGGAGGAGACACTGACCACTAGGTATCCAAGCTTGGGCCTACAGGGCAGCACTCCCTAAGGCTAATGCTGCTAGACTGCTTAGGCCACTAAATATTGGGCTCCTGGGGAGGAGGGGGCCAACTGCTCCAAGGACTAGAAATAGCCATTATTTTGGCTGGCATCTAAGAAGCCTCTTGGTTGGAGATTAAGGGCTGGCAGCTCTTCACTGCATGTAAAACTGCATGGGTTGATGGTGTGGACAGTAAACTAGCCAGGTCCTTAAGCACCACTAACAGACTGCAGTGTCAGGGGGGACTAATTCTGCCTTGATACAAACAAATGCCAAAGTCTCTCACTTTCTCTTGTCTCCTTGCAGGAGCTGGTAACTCCTATGAAGACAGAATAACTTCATGTGGAAACTCAAACTCAATAAAGTAACATTTGCAGAATCCTTTTGTAGCTACTGGTATTGGTGTGAACACTGGTCAGTAAATGGTTGCTAGTCAATGTCTCCACTTCAGGTATGGCTATTCTGATACAAATATGGCCTCTTGTACAGAAGTGATTAAAACTTGCATCTGAAGACCAGTGACATGCAATTGGCTGGCTCATGACTCCTTTTGGAGGTCCAGGGTCCACCTCTCCTTGCAAGGACACTGCTTTACCCAAGAGTAACTGAAGAAAAGGCTAGAGTTTAACTCTGTGTAGGGCTGCTGGTTTGGCTTGAGCAGCCTGAGTAAGCAGTGAGTTTGGGGCTTGCATCAGCCACTACCAGTACTGCAAACAGTACAGATGAGACAGTTACTCATTTCCTCCACCCCTGTCCCACCATACTAATGCAAGACCTCACTTCAAGTGGAGTCAAAGGAGCCCTTTTCCCAGGGCTCTTACCAGTTAGTCAAGCTGATCAGTTTATCTGCTCTGTCTGGGCTTCTAACAGACAAGGTCACAACTGTTCATCTACACTTCTTGCCTTTAGACTGCTCTGAGGTCAAAGGGGTACCACAGCATCTTATCCACACTCTCCAACAGAGCATCTGCTCTCACCTCTGCCCTTCAGTAGAACAAGGCTTCATGGTACTTCAGACAAGCAGGGTGAGGCTGAGTTGGCCAAACAAGGCTCTGAAAAGTGTGTGTGGGGAATGAAATAGGACCTGGCTGCTCCAAAACTTCCAGAAGGAGACACCCAACTAAGCTCAGGATCCCAGTGCATTGAGGAACACCTGGCTGCATACAAAGATGTGGCTAGAGCTTGGCATGGTGGTGGCTCCTGATGAAGGATACTGGAAGGCTCTAAGCAAGAGGTGGCATTGGGAAGGAGGGAAGCTGTGAGAACCCCTCTGAAAGAGGGGCCACCCTTCCTGTTAACCAGCCTCAGGTAGGCTAGAAACCCTACATCCTTTCCTGAGCCCTAATGGTCCACCTCCCAGGGGAAGGGTGAGCTAGTGAAGGGCATTGCAGATAGGTTATCACTCAATGGCCTGTACTCAGTGTGGTGCTAAAGTGAAATGGTGTGGGTGGCTGTAAGCATCACCTACCCTGTGCCACTGGAGAGTTACCAGTGCCCCAAAGACTTGCTCCTTAGACCCTCTTCCAGAATTCCACCCTAAGTGTAGGAGTCTGAGGTCAGCAGGGGTCTCAGGATGGGGTCTACATCTCAAGAGGTCTGGGACCCCAACACTGGGGCAGTGGCTAGACTCCAAGAGGCTTGGAGCTGCTGGAGATGTAGGGACCTAGAGGGCTGGATTCCCTTCACAGCTTTCTGGGGGGTGACTGAAAGGGGGCACCCAACTGGATCTGTGACCTAATCTGAACTGTAGCAACTCAAGATGGTGACTTTTCCTCCATCTCAGAGGTTCAAGGTGCCCTGTTGCCCTCAGAGGGCCCCTCACCAGCCCTCTGAGGGCAAGTGGCAGTAGCAGCTAGACAAATAACAGATGTTGTCTGGCAGTAGGGAGTTGCTGTGCTAGCAGGACCTGCTCCTTCCTAGACCCTTCACCACTGCCCTACCTTTAGAAACATGCTTTCTCAACCTCACACAGTCCTTGCCTGAGGGGCAACCTCATCAAAGGTTAGGGGTCATCTCAAGCCCCCCCCCCCACCCACCCTACCTGGCACAGGGGGGCAGCGGCCCACAAGAGAACAAACTTACTGAACTTAGCACCGGTTTGGGTGGAAAGAGTGAGAGTCCAAACAATTTGCTTTCCCCAATGGGGAAACTTTGCTTTTTCATTTCAGAAGAGCATTAAGGCAGAGGGTTAACATTCCCATCCCCAGGAGGGAGTAGTGTGCTTGCTTCAGCAAACAGGCCAGATCTCTCCCTGCTGGCTTTGTGCTCCTGGGGTGGGAGCTGGCAGCTTTTCAGCTTGGGAGCAGGAGCTGAGCAGGTCAGGGTGTTCTGTCAGGTAGGGAAGCTGTACTAGTTCTAGCATTGGGTTGAAGATTTTTATCTAAGCCCTAGAGCTGCTCTGTAATTCTAGCTCTGCCTTACTCTTGAGGGCAGCAAATGCCCCTCCTGCTGGAGAAGAGGGGTGCAGGGAAGAGACAGTAGCTTGCACAAACAGCCCAGGACTAAGAAGAAATGTGGTGCAATTACTGCAGCACTTCACAACCCACTGACATGGGGATAGGGTCCAGATGCCAGTGTGGACAGCAGCTCCTAGCCCCACTCTGGAAGTGGGAGGTGGAAACAGGAGCCTGCTGGGCTATGGAAAAGCCCCTCTCCACTCTGAAATCAGATGAGCAGGGTGGGGGTGAAGTTAAGGGGGTGGGGAGGTCTAGGCAGACCCATTGACCATCTGCAGGTGGCTGCTGGAGTCAACCCTTGGAGCTGCTCTAGCTCCCTAAGCCAACACAAGCAAGTGCCTGTGCCCCTTGCTACCCTGGGAAGCCATTGGGGCTAGGGGTCTTTCTAAAGGCAAGCTTGTACTTCTTGAAAGGCAACTGTTATGGGCCCTTGTGACCACAGCCCATGGACTGGATCCAGGCTGGGGTGAAACCAGAGTTCAGGTTCCTAGCAGAGCTTGATGGGTGAGTAGAAGAGGGAGTGCACTCCTAACCTACAGGCTTAGAACTACTCTCAATCCCTGAATGGACACAGGCTGGGTTTTGTTTGGTTGCCCACTCATCCCAGCTAAGACAGCTCTACCTCCAGATACTGTTCTACCCTGAAACCCCAGCCAAGGCATAAGGTAGACCTGTAAGAACTCCTAAAACAAGCACATCTCGTCAACTCTAGGTGTGACAGTAATACACTATCAGAAGCCCCTTTTGGGCTGGACCCCACACACCCTTCCCTCCATAAGACAGCTTACAGTCTGCCCAGTGGGGGAATTAATGGAACTTGTTCAAAGGCAGGGCTTGGAAGAGAATCCAGGTGCCTGGAGTCCTTGTCTCTGCCTCTCCTCACAGTGGCGTGAGGGTGTTGCATGTATAATATTGCTATTGTAAACACAGATAACAGAGCAATAACTGTGCTATTGCTACACAAGGCCTAGATCACTCTACTTGTCCTTGCAATACATATTGTCAAAGTAACTACAGACATGCAGAGCAAGAACATTTGCTCCACTGTACACTCTGAACAGTTGTACCAGACCCTGTCCCAGACATGGGCTAGTGTGCTGGCGGTGTTGTGAGGAGCAGTAGCAAGTGTGCTGAAAGGCAGAGCTATTGACAGACAGTGCCAGCCCTAACAGAAACCAAGGCTAATGGGAAAAGCTTATTCATGTCTCCTTGCAGGCAAAAGCCTATAGGATTTGGCCCTGCTGGGAGTGCAGGAGGCTAACACTGAACTGATGGTCTTAAAATGATTCTCCCAAACACATGGCTCATGGGTAGAGACCCCTTCAGTATGTGGCCTGGGTGAGCAGGGGTCCTAGGGGGCTGGTGACTGGTGTAATAAACAGTGGCAAGGGCAAGAAACTTCTGTAAGTGGAGGCATAGGAAGGATCTGACAAGATGAGTGTCAGCTGCTAGTGCAGGCTTGTGCATGATACCAAGGGGCAGTGAAGCTGCAGTTGTATCACAGTCTCTTGCATTACACTCAGTGTGAGTGACACCTTTAGCTGCTGCACTTTGATTTTAACCCATGCCTCCCCACTCTTCCTGTGGACAAACAGTGGCTGTAGTTCACAATGACCTGTCCCACAGTTGGGTTGTGCTCGTGTAGGGTTTTTCCCCACTTCAGAAGGTAACAAGCAGTTCACCTTACCTTGAGTTGCCCATTGTAAAAACAGGCATAGGTGCCCCCCTGCCCACCTTTTGAGACGGCTTTTCCTCTGAAACCTGCATGTTATGTCAAACTGCAAAACAGCCAGATAAAAATGACAGCTAAACCCCTTCCCCAAACATCCCCCTGTAAAAATGAAGTCTTGCAAAGTTTCACTGGAATAGTCTGACAGCCCTGGAGACTGATGTGCTAATTATCCTCAAACGGCATTTTCCTGTTAGTGTGACTCAGCCCAGAGCCAGAGAGTCCAGGTTCAATGGTAGTTCAGCATGAAGCCACCTCAACAGGGAATTGTTGTTCTCCTGAGCCAGCCACCACAGGAGCTACTTATCCAGCGTGTGCTCCTTTATGGACTAGCTGGATCTCTGGATTACCCTCAACGAACAGCTCCGCTGAGGGAGGACAAAACCCTCCACTTTAAAGGCATGCTTCGGTAGTCACAGCAATGAGGGCTCAGGCCCGAGAGCTGACTTTAATAGACTCCAGAGTGCAGTGTAGTTACGGGAAACTCAGGCACCTGCCTTTAGTAAGTTTTCTGCTTGTTTTCTTTATTTCCTGGTTGGATGATGCACGTGGACCTGGATCATAAAACCTGCTACTTAAGCTGAAGCTTGTAAAACAAAAGGCACAAATGAAACCCCACATCCTCCCCTAGCCCATGTGGCACCCCAGCTGAGGAGTGGCTTCAGTACCCTCCCTCCACTGCATTTGTTAAACTTTTCAATACCTTATTTTTTACTGCAGTTGTAGCTCGTTTCAGAACTCTGATGCACAATTTGTAGGCATGATTTATCCCTGTTCTAAAGATGATAAATTTGCATGCTAGGATTTCTAAATCTGTATTTATTCATGCCGTAGCTAAGCAAATGTTCCTCAATTTCTTCTGCTCTGGGATGCTCGCTACTGCCGAAAGCCTGTTCTCTATGTTTCATGTATTTTCCCATCACATTTGCCCCTTGATGCAAATGAATTTGCTGCAATTGAGCTTTTTGCTTCCTATACTCTACTCCTGAAGGCTTCTTGGGGGCATCTTTTACTTTCTACAGGGGCAAACAGACAGCGTTAGGGAGAGCAAAAGTTTGTTCTGCAGTCTTAGAAAATTACCAAACCTTACACGTAAAGCATGGCAAGAGAAGTAACTATTTCTTTTGTACTGTTGCATAGAGAGGAGTTTGAGAGAGATCTCAGGTCTCATTAAATATGTCCTTTATTAGTAGTTAGTTACACTCTTCAGATCTTACAATACAAGTATACTTTCATAAGTATATTACCTGTGCATAAGTATATTACCTGTGCATTACTTTCATAAGTATATTACCTGTGCATAAGTATATTACCTGTGCATCTAATGAAGTGGGCTATAGCCCACGAAAGCTTATGCTGAAATAAACTGGTTAGTCTCTAAGGTGCTACAAGTATTCCACATTTTATTTACAGTAAAACAAGGTTCACAATATTGCAGCTGGGCTCTCACTGACTGACCGACCGCCCGCTAACATCTGCCCCATTCCTGGTGGGTGGAAGGCTAGCCCCAGGCCAGGCTGGGCCATGCCCACTCCCAGCAGAGCTCCCACCCTCTCCTTCCCTGTTGCTGCCAGCCCCTCTGAGCACAGGGTAGGAAGCCCCCATACCACCCGCCAGGCAGCGTGGCCCCACGTCACCCCACATCCTGGCCACAGGCCCACAGCAGCCGCCCTAGCCGTCTTTCCAGAAGATGAGAAGTCAGCCTGGGCTGGGACCAAGGGGGAAGGGCAAGCAGGAGGGGGCCTTGATAAGGAGCATGGGCAGGGCCATGCTGGGCTGTTTGGGGCAGCACAGCCTCCCACCCCCCATGATATGTGCCACCCACATCACCCCTTATGTACCCGTGGGGGCATGGCTGACAACAGTCTAGGAGATTCAAGGAAAAGGTGGTTCAGAGACAGTCTGGAGCCTTCCACGAGATTCTACAACGGTCCAGAACGTTCTAGGAGGTTGGTGAGAAATGTCTCCACGGGTGGAATACCCGAAACGTGTCGCTTCACACGTTCTAGTTTCCCTTTTGTCGCTAACACTGAAAAGCGCCCCCGCCAAGCCCAGCACCTCAGGCCATCGCTTGGGACTCCGGCCCTGCTCCCCATGCTTCTGTCCAAAGACGTGAAGGCGTGCTAGAGCCCAGCAGCGTACCCCATGTAAACACTGGAACTGAGAAGGTGCTGATTACAATAGATACAATAACTAGACTGTGATAATCCAGGTCACTTTTCTGAGCAGTCTGTCGGTAATATATCTGGCCAAAAATTGCATGTGCTGGTGGCTAACGTTAGGCTTCATATTTAGACTCTGAACTAAGCACATGCCTATTCAAAAGTGCTGTGCACCCCACATCTCCCAAGGACATGGGGATAGGCTCCTAAGTCACTTGGCCCAGATCCTCAAAGTTTTTTAGGCTTCAAGCTGCTGCTGAAAAGCCCTAGAGAATTTTGAAAATTTTACCCAAAGTAATTTAGGCAATTAGGAGCCTAAATCCCATTGACTTCCAATGAGATGGAGGGTCCTAAGTCACACAGGTGCTTTTGAAGAGTTTATCTGCAGCTTCCCATTAACTGTCTAAGTCACCATGGCCAGGCAGTAATGTGCCAATCATCGATAATGCCACTTGTGTTTAGACACAGAACTATCCTCTTCTTGTCCAGAGCCCACAAGAAATGGCTGCAGTCCCAGCTGCTGGGTACCAAACGCTCTCAGCCCGGCTGCCACAGCGGGAGGGTCCATCTGCACAGAGGCAGGGAGAGGTCCTTGCTGAAACTGGCCTCTCGCTCTCAGGGGCTCCTCTCTGCTAGTGCTGCACTGCCCAGGTTCCTGTTGGTAGGGGCTGGATCGGCCTGGCCTGCCGCGCCAGGGCTATAAATCTGAGTCGCAGGGCAGGGAGCGGCTGAAGCTTCTTTCTCCCTCCAGCACATCCACGGGGTTGCTGAAGGACTTGGGAGCTGGGTTTTGGCTGCGGGGCATGAAGTCTGTGGAGGACACGGTGGTGGGGCCCTGCTGGCTGTGGTGGGGATACTTGGTAGCTGTCTTCTTTCTCCTGCACTCCAGGCAGCACTGGTGGAGGCTGAGGGCCAGGGAGAAGCCCCCGATGAGCTCCAGGCAGCTGCCCAGGTAGCCCAGCACCAGGCTGTAGCCCACCTCCAAGGTGCTGCCGGTGGGCGCAGGCAGGTTGCTAAGGTCGTGGTTGTACCACGAGACGGGGATGAGGCTCATCAGCCCCGAGACAAAGAGGATCAGGCCGGAGAGGCCCGCCAGCAGGTAGTGTGGTTCTTCCAGCCAGCAGCGCACGCCCAGCGTAGCCACCACCAGCCCCAGCAGGGTCACAATGAGCGAGGAGACCATCAGCCCCTTGGCCACCTGCACCGGCTGTGTGGGGAAGTAGCTGAGTTCGTCAGCCAGGCCACACTGGCGCTGGCGGGTGCTCTGGGTCTCCTGGCACAGGTCCCAGATGCCCTGCTGATAGACCAGGTCCACCGGCTTGCCGGAGATCTGGCTCACCTGCCTCCAGCAGGGGGTCAGCGTGCTGACGAGGTTCAGCAGCAGGCCGCAGGAACCCAGCACCAGGCCCACGATCATCACCGACGGCGTCCGCATGTTGTGGGGCCCGGGGAGGAGGCGGGACTGGAACCGCCGGCCCGGCTGCCCCGGGGAGAGGAGAGCTGCTGCTGCCCCCGGCACAGGGGTGGAAGGAACAGTGCTGTTGAAGAAGCAGAGAGAGCCGTGTCCCCCCGTCAGCTGCTGGGGTCTGCCCAGCCCAGCCCAGCGCTGTTAGCCCCTGAGCGACCCCTCACCTGCTGGGTTTGCCAGCCCGGTCGCAGGGGACATCCGCCGTACGGCTTCCTCTTCGCCCTGTCCCCAGCAGGAGGAAACTGGCTGCCCTGACCGAAACTGCTGCCTGTACAGAGAAACCCAGCCCAGCTGTCAAACGAGTTCTGGGTGGTATTTTATGGGAGGGGAGGGGAGGGCAGGGCTTCCCCTCCCCTTCAGGTGAAACAGTAACCAGGAAGGAGCCCTAAAGGCTGAGGACAGGTGGGGATTGGTATGAAGTGACTGCTGCGGAAAAGCCCTTTGCTGCTCCCAGCCTGTGCGGGGCTGGTTTCAATGGGGCTGAGCAAAGGTCTGCGCTTCTTCCCTCCACCCCACCATAACAATAACAGTGACGCAGCTGCACTGAAATCAGAGCTGGGGATGGGCACATGGCCTGGATCTGCCTTGGCAGGAAATGTTATATATATATATATATATACACACACACACACACACACACACCCCTCCTGCCCTCCCAGGGGAACATTGGGGCATGTGTGGGGCCTGGCTCCCCACACTGGGGGTCAGTAGCGGAGGGGATCCCGTCCGCTGTGCGGAGAGTAGCACCCTAGAGCAGACACCTGGGCACAGAGGTGAAAGGGCCCTTTGTTCAGGGGGCTGCGTGGACAGGCCGGATTTCCAGGCGCACATGCCCGGCTCTAGACAGGCTGTCTGGCCTCGGTGCCACGGTTCCCACTCTCATCCTACCAGGTCCCGAGTCCTCGTCAGGCTCTCGACTCGGGGGGAAGCCAGGCAGAGCACCCAGCACTGCCACTGACTTTTGGGGTGGGGGGGACACTGGGAGTGCTGCACCTCAGGCAGGAGCCTAAGTAAGGCTTTGGGATATGCCGATGCTGCAATTAAAAACCCACGGCTGGCCCAAGCCGCCTGACTCAGGCACGTGGAACTCAGGCTAAGGGGCTGTTTAATTGTGGGGTCAACATTCGGGACCCCCCCTTGCAGGGGCCTACAGCCCCAGCCCGGACATCTCCACAGCAGTGACCCAGCCCCGCAGCCCACGTCGGCTGGGGCAGGCCAGTCTAGCTGCCGTATCGACCCCTCTCCCGACCCAGGAACGTCTCCCATTAACTGTGGGCGAACGGGTCTGTCCTTAAAGGAGAGCTGTGGGAAGGCAGGGGAGGGTTAGCAGCACTGGAGAGATTTTTAGCCTGTGTCCTGGTAAGCGCGCGGGGGCCAGTCCGAGTTAACGTAACCCTGTCCCTCCCAGCGGGGTCAGCTAGCCCAGGCAGAAACTCTTCCAGACCCGGGGCACAGGTTTTTTTCCGGGTGATGGTGGGAGGGGTTAAAACCTGGCTAAGCGCCAGGGCTAACTGTGCCATGTCGCCACACCCCGGCTCTCTTCTTTTCTCATCAGCCTCACCCACTGGTGTTCCCAGCCTGAACGTTTCCTCATTGCTGGTGGCCAAATTAGGTTAATGAGACCTCAGCCCAATGTCCACCTGGCCCGGGGCACTAGACAGCTGTGTAGCATTTCTATTGGACAGCTGGGCATTTCAGGGCCAAATAGCCCTCCCCAGGGGTGAACTCCTCAAATAATGCTCTGAGGTGTCACATTGATAAGGACCATGTACAGCGGTGCCTGTGTGACATGACCTTACTGGAGTCTCGGCTTATCTTCACTGCTAAAAAAGTGTGGTGTTTACCTCAGGGACAGTGAAGCAACCCCAGGCAGGGACATAGGGCTGACTTCAGTGAGTTTACCTGGTGGTGAAATTAAAGTGCCTGATCTTCACCGTGTTTTTACTGCAGGAACATTCTGGCACGTTGCCTGAGGCCATGGTTCTCAACCAGGGGTACGTGTACCTCAGGGGTACGCAGAGGTCTCTCCGGGGATCCATCAGCTCATTAAGATATTTGCCTAGTTTTGCCACAGGCTACATAAGAAGCACCGACGAAGTCAGTACACACTAAAATGTCATATGACTTGTTTATACTGCTCTTTATACTACACACTGAAATGTAAGTACAATATTTATATTCCAATTGCTTTATTGTACACATGTATGGTAAAAATGAGAACACCAGCAATTTGTCAATAGCAGTGCCCTGTGACACGTCTGTATTTTTATGCCTGATTCTGTAAGCAAGTCATTTTGGAGTGATGGGAAACACGGGGTATGCAAGAGAACTCAGACTCCTGAGAGAGGTACGGTAGTCTGGAAAGGTCAAGAGCCACTGACAGTGGTTTTAGCAGTGAAGAGAAGTTAGCCCTAGATGCTCCTCAGCAGGGAGCCTGAGGGGCGGTAGGGGTTAAACCTGAATCCCGAGGTCTGGCTCTAAAATGTTTAGCAAACACTGAGAAAGAAAACAACCTCTTCATGCCTGGTTTCATCTGCGGGTTGGGTGTGTCTCAGTGTAAGGAATGCTGACCCAAACACCCCTGCACGTAACCCCCTAACCCCCGGCAGAGCAATCTGTACTGGAGAGGACAGATCCCATCCCCTGACTGCTTCAAAACAGGAAGCTGAGTATTGTGTTTGGATTTTGCTTCTTGCTGGCTGGAATTCCAATAGCTTCCTCTCTACCCAGACATAGTTATTCAATTAATTGGCCCATGTGTGTTTATCCTAGTGTTAGGCATCTCACTTATATTTTAAAAAAAGAGATTACAAAAATCAGTTTGACCCAAAGTCCACTTCCTTCCCATCAGCTACAAAAAAAAATCTCTTCTAAAGCTGGGCAGTGAATGCCCCGCCCCGCCCCGCCCCCATATATGTCATTTATCCTCAAGATCTTAAAGCCCTTTACAATCGTATCCATGCAGTAGTGCTGGTATACAGCCAACTCTGGGGTGGAGTGCTTCAGCACACTGCTCAGGAGGGGGTAAATGTTCAGCCAGGGACATCAGCACAAAGCCCTGCTCTTCCAGACCGGGGCATGGAGACCAGACATGGCCTCCGTTTAAAGACTGATTTGGAACCTGAAAGATTAAAGATTTCCAGGGGTGGCTTTGCAATAGCAGCTGGCCCAGGGAATTCTCCCGCTTCCGCTGACCATGTACCCACACGCTCAGGGCAGGAAACATCTCTGCCATTTACCTTGGGGATCATCATCTACACAGCCGCTGAAGGGCTTTGCCCAGCTCCCAGCTCCAAGCAGGCAGCTCCACCAGGCTTCCAAGAAAAGATGGTGATTGTCAGGGGTTGGCTGTGTGCTCCGGGCTGGCAGTACTACTCCGAGGCATGAGCCTAAGGGGCCTAATGTTGAGAGTCTAAGGGTCAGTTTCTCTGGCCGTTACTGCTTGAGGTAGTGTTGCCTACTGGTTTAGCAGCTACAGTTCGGGGTGGTGTCGCCTACTGGTGAGTCCAAAGTCCGCTCCACCGCGTGGCCATGGTTCAGGGTAGTGTCGCCTACTGCCTAGCTCTGTAGTATGACTTGCTGCGTTAACTTAGCTGTTGGGGTAGCCCGGGCCAGCCCCCGGGTGCTCTTTGGGCACAGATGATGGAGCTCTTGCCCTGAGAGCCTGACAGGAGAGGTAGCCACCCATCAGCCGGCCCCAGCAGAAATGCCCCACGGCTAGGATCTGGAATCTCCTGCTGTCAGCGTTTCATCCCCAGTGCCCAGGCAGGGTGCTGGTCTCTGGAGCTGCTCACATGCCGATGAGGCCTGTTAGTCACTCGCGTGGCTTGGCGCCCTGCTCCAAGAAGCTGCAAACAGATCAGTCCCTGCTACTGTATTAACGAAGATCATTCAGAAACACTGAGCAGCACGGATCGGGTCTCTCACGAGCCCTCTCAGCTCAGGGGCCTGGTCTGCCAATCGGAACCAGCAAGGGTGAGGATGAAGCCTCCTTGAGGCGCTGGGCAGTGGGTTTGTGCCCCTGGCACGTGTGCTAAGCACCCCTCCCCGCCCTCATTTCCTGGAGAAATAGGGAGCCACAATCGGCCTGCGGGCTCGGAGCTGTCAGGGTGAAGGGCTCAGTAAAGGAGGCAGCCTCTGTGCTTAGGAATGGCACGGCTGGCAAGCCCTGTTCAGCCAGCCACTGGCAGGTCCTCTCCTGCCGCCGGCTGCCTGTGCTCTTGACTTTAAAAGCAAGGCACTTAGCTCGCAACAATGGGAATACGCTTGTGACTACTGTGGTGAGAAGGGAGTGGAGGGTGGAGTCGGCTTGTGGCCAGGAGGGAGGGACAGTTCTGCCTTGGAAATTAGACTCTGAGCTACTTCCCTGTTGTGAGAAGATGGGGGTCGGTCTGTGGTTTCCCCCAAGCGCTGTCCCTCCCTGATTTCCTGCTCCTGTAAATCCCTCTCCCCTCTGGCTTTCTCCCTGCTCTGTCCATCTTTCCCCAAATCTGGCACAAGTCCCGGAGATTACACAAACCTTTCCTCTTGCAGCCTCCCCATTGTCTGTCCCTGCACCATGGCCCTTTTGGGCACCGGGGGAGTCAGAGGGGAAACATACCACTGGAGCCCCCTCTACCCTGAGCCGCAGGAATGGCTCCTTCTCATAGGTGGGCTCCCAAGCCACGCCTGGGTTTCCCATAACACATCCCATGGAACATCTGGAGCTGAGTTCCCTCGCTGCTTTGCTGCACTGTCCCGGTGTCTTGGCCAAGTAAATGGATGGCAGCAGCTCATGGACACCTGACAGATGGGCATCCCAGGCAGGCTGGAGCTGAAGAAAGGAGCAGTGCCCAGGAGAGCTAGTGGGAAAAGTAGGATTTTTCCCATGGAAATTTCCACAGGAAAAGAAAATCCCCTTTCAGAATGGCCCCGTGGGAAAATTCTGATTTTCCTGTGGGAATTTAGAAAACCCAGGAAAGTTGGTTTCCTCCCCAGTTTCCCACACTTGACTTCCTCCCTGTTTCCCAGCTTTTTCCATTCAGCAAGTGTGGGAAGGTGGAGGGTGGGAGGGACACGTTCCCCCTTTCACAGTAACTTTCATCACCTCAAGTGTTCAGAGGGGAAGTGAGTCACTCTCGGCCAGCTCAGTGGGCTGTCGGCTCTCGCTGCCTTTGGCCCTTTCACTTCCCAAGCCGTTGGGAGAACAGCAGCGTACAAAGGCCGCTTGGCACCCAGTCACCTGCAGCATCTTAGGTGTAAAACAAAGGCAAGAGGAATCAGCAAAGTCAGCAGAGATCAAAGGCATTATCTGATCCTCAGCCTACGGCCAGAGGCCCAGCCTATGCCTGTTGCTCCGGAGTCCTTTCCTCGGCCTACCATAAGAACATACTGGGTCAGCCCAATGGTCCAGCTATCCCGGTATCCTGTCTTCTGACTGGCCAGTGCCAGGTGCTTCAAAGGGGATGAACAGAATGGGGCAATTGTCACATGATCCATCCCCTGTTGTCCACTCCTGGCAGCTGGAAGTTTAGGACACCAACAGCTCGGTGTTGCCTCCCTGGCTGTCTTGGCTAATAGCCATTGAGGGACCTATTCTCCATGAACTTATCTAGTTCTTTTTTTTTAACCCAATTAGACGTTTGGTCTTCACAGCATCCCCTGGCAACGAGCTGACTTTGGTGTGTGAAGTCACTTCCTTTGGTTTGTTTTAAACCTGCTGCCTAATAATTTCATTGGGTGACCCCTGGTTCTTGTGTTATGTGAAGGGGTAAACAACACTTCCTTTCTCTACACCAGTCATGATTTTACAGACCTCTATCACTGCCCCTCGCACCTTTAGGTGTCTCTTTTCCACGCTGAACAGTTCCAGTCTTTTTAATCTCTCCACATAGGGAAATTGTTCCATGTGCCTCATCACTTCTGTTGCCCTTCTCTGGACCTTTTCCACTTCTAATATATCTTCTTTTGAGATGGGGAAACCAGAACTGCACTCAGTATTCAAGGCATGAGGGTGTCATGGGTTTATAGAGTGGCATTGTGTTACTTTCTGTCTTATTATCCATCCTTTTCCTAATGGATCCTCTCATGCTGTAACTCTTTTTGGCTGCCACTGCACATTGAGGATAGCCACTTTCAGCTTAAAGCCATAAGACTCTCTTCAGCCAAACACCAGGAGACCAGCCGGATTCCGGATCATGCCCACGCATGGAGCCTGGGATGGTCGCTTGTCCATGAATCGGGGGGTGAGCTGACTCCACGGCATTCAAGGCTGCTTCCGTTAACAGACAGCCACAACGCGGAGCTGAATTCAGCAGATGTGTGGGTGAGCAACCCACTGCTGGCTCCAGAGGACACACAGCATCACCCACCAGACATGCGCCATTAAGAGCTGGTGTAAAGAGCTGCCAACAAGTTTGATTGGTCCCAGGAAATTCGGGAACAAAGCCACACATTCCTGGGCACCCTCCACCAGCTCCTTGTCTGTTACCTTACCGGTTCCACATGCAGACTTGGAGCACTTCGGCAACATCCTCCCCATCAGCCAGGGGAGGGCACCGAAGAGCTCCCTTGGGAGGAGCGGCAGGGTGGTGAAGGTACAGAACTCACACTAACATCAAACTCCCTCCCACTCTCCCTTCTCGTCTGGGACCTCTGTTCTCAGGGATCAGGACACAAACAAGGGGGTGGTTGTTAACCGCGTTCCTTGTCAAGCAAGTCCCCCGGCAGCCTGTCTTCTGGAGCCCCAGACAGGGACATTACCAGGGATCGTGTTCGATCGTCAGGAAGGAGGGATGGAGACACTGGCGTTTGTGGCTAGTGTTCTCTGTGCTTTCCAACCCCTCAAGCCCAAATTCCTTTGTTTGCCAGAGGCTGGGAATGGGCGACAGGGGATGGATCACTTGACAATTCCCTGTTCTGTTCATTCCCTCCGGGGCACCTGGCCTTGGCTACTGGGCTAGATGGACCTTTCATCTGATCAGTAGAGCTGTTCTTATGAATCTGAGTGCTGTAGTTAAGGGATCACCATAGGACTAACTGAGTAATTATGGGAGGAAACTATTCCCCCTGCCCCGTGTCTTCCTGTTTGGGAGTTGGGAAGTCCATCCCCTCCCCATGGCAATGCAGTGGAAGAAAGCAGCAGGTTCCCAGCCAGCTGTCCTGTGAGTAAAATGTCCTTGTTGAGCTGAGTGGTCCCTTTGCAAACGGGGCTGCAGTCCCACCAGCATTTCATCTATAATACAGAGCCCCCACGGGGAGCGCTGCCTTGGGAAGGGCTCAGACCTCTACCGGCCTCTTGCTGCTCCCACTCAGCCCTGTGTCACACCACTGACCCCAATGGCGTTACTCTGAATTCACGCACACCTGACGGCCGGGGGTGGCTCTGTTCACAGCTGACCGCCCTGTCTCCTAGCCCCACGCAGAGCACGGCACTGCCAGAGCTCCGGTCAGCCAGTCAGTGCGGGCACCAGCCTCCCCTCCTCCAGCGATGGAGGCAGAGCCAGGCCCCAGGGCCGGGAACAAGGGGGCAGGAGCTGGCCCGGTGGTGTCACCCAGCTGTCACAGCCACTAGGGCCCTGCGATATCCATGTGCCCTGACAGGGTGCCGTGCGGCATGCTCACAGGCTGACTCGCCCGCTGTTGCTGGCCGGAACGTGGACACAGCGTGGCTGGGAAGGAGGCGTCCCGCTGTCCAGAGTGGCCCATTGCTGCGAGTGCCAATCTCAGGGCAGACTGTCAGGAAACGGGGCAGACTCCCCCCGCAAATCGGTGGTATTTCCTATCATTAGATTTCACCAAGTCGGTAACACGTGTGCACTCCTGGATCACTGCACCAGTCTCACCAGGGAGTCACAGCCAGTGACCTCAGGCTGCCAGCCCAGCTTGCCACCCAGACAAACTGGACTTAATGATAAAGGTCACATAGACCAGAAATCGGGTTACTCCCAATCCCAAAGGATCAATCACTGACCCCAGATCCATTTGGTACTCTGGAGCTCACACCAAAGACAAGGGTGGCAGCCAATTCCCTAGTAAGATAACGAAGGATTTATTAGCTAAGAAAAGGAGATAAGAGTTAATGAGAGGTTAAAGCAGGTAAAATACATTAGCAGGTGAGTAAAAGTGTGTAAATCCAAAGTGATAGCCGAGATGTAGTAACCTGCCAGTTTCCCAAAAGTCTTTCAGGGTTACCCACAATAATTCTGGAGATCTCTGTCCACCTGGCCAGATATTCCACGCTGTTAGAATCCAAACAGTCCAGGGACACAGCCTCAGTCCTTTGAATCAGTATTTACCTCTTCTTCCCTCAGAGAACAGCCTGACAAGTGTTTTTAGTCACTCCCTGTCTAAGATAAGCGAGAACAATACAAGTAACCCTCCATTCCTTCTCATGAAGTTCTAACATCTGATTACACTCTTCATTAACATACACTTTGATCTAGGGTTAGCTAATTACGGGGTGTACAGAATGCATAGGCAATGTAAGAGCAAACAGGAGACAGATAGGTGAAAACAATACAATCAGCATCCCCTTTGATTTCTATTAACAAACGAGTGAATTAGGCTATGACTACTAGTACACTTAATATGTCTTTGGTGTTTCACACACAAGTGACTTGGTCTATGGCCCAGGCGTGGTCTGGTCTGTCAGCATCCCAGGAGGGAAGGCTGGTTAGTGGAGCGATGTGGGTACTGAGGGAGCACAGGGCAGTTTGGTTCTGGGGTACTTTGCCCCAACAGGGTGGTGGGGGACAGGGACACTGTTTGTACCAATTTCTCTGTACTCCAGCTCTGTAACCCTCGCCACCCGCTCTCTCTGTGGTTGGAGCACTCACTACCACAGACTCCACATCTGTAGAGTGGGGACAAGGATGCTTACCTACCTCAGGGCTGTAGTGAGGGTTAGCTGGGGTCTGTGAGGTGCTTTGTACACTTAAAGTGCTGAGCTGGGCTGGGTGTATTAGAGACACTTGGGCCCAGCTCCTTACAGGGATTTAGGACTCTTTTAAGTGACAATGGAGAGATGCCAGCACCATTCTAAGCCAACGGGAGGGAGCTCACCCGTCAGCGTAACTGCCCCAGCTCCCGTGAGTGGCCGGAGCTATGCCAGAAGGAGAAGACCCCCCAGCTGGCATAGCACTGTCCACACTGGTAACCGCATCATGAACTAGAAACAAAGCAGCAGTTCTTCCTCATGGTTCCCAGGCGAAGACAAAGAACTTGTCCTGTGTAACAGCCCCATCTGGTGACTCCTTCTGTAACACAGCTTCATGCAATGTGCTCTCCTAAGGCTCCACCCTGCAGTCAGGAGCTACCTGCTATAACTAGGTGGCTTAAGGGCAGGGAGCCTGCAGCCAGCAACCCCTGGTTACAAAGCAGGGATCAGATGATTTCCCTATAAAGAGCAGCTGGAGGCTGCAGTGAGGTGGGGAATGTTTAGAGTGATCAGAGGTTGTTAGGAATGAGCAGTCCTCAGTAGAGAGTTGGGATGGTGACTCCAGGTAGGGCCTGCCAGAACAGGGAAGGCCCCAAGCAGCCAGGTGTAGGAAGAGAAGAGAAACTTTTGTTCTGTGTGGCTTTTTGTTAGACTTTAATGAAGGTCTTGGCATTTACTGGGAAGTGAATCCAAGCCGATCCCAAAAAGGGGAGTGAAGAATGGACAGTTTGAAATTGGGTTAAGAAGCCCCTTGTTGGGGAAACTGAGGCAGGCTGCCTGGACAGCAAGCTGATGCCATGAAAGAGGTGCTTGGGGAAGTGACTGGCCCCGTGACGGCTATTAGAAGGGATTGGTATTGACAGTGTGTAGATCAAGGATTTAGTTAAAGGCTGCATACTGTCTCGATCCACACGGAGTCCCAGGTCTCAGGGGAGCAGACACAGACCCCAGCCTGCTCCCACTGCAGTCCATGGTAGTTCTGCCACATGCTGCAATGGGAGCACAACTGGCCCTGGAGGTGCAAAAACATGATCGGGACAGATTTAAAAAGCGCGTGGACCCCAGCATGGGAGCGGAGCTCTTCTGGGCACTGGTCATTACCCCACAAGGTCAGCAGGTTCCCAGGGGCCTCTGGGCTGGGCTCCCTCATTTTGGGGGTCACAGTCGAGCTCGCTTTTTCAGAAGTGCTGAACACTCGCAGATCCACGGGCAGCCACTGGGAGCAACAGGGGTGTGGGTCCCTGCAAACGAGACTGAGGTGGTGACTGATTAAGGTGCCCAGTTTGAAAGAGACTTGAAAGTCTGGCTGAGAATTAGATCTAGCCTAGCAGAGGCAGCTAATTGAACTCTGCAAATGCCCAGTAAACCAGGCAGTGCAGAGCGCAGGCTGTCAGCTCCTCTCCTCTTCCACTCAGGGATATCACACCCTGCTCTAGGAGCGTGCCGTGTGCCTTGCACACACGTGGAATGCACCATGCCTTGTGCAGGGGCTCTGGAGACAGCTGCTCACCCTTCCAGGGGCACCATCCTGGGACCCCACCACCAGCCCTGCCAATGGAGGGAGCCCTAGAGCAGAGCAGACTTGCAGGGGAGCTGCACCACCCTCGGGCTGTCTGTTACAGGGGAACATTTGACTTTTCTACATTTGGTTTCAGTCCCGGTTGGAGCAGATGGAAATATTTTTGAAATTTCCTGCAAAACGGGCATTTCAACCACTTTGTTTTAGGAGAGTTTAAATTTTGTTTTTCAAATTGAATTTTTTTGTTCTGAGATATATTTAATTTTTTTTATCCATTTTATATTACTGGTCTGACGTTTCTAGTCCGTCATGACATGACAGCAACTGAAGTGCATATTATGACAGGTCACATCATGTCAAGTCATAATATGCACCACTACTATTGACTCATTATTTAACAACTCCAGAAAGTTAAAAAATGACTCAGTTTTCCTTCCCATGCAGCCAGAAGAGCGGTGAGAGGAACCAGAGGGTGATGTGTGAACATCTGACTGACGGCAGGTAATGTTCACCTTTTCGTTCCAAGAAGTGGATTGTTTATCAGAGCAGGGAAAATATGGTTGAATATTGGCTTACCGGAGGAAATAGGCTGAGAACCACTGCTTTATAGGATACACAGCTTGCAGGAATTCATTAAAAATCATAGGAAGAATTTAAGTGTCTGAAATATCCTTAAAGCCAGATTATATTCTTAAAGTCAGATTGTGAGATCAATTATACCTTTGTAAATCTGGAGTAACTGAATTTCAATGGAGTTACTCCAGACTTACACTGGTTTAACTGAGATCTGAATCTGGCCCCTAATTCATTTACATTACATTATTTCTTAAAAGTTAATTCAACTTCATGTGATTATGAAAAACTCTTATTAAGATTCAACAAGGAACACAAGATTATTTCTTTTACGTAAATATAAATATTGTATTTAATAATCCATTCCTATGCTCTATTCAACATGCAGTTGGTTAAAAACAAAATGACATCTTTTCCACTATAAACCCTGATTATTATGAGCAGGCACCTTCTTTGTGAAAAATAGCTGGAGAGGGAATCCCAGCGGAGGAGCAGAACAGTGTGTTTTGGGAATTGGGATTTGGATGTAAATCTGTCTTCAGCACAGTGTTAATGTTACATACACAGTATGGAGCTGCCATCTTAGGGTGCTCATATTTTAGTTCTTCATCCATATCCTATGAGAAAAACGCATCGGTGGTCTGGGAAAATGATTTGTTCTTGTTTCGGATTCTCAGTGCCTTGTCTTCACTGGCACATAATGGTAGGTGTTGCCCACTAGCACCTTCTGTAGTTAATGCTGGAAAACAATCTTTGCTTGACTGCTGATTGTTTTTCTTCACATGCTCAGAAATTTCTGCCATTTTATCTGGTGTCTCCCATGCTGCATCCCTGCTTGTAGCCAAATTAGTGTCAAAAAGGTGAGTTGACTCACCTTCTCGGAGTTGGCTCATGGTCTCACAGTGTAGTGAGAATGGAGAAAATACCAGAACTTCTAAGCACACGTTTCCCCTGGGGCGAGGGCAGTTACGGACCAATGAGTGCACAGGCACTGACTTTTAGTTTTCTCAGTGGGTCTCCACCCCCGTGAGGCCTGCCCGCAGCTCACTTCTCTCAGCCCTTCCCTGAGCATCTACTGCCAGCCCCCCAACAACTGATTGGGGACCCACCTAACAGCAGCCAACTGGCAGCCAATCCCAGCTTGCCCAACATGCTAGCCTTGGGTTTCGTTTTCTGAGTGGGGGCTCTGCGGGACCGTGTTTCGTTGGGTCATACCGAGGCTCATGGAATGAGCAAGTTTTGTCCCCGGCCAGCTGATGCTGAGTTCTCATTTGGCCACTCTGTTTTTGAGCTGGACTGCACTGACTTACATGAGACAGAGGGCCCGGCTGAGTGCGGTCCTGTGATACAAGGGCCTCAGCTGGGTGTCATCCCGTGACCCAGAGGGCCTATCCCAGTGTCCCTGTCCAGAGCCAGTCAGGGTGAACCGTCACTGCTTGGGGTCATTAGTTTCTCCTGCTAAGCTAGAAACCCGCAGTGCCTTGGAGGATCTCACCCAAATGCCCTGAGAGGCCCATGTGAGCAAAGGGTGAGATGAACGACTGTAGCCTGTCCCCTCAGAGCAGCTGTTCCCTCCCCCGGCATGAGTCCTGTAGGGTCTGTGTCCTTCGGCAGCATTTTGTGCTAGACACTTCCTGCTTTCGTTGTGGCTCAAGGCTGTGGGGATTGTTTAGCAGGCCTGGGGCTTCCTGTTTGTGTCCGGCTGACCGGGGGGCGGGGGGGGGGCCTGTGTGCATTGAGTGAGCACAGCTAGACAATGTCTTCCAGTGGGTGGGGGCCTTTGATGGAGGCAGAACAGCCATGTATTGAGGCAGAGGGGAGGGCGGAGAGATGGACCTTCCTTGTGCGTTCTTTGGGACCTTTCTCACAAAGGCCTGGTTGGAAGGACAGATCTGGCTGTCATCAGATCTGTACAGGCTGCTAGCCAAAGCCCCTCTCACTCCGTCTCAGCAGAAGTAAGCAGAGCTACTGGGTGTCCCTTTGCTGAGAAGGGACGTGTGGCTTCGTCAGAGATTCAGTGGTGCATCCAGCTGTAGGACACTGTGTCTAGAGGACGAGTCCTGGCTCTAATCACAATGCAGAGCGCCACATCCAGCCATGGAATTCCATGAGTGGACCTGCCGTCTGGAGGAAGCCGCCCACTGCCAGAGGATCTGCTGGGAACTGGGGGGAAATCTGGCTTCTTGGGTTGCCCTCAGCAGAAGATTGTGGAGGTGACAAACGCTGGCACCCAAATGGGACCTTCGAATCCTGTCGTATGGGAACGTACATTGGCAGTCGAGCCCACTTGACGTGCCCGAGTGCTGGCCTTGTGCACTGGTCTGGGGGTGCAGGCCTGGGAATCATTCTTATTCTAAGGAGAGCTGGCAAGGCTGAACAGGTCATTGATAAAGAGCAATCTGGATCTCTTGCTAAACGGGATGTAAGCAAACAATCTGCATTTCAATATGGCTTCAACATGTCAATGAAGTTTCAAATGTATGAAAAAGGTGCTATCTTAAGCCCATACTGTTATCGTTGTGGTTCATCTGTGTATCACCCAATTCAGGACTGTGGCAGGGTTTAAGCAGCATGAAAGTGGTTGTCCAGTAGTATTGCTGGGGGACAGAGGTATCTGAGACTGCGAAACTGGAGAAGAATTGCCATGTGTATTTTTTCTAACTGGGAAGTGGTCTCTCCTTCAGTAAAACTTCTCCTCTAGGCAAGGAATTATCAACTAGAGCATCATCCCTTGCACCAGATAACAGAAGGCTACTGTGGTAATGTCAAAAGACAATCCCTGAGCGGCCAGCACATAAACGGACCGCCACTGATCTTGGCATGAAAACAGCAACTGCAGGGCAAGCAGGGCATAAGCAGGACCATTGCTGAGCACAGCCCGGGAAAGCTCCCTGGACCTTCTGCGACCCAACTTGCAGGCCCCAAATGCAGTCAAGGCTGCGGACAGGCCCTGATGTTGGCAGAGCTGTGGGATTTTTCATGCCCCTCATGTTAAAGCTGGTTTCTTTCCTGGAGGATTTTGTGTTCCTGTGAGACGTTTACAGTCTTCCCCCAGACGCGCTGTCCCAGCAGCAGCGGCTGTGCCTGGCGGACTGAGCTGAGCAAACAGTAACACCCGCTTCTAAGAAAGCGCTGAACTAAGGGGTCTGAGGGGGTCTGCTTGGCCAACTAAATGGAAGCTTTCCCTGTGGTGGAAAGCTTTGAGACACTCCGTGCTGTGCTCAAATGGTAGACTGCGTCTTGCGTAAAACGTGCTCCTTCCTCGGGTATTGCTGTTGCGGAGCATCGCCTGGGCCTTTTGTTCTCTGTTAATCACTTCCACATGTGACTTGAGATCAAATCTGTTTTCCTTCTTCCTTGAACCGTGAATCCCCGAACTCTTTGACACCCAGACACGCTTACCTTGCCTGCATTTGTACGGTTTAATTTGACCTTGAATGGCCTCTGACCCTAGAGCAGGAGTGAAAAGGTCATGAATGGGATCAGGGCCCACAGAGCCTCCTGGAATATTCCTGCTTTGTAGTTGCTGTTATTCTTCATGGTTGTTCTGCTGCTTTCTCAGAGCACCCTGAAGAACTCAGGAGCCTTAGACAGGCAGCGAATCGTACGGTAAATAAAGCAGGGCCGGAGTGTGATGATGAGAATTACAGAGCACAATGTGTTTTTTCAAAATGTGTCTAGTCCAGTTCACAGTCACGGCGGGACCATAGCAGAATCAGACAGGCAAAAAAGGGAGGTATGGTATGAGGAATTCCAGCTCTGTTACAGCACCGTGCAGGATGGGAACTGCTGTATTTCCCAAGCATCCTACCCCAAGGGATTACATCGCTGTGCTTTTCAAATAATTCCTGACTCCCACAGTCCAGTAGAGTTAGGACCCTTCATTTTCAGTTTTTATTTTAGTTCATTTTTTCTTGGGCATTTAGGTATGTTTCTTACCACCACAACAAAAAAAGGTGAAAATGGGTGGGGAAAAAACAGATACATTTTTCTGGGTAAATATCGGGGGCTTATTTTGGTGGACAGAAGGACAGGGGAAGTATTCTGTAGATTAATGCTTTGAACTCAGTTCATTTTTGTTGTTTGCTGCAGAACTAAAACAGAACTCAAAACACAATGCCACCTCTGAGTTTAAGAAAACAATACACCCCTAATCCCCAAATAAAACATCATTTGAATAAACAGTTTACTGTCGTAGACTCAGAACTCTTAGCCTAGATTTACAGTAAGCAACTGAGTCTCTCCATTTGCAAAGCATGCTCTTCACTTCATCCTTTTCTCCTGGTTTTTGGTTTGTTTTTTTAACGTTTGAACACTTCCTGCTGTTCTGAAACTTACTCTGATGCAGATTTTCGTTTTCCTCACGTTTTAGTGTCAGATCTTTAAACCGTCGTCTGTAACAGCTTGAAATGTGTATGTGGTGGCGTGAGGGTCCCCAGTACATTCAGATGCACTCATGTGCATACCTGTTGGTTTGTTGTGTGTATCTTCCAAACTAACACACAGCCTTACCATCAACAGCCAGCTTTGCATATCCACACAGACTAATGTACTGTCGTAATCCGTACAGTTCATGCAGTGTATTGTATTTTCCTAATAAAACAAGTTATTTTTTATATATTTGAATGATACAAAAGTAAGGTGGAAATTGGGGGGAAAACCCCAAATACTGCTTTTTGCAAAACCTGGGATTTTCTCTGTAAAAATCGTTTTAAACTGAAAATGAAGAGGCTCAACAATATCATAAAATTGTCTCTAATATCCAACCCCTCAAGCTGGCTGGGGGACAAGCCACATTGCGGGAGAGCTGCCATGACCATTTCTTGCCAACAGTGTGTTTTGTTGGGGCACGGCTAGGCGAACCTGGAGGAGCCCCGTCAAGCCCCTGCTAGAAGGGGAGTGGACAGGCCTGACCATCTGCCTGGGTTTCACACCTGTCTGGGTTGTGGCACCTGCTGGAGCAGCAGTGGGGGGGCTCCAGCCCCTTCTGAAGCCACGTCCAGGCCTTCCCCATCCCCCCACCCCACCCTTCCCCTCTTGGTGAAGTAGGTCTGGCACTAGGATCTTCAAACAGCCAGCGAGTGCCTGGGCCGTGGTCCTTTTCCCCAGTGCTCATGAGGTGGAGAGTAGCAGAGAGCCCTTCCCTTGAGCTGGGGCTTGTGGTCAGGGAGAGATGAGGGAGCCTTAAAAGCAGCCAGATTGGGCACCGATTTTCCCCTTGGTGGGTAGCCTCAGCAACCAGGCCTAGGGACATCTGCGCACCTGCCCGCTGTGGGGTTATCGGCCTGCCCCACAGGTCTCAGCCTGAGCTCCAGTGGACAGAAATTGGCTGACGCCCCGAAGCGGGGTTTCACCGTCCCTCCCAGGATGTTTGCACCAGTTCTGTGGATAAGCCGAGTGTGTCTGCCCCAGGGCTGTTGGCCTGGCACCAGGCAGGAGCTGGGAGTGCTTCATAAATCCTCCTGGCCTGTCACTATCTTGCACAGCAGCAACCTTCAACCCTAGGCCTTTGCCAAGATAAATATTTCACAACCTGATGGGTATCAGCATAGCCACGGGTCGAAAGGTCACGGGGTCTCCCTGGGAAAACCCCTCCCGACTGGCTTCCACCGGGGAGTGACCGGAGCTCCCCGAAGGCCGAGAAGCCCTGTGTCCATCAGGCTGACGCATAAGGGGTAGTTTCTCTCACAGCCTGCCGCAGTGCTGAGTGCCAGACCTGCCCCGACTGCAGCTCCCCTTTCCCGCCGTCAGTATTACGGGCAGGAGCTGGGAAAGGGTCACTTCTTTTATCCTGTGATAATGCTGGTTAGCCTTCTCAGAGCCAACCCTGCACACTCATCTCCTGGGCCTAGGCCCTGTTCCCCAGAGTCAGTGCCCGGGCACAACCCAACAACCGCGATTCCAACAGAGCCGTTTTCAAATCAAAATAAAAGAACATTTTAGCGGCGGGAACAAAATAAAAATACTTGGTCCCCTGTTCCCGGCACTGCAGGGAGACCAAGGACCCGCCGGGCTCATGGTGTGTTGGGGGGTTGTAACACCTGCCTGGCCACCGGAGGGGTGTGTGTGTGTCCCTGAATCTTGGCTTCCATGAAGGACGAGTAGGTCTCTAGCCCTCGGGCACGTGGCAGGAAGCACAAGCCGCCTTCGAGTCAGTTCAGCAGCTCTGGTTTTCAGGCTGGTCTCAGGATTTTGGAGCGTTTGGCTCATGCAGTTTGAACACTTCCAGCTAGGGTGACCAGATGTCCTGATTTTATAAGGACAGTCCCGATATTTGGGGCTTTTTCTTATATGGGCCTCTATTCCCCGCTCTCCACCACCACCACCACACACACACTCTGTCCCGGATTTACCTACTTGCTGTCCAGTCACCCTGCTACTAGGTCATCTATTTACATGGCCCCCCATCACTCCAACACTGGAGCCCCTCCCAATCTTCAGAGTGTTTACCCGTGAGGCAGGGCAGCGCTGCTATCCTCGCCGGGCAGATGGTGGACTGAGGCACAGAGAGACTAAGGGGATGTCCCAGCTGACTCTGGCTCGCCGGGGTCGGGCTGTTTCATCAGGGTGCGGACATTCAGCCTGTGCTCTCAGACCCTCCCTCCTCGCAGGGACCAGGCCTCAGCGTCCACGCTGCAGTTAACCAGCCCGAGCCCGCTGGCAGGGGCCCGCCGCAGGGGTCTAATGGCAGTGTAGACACACCTAGAGAGCAGGGAATGGAGCCTGGGCTCCCAGACCTCGGCTAGTGCCCTAGTCCCGAGGCCGCTAACAATTGTGGAGACTCCCAGCGTGAGTGTGTGAGGGACGCAGGAGGCTGGCAAGCTGCCTCCTAACAGAGCCAGCCTGTCATGGTGATGTCTCCAGGGGTGGTGGGCAAGGCACGGTTGGGACTTCTCCTGCACTAGCACGGGGCTGCGCTTTTTATCCGCGGTATTTTGAAGCCTGCTCCCCTCCCCTCCCCCCTGGTGAATTCTGGAGCTGCGTACACTTCCTTCCCGAGAGGCCAGCACCAGGAGGGAGCACGTTGCACCAATCCCGGTGCTCCCATTCTTATTGGCTGCTGAGCTGCTCCTTGTGGCTTTAATGTCCATCATTACGATAACGAGTCGGGATCTGACCGAAGAAGAGTGTGACTTGCGGGAGATGCTTCTACACTACAGCCTTCAGCAGCACTCCTGGCACGCAGCGGCTCATTTGCATTGCTCATCAGGCACCGCTGGGGATAGCAGATGCGTTAGCCGCTGCCAAGCCATGCTAAAAGCCCCGGCAGCAACCCTGTGGATTTGTGCTGCTATGTAATTCTCCTCAGGGGACTTTCTTTGTCCTGTGGCATAGGAGTGTCCAATATCAAGCTGCCAGCCAAACACAACGCTCACCAAGCTCAAACCTGCCATGCTCATCTTGGCTGCTTCACTTCCCACGCTGGCATTTCCCTCTGCCTACAAGAGTGAACCTCTTCCGACTGTTTGTGCAAACTCCAGTCAGCTGGTCTAGGCTCTGGCCTGTCTGAAAAAAAATAGACTTCTCTTCCACTGAAATAAATTCTTAGCACGCTTCTGAAAGAGAGGGAAGCAAGCAGCTGGGAGGGCCAACATTTGAAACTTAGCTGGGACAGAGTCCTCATTCAGGGCTAGACCCTTTTCTTGGCTTGAACACAACTGGTTTGCATTTAACAGTTTGCCCATTGGAAAACTGAAAATTGAATATGCACAGGAGAAAATGTCCTCCAGTCTACCAGTGTGAATGTTAAACTTTGTGCATGTGTGTTAGGTGCACAGTTGGAGCAAGGAATTAACCAGCTCTGCTTGAAGGGCTGCCTAAGCTTGTGTAAATGGGGCAAGATATTTGTTGCCAGACTTTCTTTTGTTCTTCTGTTTTCCTTTTCTCGGCATGTGAAACCCTGGGAAACGAAATGCAAATAACAGAAGGCTGTACTTTCCACCAGCAGGTTTCAAAACACTTTACAAAGGAGGCCAGTATCCTCATCCCACTCAGGGCAATGTTAAGGTTGCAAGATGAACTATTCAAAAGCCCAGACATCCCAGAAGTGAAGGTTACTCTGGCATCAGGAACATGGCCACAATAGTATTTCACACACCCCTTGCCGCTGGTAAGCATAGCCCCTGAATGTAGTGCACTGTATTGCTCCAACGTCCTGCACTGCAGCAGAGGAGCTGAGTTTACATTCCTGGACTAGCTGTTATATTTGATGTATTCAGAATGAAATGTCCGGACATGCAGCCTTGTTGTTGCCTGCATGCCTCGTGCCAAGCTGTGATATGTAATAAGGGGAGCTGGTAACACTTGGATCCTTTCTAGTTATGGAGGCTGGGCCTGGCACAGAGTTGGATATAGGTTTTGTCGTTTTACCTTCTTTGTCTTTTACCTTCTTTGTCTCAAAAGGGACAGGGTAGGAGCCCAAGTGCCAAGCAGGGTGGCCTATGGCAGGCCTCAGAGAGCCTGCCCAAGGCTGGCCTCACGCCTGGCAGGGGCCAGGAGGGCAAGCTGCTGGGAGGCACGATCTTAGAGCAGCTGCAGAGGACACAGCCCTGGGTTGCTCTCTGCTACGCTGCACCCACTTCTGATCCCAGTTGCCCTCCCTGCACCAAAGCCAGGGAGAGCCAGCACCTATCCAGCCAGAGGGGTACTCAGCAGTTTTCAAGGCACACATTTGTGGGGGGAAGGCTGGGACAGAGAGCTTGCTGGGGTAGCTCGGTAGTTTAACTCATGAATGGTTTGCAGGTAGCACTCAATACAGTGTATGGAGGAGTGATTGTACATGCTAGAGGCTGTGTGTGAACAGGCCAGGAGTGGGTCTCACGGTGTAAGAGGCACTCCCAGTTGGAGAAATTATGTGTGGTGTAGAGGACGTGAATAAGGAAAAGTTATTTACTTGTTCCCATAATATAAGAATTAGAGGTCTCCAGATAAAATTAATGGACGGCAGGTTTAAAACAAATAAAAGGAAGTTCTTCACACAGCACACAGTCAACCTGTGGAACTCCTTGCCTGAGGAGGCTGGGAAGGCTAGGACTATAACAGGGTTTAAAAGAGAACTGGATAAATTCATGGAGGTTAAGTCCATTAATGGCTATTAGCCAGGCTGGGTAAGGAATGGTGTCCCTAGCCTCTGTTTGTCAGAGGGGGGTGATGGATGGCAGGAGAGAGATCACTTGATCATTACCTGCTAGGTTCACTCACTCCGGGGCACCTGGCATTGGCCACTGGCGGTAGACAGGATACTGGGCTAGATGGACCTTTGGTCTGACCCAGTACGGCCTTTCTTAAGAGACCACAAGGGACACCGCTGTTCTACAGTCCAGACTGCACCCTGGAGAATGTCACAGCACCTGACTCTCTTTGAGGCTGTGGGCTTATGTCTGTCATTTAGGTGACAAATCTGAGGAACTGTCCTAGACTGAGGTGTTGTAAGAGGAGGTTTTGGAGCAAATTGATAAACTAAACTATAATAAGTCACTAGGCCCAGATGGTATTCACTCAAGAGCTGTGAAGGAACTCAAATGTGAAATGGCAGAACTACTAACTGTGGAATGTACCCTAGCATTTAAATCAGCTTCTGTGCCAGATGAATGGAGGATAGCTAATGGGACGCTGGTTTTATAAAGGGCTCCAGAGGTGATCCTGGCAATTCTAGGCTGGTAAGCCTGACTTCAGTACCGGACAAACTGGTTGAAACTACAGTATAGTAAAGAACAGAATTGTCAGACATATAGATGAACGTAATTTGTTTGGGAATAGTTTTTGTAAAGGGAAATCATGCCTCACCAATGTACTAGAATTCTTTGAGGGAGTCAACAAGCATGTGGACAAGGGGGATCCAGTGGATACAGTGAATTTAGATTTTCAGAAAGCCTTTGACAAGATCCCTCACCAAAGGCTCTTAAGCAAAATAAGCAGTCATGGGATAAGAGGAAAGATTCTCTCATGAATCGGTAACTGGTTCAAAGATCGGAAACAGAGGGTAGAAAGAAATGATCAGTTTTCAGAATGGAGTAAATAGTGGTGTCCCCCACTGTCTGTACTGGGCCCAGTCCTATTCAACATATTCATAAACGATCTGGACAAAGGGGTAAACAGTGAGGTGGCAAAATTTGCAGATGATACAAAACTACTGAAGAGAGTTAAGTCCCAGGCAGACTGCGAAGAGCTACAATAAGATCTCTCAAAACTGGGTAACTAGGCAACAAAATGGCAGAGGAAATTCAGTGTTGATAAAAGCAAAGTAATGAATCTTGGGAAACACAATGACAACTATACATATAAAATGATGGGGACTAAATTAGTTCTCTGAAAACATCCACTCAATGTGCAGCAGCAATCAAAAAAGGGAACAGAATGTTAAGAATCATTAAGCCTCACCATCACTGGTTCATTCACCTGCACTTCTACCAATATAATATATGCCATTATGTGCCAGCAATGCCCCTCTGCTACGTACATCGGCCAAACTGGACAGTCCCTACATAAAAGGTTAAATGGACACAAATCAGATGTTAGGAATGGCAATATACAAAAGCCTGTAGGAGAACACTTCAACCTGCCTGGACATACAATAGCAGACCTCAAAACAGCCATCCTGCAGCAAAAACATTCAAGACCAGACTTCAAAGAGAAACTGCAGAGCTCCAGTTCATCTGCAAATTCGACACTCTCAGGTCTGGACTCAATATTAACTGTGAACGGCTCACCAATTACAAAAGCAGTTTCTCCTTTCTGGGTGTTCACACCTCCAGATCACCTGCTGGAAGTGGGCTTCACCCCCTCCCCCGATTGAATTTACCTTGCTTTCTTGCCTGCTATTTATACCTGCCTCTGGAGATTTCCACAACATTCATCTGATGAAGTGGGTCTTAGCCCACGAAAGCTCATGATCCCTAAAATCTGTTAGTCTATAAGGTGCTACAAGACTCTTTGTTGCTTTTGCAGGAATCATTAAGAAAGGGATAGATAATCAGGCAGAAAATATCATGTTGCTTCTGTATAAATCCATGGTGCGCACACATCTTGAATACTGGGTGCAGATGGGGTTGCCCCATCTCAGAAAAGATAGATTGCACTTGGAAAAGGGCAACAGAAATGATTAGTGGTATGGAACAGCTGCCGCATGAGGAGAGATTAATAAGACTGGAACTGTTCAGCTTGGAAAAGAGGCAACTAAGGGGAGATGTGATAGAGGTCTATAAAATCATCACCAGTGTGGGGAAAGTAAATAAGGAAACAGGTGAGATCCCCCATTGACTTCAGTGCAGGACTCGGCAACATGTCCATACGCAGACACAAGTGTCCAAGATACAAATGTTGAGGTCCGTGGGGGGTGCTCATCTTGGGCAGTGCCCCACAAATGGCTTCCCATCTCTGCTGCTGCTGCCTCCGTCCCACCTCCCCGAGTGCTGACTCTGTGGCTCCTAGACCATTGGCTGGAAGCCACCGCCAATGAGAGCTGTGGGGGCTGTGCCTGTGGACAGAGCAGTATGCAGAGCCACCTGGCTGTACCTCTGGGTAGGAGCCAGAGGGGGGGACATTCCACTGCTTCTGGGAATTGCTTCCCGGAGCCTGCATACACACCCCTCGCGCCCCACCCCACTGCCCCAGCCCTGATCCCCCTCCCACCGGCTCAACCTCTTGGTCCCAGCCCAGAGCACCCTCTCAAACCCAAAACTCCTCAGCCCCACCCCAGAGCCTGCATCCCCAGCTCGAGCCCTCACCCACTCTGCACCTCTGCCCCAGCCTGGAGCCCCCTCCTGCATCCCAAATCTCTCATCCCCAGCACCATACCAGAGCCTGCAACCCCAGCTGGAGCCCACACCACGCCCGCCCCCCCCCCGCATTCCAACCCCCCTGCCTCAACCCGGAGCCCCCTCCTGGCCCCCGCCAATGTCCGTCACTAAGTCTGGTAATTTTATTGAGTGTCCATCGCACAATATGGCAGTGCTGATGCCTACTTCAGTGAGTCTATTAATGTGCTTCAAAGTGGGCATATGTTTAAGTACCTTCCTAAATTGGGGCTCCGATGTCTGCCGGGAGCAGCATTAGAATTCAGTGTAACATGGAGATCGTTCTGTCTGTTGGGTAGCGTCTGAGATCTTGGCCTGTCTGTCTGACATCTCCTGGTGGATGTCTCGCCATCGGCTCACGCTCAGCATGGCTGAAACAGAGCTCTTCGTGGTCACATGCCCCATGCCTGCCTTTCTCATCCGCATGGACAGCACCGCTGTCCTGCCTGGCCCTGTGACTCCGAACCCGGATGGCTCTTTGACCACGTCACCCCTCTCTTTGCACCCTTCCACCGGATTCCCCTTCCCTATTGTACTGAATCTAAGCTACTTGCCTTCACTTGCAAGGCCCCTCTCAGCCAATCCCCACCCTGTTTATCTCTCACTTGCTAATAGGTCGCTGGCTCCTGCTTCCAACCAGCCCATGATACCGCCAGCATCCACTTGTTACATTTTCAAACCCGCCTATCAGGTCCCATCCTCAAAGGAAACCTGCCCAGCACTTTCCCAGACTCATAACTTTGTTAAGACACTAAAAATCATGGACAGAATAGAAGCACTGGATTTACAGCTGATTACAACAATCTGTTACCAACCGTTCCCTCCTCCCCCACTTCCTTCCTTCCTTCGCTCCCCCCCCAGGACTGGAGGGGTGTTAACTTCGCCTTGAATGGTCCCTTAGAATATGTGCTAACTACTTATGCTAAATAACCTGTTCCCCCTTGTATTGAGCTGTGAGGCTGGGGATACCTTTCCCAGACCCGCAGAGCCCCGTGTAGCCTGAAAGCTTGTCTCTCTCTAGGGTTCCCATATTTGAACATTTGAAAAAGAGGACACTCCGGGAGAGGGGGGAGTATTTGTATGGAGGGCCGGGTCAGGGAAGGCAGTTCCTCCCCAAACAGCCTGGCCCCACCTCCTATTCACTCTCTCCCACTTCCTGCCTTCTGACTGACCCCATCAGAAACCCTGACCCATCCAGCGCCCTCTGCTCCTTTTCCCCTGACTTCCTTCTCCTGAGACCCCCCACAGTCCCCCTAAGGGTGTGGTTAGGGGCAGGGGGGGTCCCAGGAGGGGGCGGTCAGGGGACAAAGTGGGGGTTGGATGGGCTGGAGGTTCTGAGGGGGGCAATCAGGGGGCAGAAAGTGGGAGGGAGTCAGATAGGAGGCAGGACCAGGCTGTTTGGGGAGGCACAGGCTTCCCTATCTGGCCCTCTATACAATTTTGCAACCCCGATGCGCCCCTTGGGCCAAAAAGTTTGCCCACGCCTGCCCTAAAGTAACACAAATACTAATTAATACCTGTGACAGAATGTCCCTTTCCAAATCTGGAGCCAGCTTTTGCCTCATGGCTGTGAGGAGATGTCTTGTCTGGAGACCAGATTTCCTTGGTGTTGCAGGATACTTTTGTGTCCCGTAGGAGCGAAGCACACACACAGCTGTTGAATAGAAGTAGTGAGTTTATTGAAGGCAAAGTGACACACCCACAGCGGGGGCTCCGCTTCGCTGCTGCCACATAAACGGGGACCCGGCACATCGGAGCAATGCCTGGAGAAGAAGCCCACTGCGTGTGGGCACACAGGCAAAGAAATAACAGGAACATTTGCATCTCATGCATACCTCATGAATATCTAATACCTTATTTCTGTCTTGTTAGTATGCAGGTGTTTCATTTCGAGGCAAGCAAACCGTGAGACCCAAGTCTGGCATGGGAAATATGCGATAACAGGGCAAAGACTGATAACAGTGGCCGAAAGTACCCTTTCCTTCCCAGGAGTGGGCGGGGGGTAATGAGCACACACTCACCCCAGAGTGGGGGGGGTGAGCACCCCTTCCTTTCCTGGAGTCGAGGAAGAAAGTGCCCTTAGCATTCCATCGTCACAATGTCTTGCGCATCCTTACACTTGGCATGCCACAGTTTTCTCCATCAGAGGCAAAATTCTTTTTTTGTGTGTGTGGAACACATTATTGCGTGTGAATGTTGACGCTGTTTTGGAGCCTTCGGGATGGGAGTCCTTTGCAGGTCCCATACGTTAGCAAATTGAGTGTTTGTTTTAGTGATTGCATGGGACGGTGGTGATTTTGCAATAGGAGCATTTTACACAATAAAATATCAACAAATAATTCCACAGCTTGTTGCCATGAGGCTAAGATGCCAGATTTTAGTTGGCGATTGGTCCTGCTTTGAGCAGGGGTTGGACTAGATACCTCCTGAGGTCCCTTCCACCCTGATACTCTATGATTCTATGATTCCCCATTAAGTTTAGTTCCAAACAGTTCATTAAAGATCAGTAGTTATTTCACAGCAGCAGAGAGTCAGAGGTGTTAAAGGACTGTCCAGAGCATCCACTCACATCTCCTGCCCAGCTTGGGGCTGAGAACCTCACCCAGCAATTCCTGCAGCCAGCCACTAACTTGGGGTTGAGCTAGAGCAGACCTTCGCAGAGCAGACATCCAACTGTTGACAGCCGTGGTTGTGAAAACGAACAGTTCAGACCTGTGCAATGACGTTATTGCCTTTTTCTTTTTAAAGGTTGGCTGGAATCGTTATTATGAGGCTCCATAAATCATGGAGCAGCGATAAACTGTGGGATGGGACTGGGATTGTCTGAACCATTCTTGCTTGGTTCAAATCTTATCTATCGCTCCAGGGCAGGGAGATAGCCAGGGACCACACTGCTTTGCCCCTCCTTGTGTTTCTCTTGCTGTCCTCAGGGCTCTGTCCCAGGTGCTTGTTTGTCGGTTACTTGTTACTGCTTGGAGAGGTTTCTCTGGCATGTTGGTTTTCCTCACAATGCTGGTGATGGCAAACAGGCCAGTGACATGTTATGACCGGCCACCTCTGTGTCAGTGTCTCACACACCAGGAGTTCTCATGGTGCTTGACAGTCGAATTCCCCAACAACTGGTACATCCCCTGCCTCTCCAAGGGGTTTGTTCCTGCTTATGGGATATGATTCACAGTGAGCTCTAGTGTGATCTAGTGCACGCCTGGATCCACTCTTGCAGTCACCGTGCAAACTCGATACTCCCCATGTATCTAAATCTTCTCATTGGCAAACCCCACCTCTTTCCAGTGGTGTACTGAGTAGCTCCTAGCGTTACACAGGCATTTAAGGGCCATATTCCCGTATTCGTGCTCCTGCCTACGGCATGCCAACTACGAGCTGGGATTCTAACGGCGTATCAGGCGCTGCATGTGTTACACCCAGCGGGCCAGAGAGCGGATGTTATTTACTGTATGTCACTGCTGACGCTCAGAGCACGTGGCCTCTTCTTGCCCACACATCTCGTGTAAGCTTGGAAGGTGTCCAGGAGCACGCACTCAACTAGTGTGCTCCCCAGGGAGAGTAAGGAGGGCTTAATCTAGCCCAGAGGATTTCTCGCCTTTCCAAAGACCCCAGAGCCTCTGTTTTTGGGGCGCTGACCTTTTTTATTTTGCAAAATACTGGGCCAAATTCAGACCTGGTGTAAGCAGTTGCAAGTCCACAGAAGTCAGTGGGGTTGCACCAGCTTACCACAGTTCTGTATTAGGTCTGTTGACTCTAAGCTGCTGGAGGCGGAACATATTGTCATACAGCTGCTGTGGCCATGGTTGAAAGACGTGCAGTGCAAAACCCAGACGATGGCCTCTGGAAGGGAGAAAGCTGCCATCACGTCTCACTCAGACGTTAGCCAAAGCGCCGGGAACTCCTAGCTTAACAAAGTGTGTGTGTATTTCAGTGCCCTAGTGACCTGTGGTGCATAGGAGGGCTTGTGTTCCCATGAATGCCGTGCGTGGGAGAGGGGTCAGGGGACAGCCCTGGGGACTTCGACACTCTAGTTAGTCACAAAACAGAGACAGCTCAGACATCTTGCCCTCTCCGGGTCTGTCCAGTTCTTGGCCTTTCTGCTCGGACTTCCAGCAAAGGGGCCAAGTGGCGGATGTCTTTGTGGCTTGGTCACCAAACTGATGGCATGTAGGCCCGTGAACCTAGGCAATGCCTTTCGCTCACTACTGCAAGGGGGCTGACTTTGACCCAGTGGCCTCCCAGATAAACGGCTCCGTATCCCACGCGTCCGCCTGTCCGCCAGGCATTGCACTGCATGGATCGTTCCTGCAGGACATGGGTAAATGTTGTGTAAAGAAATGCCGTCAGTGATCACGTCTTGCACTCACCTAGCACGTGAACCTCCAGAGCATACGCAACACTATTACTTGCTGCACCCCACGGGACGAGTAGAGAAAGCACCAGGGAGGGACACGCTATGGGGCAAACCCAGCAGCTCCTCCCAACAGAGGTGATGTACCCTCCCAGTTAGCATGAGCCGCTGGGGTACGGGAGACGTCTCCTACACCCTAGAACACACCTCCTTGGGCAAGGTGTGCAGGCAGGTGTGCTAGCCAAGGGCATCTCTTTGACCGCTCCTGCAAGAGAGACTAGCTACACTCTGTCCCTCCCACGCTGAATCCCAGTTCAGCAGACAGCGAGGTGAGACCCTGTCTTTCCACAGTGCTAACGTGAGAGACTATGGCAAAACACCCCACCAACCCACACGCCTGGCGGGGGCATTTCCTTACTCTAGAGCACTGGGTTGAGTGTCCTCTTTCAACTCCCCGCCGCTCTGGGATAGGCAGGGCAAGGGCTCAAAGCAATATCACTGCTCAGTCACCCCCACAGACCGAGGGGGGCACATTAATCCCTGGTGGAAGGGGGTGGGACTCCACTAACTGGAAGGCGATTATAAAATGAGATGTTAGAGCCTGGAAAAGCTGACGTTTCCTCCTGGGCATGCCTGTCTAGGTGTGTCACCCCAGACAAAAAGCATGCCCGCTAGCTAACCTAAGTAAGCCTCGTCATTTACCACTGAAGACATTGTTTGCATTTGATTCCCTCCGAGCCCATGCAAGGGAAGGCAGAGGGTATGTGTTGAGAATGATGGGGACTGAGTAAACAGGTAACTCCTTTTGTTTTTCACTAAACTAGGGGGTTGATTCCTCCGGAGAAATACTGAGCACAATCGGGGTGTGTCGCATTCCCTGCAGATCCGAGGCCTGGGGAGCGTGTCACTAAACGCCAGCTCACAGAGGGCTGGGTTTAAACAGCACGACCTGCACCGGGGCGAAGTCAAAGATCGCTTTCTCTGCTGACTCAGCGGAGCGGCCGCGTCTCAACACCTGACAGCGAGGTGTGTGCTGAATTAGCTAGCGGTAGGGAGGTCATTCTTCTGGCCTATTTTCCCCCCTTCTTTAATATTCTAGATCCCAGAATTCCAGTGCCTCCGCTTTCCTGCCGGGGAGATTTCTTTGAGTGCAGACAAATGCTTCTAACTAATCAGAATTTAAATGAAACTGTAAACCTGGGTGTCTACAGCTAAGCTCCTAAATCTCCTGACTCCGGGGGGAGCTGCAGGGACTCAGCCCTGCTGGAAATCGGGACAGTTTTATTTCGAACCCTAATTATGGATATAGGAACCTAAGTTAGGTGAGTAGCCTTCATTCGTAGGGTTTGTCCGTGCTAGCCTTTTTCACCAGAATTTCCCACCCCTGCTGCCCGTTCAGCAGCGACCCCAAAAGCCCTGGGACAGCCCTGTTTTGGGACGTGCTGCGTGGTTTCAGGCAGTCTCGGTGCATCGGCACGGGTGCTTGGGTCGCTAAAGCTGGTGTTTCTCAGCGCCTGGTCCGTGGGCTGGCGCTGGTCGCTGAGTCTCCCCTGACACAGCATAGGAAGGCAGCAAGCTGGTCCCTGGCCTCCGCAAGGCTGAGAAACGCTGCACGAAACCCTCCCTTCGAGCAGTGGCCTTCCCCAGCTGTGTGAAGGCTGCAGGCCAGCCTACTGCCCCTGCTGGCGTAGTGCAGGGTGGGGCGTGGCGGGGTAGGGGAGGAGGTCGAGGAGCACTCGGAAGACATGAGAAATCTCTTCTCTACTTTGGGAAGCCCTGTGGAGGGGAAGGGGGCCCAGGGGAAGGGCTCCAGGATTTTGCTTATAGGCCGTGGCTCTTGTACAGTGTTTGGCCCTACGCTAGGCAGGGGAAGAGTCAAGGGTGCAACATGACTCTGTCTTTGCTCGCATTGGTCCAGGGACCGCTGAGTGCCAGACCATGCTGGGGCAGGGAGCGTCTGCTGGGGGCTGGGCGGGCCAGAGTCCCTTCTGAGTGCGGGATGGCTCGGACTAGCATGGCTGAGCTCTGTGGCTAGCAGGCTGCTCTCGTCCCAGCTCTGAAGGGGGATGCAGGGGAGGAAAGCACTCGGGTTCATGTGTGGCACCGCCAGGCGTCCTGTTCACAGCGCTGCTTTGCTGTCGGCTCTGCTGGGAGCCGCTTTGTGATCCAGGGTGGCTGGATCACCGGCTGTAGCGGGAGGATAAAGGTGGAATCAAGTGATTCCCTCGGGGCTGTTTCCTTGCTGAAGGGCTGCAGCCCTGTGCAGCAAAGGGGCTTTTTCCCGGTGTGAGAGCACGTTTGAATCCTGGGATGGGAGGGCTGTTGCATCTTCCAGGGGTCTCTCCTAGGGAGAAAGGAATCACTGGAGAAGGGAGGTCAGACAGGCGCTTAGAAGCTAAAGGGCCGGGGTCTCTGACCAGCACCACCTGGAAACAGTCACGTGGGTGCTTCCTGGGGATGCTGGAGCTAATTTCCGATAATTCCAGCTGCATGTCGTGGAGAACGCTCCTGCTGCAGGCTCTTCCCCAGCACAGGCAGGAAGGGAGGCCTGGCAGGGCCGGAGGTTACTGCTGGGATTTCGGTTAATATTTCACTTGGGGATGTTTGTTTTAACCTCCTGGGGCAGGTGTGTAAATGCAGACGGCAAAAGGGCCCAAGTCTCTGTGTGTGGGCGGCTGCACAGAGGCAGGGCGGGGGGGTCCCGGAGCTTGCGCTTATCGGGCTTCAGCTGCATTCCTGGGACTTCAATGTTTTCATTTGTCTCCTGCGACTGCCAGGTTCAAGGTTCTTCAATCCCCCCCATCCCCAGCCCCTCACAAAGAGCTGGGGCTTTGCAGCAGGGGCAGCCCTGCGAGCACTCAGCCTTAGGTGGGAATGTTGGCCCTCCCGTCAGGGGTTCGGCTGCTCCGCCCGTAGGGTTTGCAACTTGAAATGTTCAGTGAGGGAAGAAAAGGTTAAACAAGTGAGTGGCAAAGCGAGGCCAAGTTTTACAATACACCACTCCAGAACAGTGTCTCTATCCTCTGGTTGCCAGAAGCTGGGATTGGGCGACAGGGGATGGATCACTTGATGATTTCCTGTTCTGTTCATTCCCTATGGGGCACCTAGCATTGGCCACTGTTGGTAGACAGGATACTGGGCTGGATGGACCTTTGGTCTGACCCAGTACGGCCTTTCTTATGTTCTGTATCTTCCACCCCAGCCTGTCGTAACAACAAGGGAAGCTAACAAATCAACCACTTTGCCACCACGGCGCGAGGGGACTTTCTACTGCAGGCTCCCTCGCTCTCTCCTGATGAAGCGGTTCCACTCATGCTAAGTGACTGACTAGGCCCTGGATCCCCCACCCGCCAGGTGAGTGCTCTAACCACAGGCCACAAAGTTGTTCTCTCGCTCTCCGGCCTAGCGGGCTTTCCGGAGAGGATTCGAACGGGGGTCTCCTGCCGCAGGATATTGACCCTGGGTCTCCCCCTCTTGGGGGAGTGCTCTAACCACTGAGCTGATGGTCCTAAGGGAGGTACCACCAACCCCTCCATATGTGAGACCCTGAGAGCCAGGCTGGGGCAGGCATGTGAACGTGGGGCAGGCTTCCTCCTGAGAGCAAAACCAACCGGACAGAAAAACATGAGTGCTAGCGGTCAGCGTGGGTGAGAAAGGAGAACGTGACGCTCCTGCCGACCCTCACTGGGCTGCCCCTTTTAGCTCTTGTCTACTTGTCCTTTCCCAGCCCGCTCTTTGATGTGGTAGGCGGCGTCACTGGAGACAAGTTCACGGATGCTGGTTTGAAAGGGCTGAGCAAGTCCTTGCCTTTCCCCTTTCGCTTGCCCGGGTGTACTAAGCAACCCCTGTAGCTACGACTCCTTCTCCTCCTGGTGCGTTCAGGAGCAAACGAGTGAGGACAGGGCCGTGCATCATTTGTTCAGAATGATTTTCCTTTTTTCTTTGTGTTTAATTCCAAGCAAGAACGAGGAAACGGGAGATCCGGGCTGTCACTGTGAGAAACTAGCAGCTTTGGACACAAATATTTATTCTGAATCAAAAGCCTCCTCCCCCCCGCACCCCACCTCATCCTCC
>ML677375.1:2597261-2648502 GCA_007922305.1 Dermatemys mawii
CCCCCCCGCACCCCACCTCATCCTCCAGGAGCTCAGGACATGGCACAAACTTTTAGGAGTTTAGAGCCAGAGCGGGCTCGGCTTCCTCCTGAGAGCAAAACCAACCAGGTCACAGCCCCCTCCGGCAGGTCCGGATGACTGCTTCTGTTTGGAAGGTGAGGAAACTCAGACACAGATGCTCCAAGTCACCATTGTCTTGGACTTGGGGCATTTCCACCAGTGCCGGATGGGCACAGAAGTGTAGCGTTTCTCCCTACTTTACACTGGTGTTCGTGGCTGCACTAGGCCCCGGGTGTTGGTGGATTGGCCCTGAGTCTGATACCATGCCACTGACCTCAGTGGCCTCGCTCCTGGTTAGACAAGCGCAGGGGAGAGTAGGAGCAGAGACTTGGGAGCATCTTGGCCGGCGCCGTAGGAGAAGCAGAGCAGGTCTGTGAACTAGTACGTGCTGAGTGGGCCCAGACTGTTCTCCCTGTGCTAGGAACCCCTGACGGTCCTCGCTCAGTCGGCAACGTTCGATACAATTTGCCATTCCCAGTGCGCTCAGCCGTTCCCCCGAGACGAAAAGCTCTTCACTTGTCCCTGGGAAGGAAGATGTGACATGCTGCTTTGCCCCCCTTTCTCTGCTGGTGAGAATTGGTCCCCGCACTCCATCAGGGAAGGGGATGGGAGACACGAACCCCGCTGGTGCCTCTGGACAGGAACGCAGCAAGAAGCAAATAAACCTCTTCAGAGCAAACGCCGCTTCATCTGCACAAGCAGCCGTGACCCCACACGCTGAGTGTGACCCCCATACTCCCCATACGCTGTTACCTGGGAACTTCGGGGGATGTTCATCATGCTGCTCAGACCGTGACCAGGACGCATTTGCAACATGACCCTTCAAGCTCCCTTCTTCTCGACACAGGGGGATGGTCACTGGAAAGCTAATTTTATTTCAGAATGATGCTGTCTTCATAAAAAAGGTGACTCAATAATTGCTGAGTCCTCGGTAAGGGGGAGGAGCGGGCGTCATGCCCTGCTCACCCGTAAAGCTGCCCTAAAACACTCTCTGCAGCACTGCTTGAACCCCTGACAAAACCGGCGTGAGTTTGCTGGGCAGCTTGAAAGGGAAGAGCGGGAGAGAGGTGTTTCTAAATCAGCACCCCGGGGAGAGCGTGGCTACTTGGCAGACGAACAGTGGAGGTGGCTTTCACATCGCTAGCTGGGAGCCGGCCCTGCCCAGGCCCGCCCTGCGGCTGGCGAGGAAGGCTGCGGAAACGTTAGTGGATCATCCCGTTTCCTGAGGAAGTGAAAGGAGCGGCTGAGGAGTCGGCCTTTTATTTTGCTTTTTTTAAACGAAAACAGACTGTGCAGAATGTGGCCAAATGCACTCCAGGAGATGGGCTCTTGAAGGGGGGTCCACGCACACATGCTCCCCAAGGGCTCTCCTGGGCTGTGGGTTTCTGTGGGACACATACATTCGCCCTCAGGCAGTTTTCTAACGCTCTGGCATCATGGGCCAGACTTTCAAGAGCTCAAAGCATCGGGTGCGTGCTGAGTGGTGAGCTGTAGCGCCGGCAGCACCAAGACCTGAGTGTCAAGGGTTTGACTTTATATAGCCGGATCGCCTCCGTCTTGGCTGGTTTAGACACACAAGTCCTGCAGCTCGGTGGAGGGTTAGGCTAGATCATCCTTGGGGTCCCTTATCGCCCTGTGGGTCTGTGAGCCTACGACGGTGCAAAATGTCACCCTCTCTCCGGGATCTGGGCCCCTTTCAGTCGTTCATCAGACCTGAGAGCAGCTGGACAAAACCATCCCAGGCACCCCGCTCTCAAGCCTCCAGTCATGTGCAAAGGGGGGCACGCCTGGGCCCACCTGGCACCCCCTGCGGAGATCTGTGGAGTCCAAGGACTGAGCTCGATCTGGGAACTTCACTCCATGATGCCTGGTGCAGCCCCATCACCCGTGGTCCCTCTGACTGGCACAGTGGTCCTGCGTGTGTAGAGCCGTTCTGAAAATCTGGCCATCCGTGTTGCTGCTCATGTTTGAAATCGTGGCCCGTTACGTCTGAATATCCCCTGTTTGTATGGATTAGTGGAAATCATTCATTCCATCACAGCAAAGACCCCAGACAGAATTCCCAGCCCTGAGGAGCTCCCTGTACCGTGTCCCCTCTTCCAGTCAGTCAGCGACACCCCCTTCTTGTTCCTCTCTCTCTCTGCCTCTTCCATTTGGCTGACTCCTTCTGGAAAGCAGCACCAGCGGTCACCTCTGCCCTGCTGGGCCCGTAGCTGCCCAGTTAATCTTTCTTTGGTGGGATGCCCACCTTCTGCCTCTGCTTCTGCACCGCCCCCTTGCTATGCTTGTCTGAAGCAGACTGTAGGGGACGAGGACGCGCTGTTTGTGGTGGGCTGATACTGGCCATGCCGAGGGTGCCTGTTGATTAATGCTGGAGCCCTCTGCCCAGCTCCTTCGCAGAACGCTGCAGAACCACAGACTTGCCAGATTATTTCCTTTACAAATTGAGCCCAGGTTGAATCCATCAATCAGACTGGCTGCTCGGCGGCTCTAGACAGTCAAGTCTGAACAAGAGGCACCCACCCGTTGCAACCTGAGCAAACACACCAGCGATGTGACTGGCATGTTGCTTGCCAGAAGCTCTGGTCTCATTTCAGCCGCCTTTCCAGCAGGGAAGCCAGTAGCTGTAGGCACAGGAAGGAAAACAACGTCTCTAAAGCACTGCACGTCGTTCCTTATTTCTAGGCTGCTAGTCCTTTAACAAAGAGAAAACGAGGAGGGGTTTTAATTTGCATAGAATTAGAATGGAGCCATGTGAAATTTGCATGCATTTGCACGGCGCTTGCCTGAGAGGGAGGCGGGGAGAGATGCACACTGGTGCTGGGGTTGTGCTAGGAATGCAAAGGGGAGCAAGGCAACAGAGGGATTCTGGGTGGCGGGGGGAGGCGGGCACGGCATTGATTGGCAGGGACGATGAGGTGCAGCACTGAATGCTGGGAGGGGCAGCCCTAGAGTCTCCCAGGAGGCACCTTCATGTGCAAACCAGTCTGTGGGGGCAAGGCCACGCTTCAGTGTCTGAGGCCAGACGGGGAGGGGTCTCACTTTTGGCCCCCGCCTAGGAGGATCTGAGTCCTACACACGTAGCAGGAAGCCAGGCAGCTAGGGCAAGGAAGGGTCAAGGCAAAAGCCCTGCAGCGATGCAGCGAGAGCGGCCAGAGTTGCTTTGGTGTGATACTGTATCCCTGAGACGAATAGTGTTCCTTGTCCAGTGCTAGCAGAAAGCACTCCTGTGTCTGTTTCCCACTGTCCTGTGCCCTGCCCTGCTCTGTCCCCCACCAGAAAATGCTGGCACAGGCGTGCGCATGGGGTGTGCCAGGTGTGCCCAGGCAGACCCTAATGCAGGGTGGGCCAGCGGCCCCTGAGCTCCAGCTGGGGAGGCCACTCCTCCCCATTCCCCCCACTGTCCAGGTTAAATAGACAGCATTTGGATTCTTCCCCAACTCTTTCCGCATCATTAGTTGTACTTACAGCTGGCCAAACTCACCCACTCCCATCAGGATGGGACTCAGCTCACCTTGACTTTCCTTCTGGTTCTCACGAGTTTCAGTATTTTTAAATGAAACTAACCAGATGGCTCCAGGAGAAAACCCCAACTATCGTGATTCTTGCAATACAATTATTAGCGTTGGCAACATTGTAAAATACTTGTGCTTTGAGGTTCCGGTTCTTGTGGTTTTAAAAAACAGGCACCTTCATCCTCCCCAGAGAAACTCAGCCTTTGCCATGAGCCCTGGGACTCAGCCCAGCCGCTCATTTGCAAGAGAAAGTCTTTTGCATGTTTTAAGATGCCACAGTAAATCTCTTCACTGTGAGGCTGGATTGCCTGGAGAACCGCAGTTAACCCCAAGCTTGTAGCAGTGCAGGGAAGAGACTCATCATGGGTATGTCGAAACAGCATCAAGTTCATGTGGAAACGCCCAAGAGGCACCAAAGGTTTAACTTGTAATTCAGCTGCATGTATGCCAGGGAAATGAAACTTTGACAACAGGAGGTAGGGCAGATTTTCATTCGTTTTTCTTTTTTTTTCAGTCCCTTTATATGTGACTGGGACCTTTGGAAACGTTCTGGGAATACATTGTCTTCCAATGGTATATGTAATACCGAACATTTACTGAGAGATTGGAGGGCAACAATACTTCACACTAGTTTGTCGGTCTGTTTTGTGCCTGGTTATACCCATCAGTCACTCTGACGGGTCCCTCTCACTACTTCCCCTCTTCCTCGTGTGGTCTTTCACATAGCAACAGAGAAGGAATGTGTGACTGTCAATAACAAAGATTGGCAAGTGGGACGCAGGGGGAGGCGGGGCCTGGAGCTACTCATACAATACCTTCTTTTGGTTAGATTTCGGCTGGGTGGGGCCCCAGAACTTTGCCATTTCCTGCCTTTTGAGTGCTTCTTTTTGAGACATCAACTTGTTGTCTGGTGTTAGAGGGTCACTGTGTTAATGACAGGGCCCAAGTCATCCTCTCTGCAGAAACAATCCATGCTGGGGACTTTGAATTTCCCCTCCCTCCCCACCACAGCTAGCAGAGACCTGGCTTGAGGAAGCTGTTGGAGAGATGGAGGAAATGCTGTTTTCTCCCTGAGCACTCACCACAAACCAGTGGAGCTGGGCAAGAGGGAATCAGAGGAAGGATTCACCCCCCATATCCCTTTCCTTAGGAGCTGGGCTATCGGGAACTCTGCCTTCAGGTATAGCCATACTCACCTGGGGGCTTCCATTGCATCAGGGCCATTCCTATCTTACAGGACAGATGAACTATTGGACTGGAGAGGAATTCCTCAAGGGTCAGGGTTGGGACCATTCCTATTCGATATTTTAATTCATGACCTTGATGCAAAAAGTAGGCATGTGTTAATGAAACTTGCTGATATACAAAGTACCATCAGTACAGACAAGGATCGGAACATTATACCAGAAGATCTGGATGGCCTTGAAGACTGGAGTGATGGAAGTAGGATGAAATTCAACAGAACAATGTATAAGGTTTTGCACATATAAGGTCCAATAACTTAGAATTTCTGCTACAAGCTGGGAGCTCATCAGTTGGAAGTGACAGAGGAGGAGAGAGACCTGCGTGTGTGGGTCGGTCACAGGACGGCTATGAGCCACCTTTGTGATGCAGCTGTGAAAAAGGCAAATATGATCCTAAGATGCCTCACCTGATACATGTCCAATAGAGAGAGCAAAGCATTGATGAAGTTGTACACAACGCTGGTAAGACCTCATTTGGAATACTGGGTACAATGCTGATCTCCCATGTTTAAGAAAGATGAATTCAGACTGGAAGAGGTGCAGAGGAGAGCTACTAGGATGATTGGGGGAAGGGAGGCCTGTCTTAGGGAGAAGACTCGAAGAGGTTGGCCTAGCAAAACGAAGGCTGAAGAGGGATAGAATTTCGCTCTATAAATACATTGGGGGTAAACACTAGGGAGATGAAGAGCTATTTAACCTGAAGGACAATGTTGGCACAAGAACAAATAGATATAAAATGGTCATGAACAAACTCAGGCTGGCAATTAGAAGAAAATTTCTAACTCTCAGAGGAGTGAGGTTCTGGAACAGCCTCCCAGCAGGAGTTGTAGGGGGCAAACAACTTGGTTAGTTTAAAGAACAAGCTGGACAAATTTCTGAGGGCATTGTCTTATGGGGTTGCTTGTGATGGTGGGGGATGGAACTCGGCAGCTCTGAGGATCCTCTTGGGTTTCTCTTATGTTCCTAAATCTCAGGTGTCAGTACTTCAGCCAGTCACCTGCAGGGGCTACGGAGGGATTTCCTCTCTCCCCTCCCCAAACATATCCTGGTGGCTTTTTGGCCTCCTTCCTCTGAAGCATCAGGGATGGCCATGGCTGGAGACAGGACACTGGACGGGTGTGTGGGGTGGGAAGCTCTGAGGTGGCACCACGCATCCTCTCTCTCTCAGGCGCTTGACTGACACTTCTAGCTCACAGGCTCATGATCGCCATGTGTGTGGGGGGGAAGGAATTTCCCCCCAGGTCAGATTGGCAGTGACCATGGGGGGTTTCACTTTCCCCTGTGGCGTGTGGCTCACTGGCCAGGGTTATCTGAGTATCTCTCACTTTAATCCTTTCCCTGCCTTGCGGGACCCTAGGGCACGTCACAGTCTGATGTGGGCTGTAATTTTTGGTCTCATTTCTGTTGTCGGGTTTAGCGTGTGGGTTGCTGTGGTGTTTGTGGCCTGTGGTGTACAGGAGCTCAAACTAGATGGCTGGTGAGTCCTTCTGGGAAATGTCCGATGTGGACGGTGCCCTGGAGTATGGCCATTCCCCTGCCAAACACACCTCCCTGAGTTAGCAGAACAACGAGCCCCCACAGGGGACTGAGATAGGCAGCGGGAGGCGGGTGTCTCCGTGCCTCTCCCCACAAACCTGTGCGCAGCAGCCAATTCGGCCAGGTGGTTGTGTGTTTGCTGGCTCCCGTGTCTGGACAGGGAGCCGGTCGTTCCCCAAGGGATATGACCACAGGAGGGAATGGTCTGAGGGGAATGTTCCTCGAGCAAATCTGTCACATTAGCTTTGTCTGTTGCCAGCAGGAAGGTCAGCAATTCTCATTACAGGCTTTTCCAACTAAATGTGTGTGTGTGTGTGTGTGTGTGAGCACACACAGATAGCTGGGAGGGGGAGGGTCAGTTGGGGGTATATGTGTGTCGCTAGTCTATATATCCAATGGTAGGTGTAAAATCATACTGTGTTAAAGCTAGTCTCCCCACAGGCTTAGGAAAAGAAAACCACCATTGTGCTGATGTGAGAAAGTGCCAGAGCTTGTCCCAAATATCTTGGTCATCCTGTTACTCAACCAATTCTCCTGATCTTTACTGTTTTATCCCGCTTAACACGAATGCAATTTGTATTTCTGTACACAAGAGGGCATTATGTAAAGAGGGGAAAGGGCAACATCAAATCTCCCTGCTGACACATGGTCACTAGAAGTCGAGGGGTTGAAAGGCCTTTTTTATTATTCCTTTTGAACTCTGGGAAATAGAGTTGCTGCTGTTCTGTGAGGGGGATTTCTCCCCCTGCCCCCAATTCCTGTAAATCGCAGTTATGGTGGGGGGCGGGGGAGAGGGCCATGGTTAGTCTCCACAACGTCCCTATTATTCATTGACTGGGTAAGTAATTTGGGGCAATGAACCTTTTTCACGTTAGAATTCTAAAAGTGCAACCGTTCAAAGGATTGCACCATTACCATGTAGAAACACAACCACATTGTCTAGTAATATGGAAAGAGAGGTAGATAAAGAAACTGCTGACCACAGAGAGGTTTTCTCTTTTAATGGAGAAGGGCTGCTGACAGGGGTTCTGATCTGGCTCAGATAAAGGCATCATTGTTACTTGCAGTCAGCACCACCCAGGTAATCAGATGTACTGTTACGGGGCGTGCGAAAAATCCTTCAACAAGACCATTCTGTGGGCCAGGTTTCTTCAGCATGGCTCCACATGTCTTCTTTGTTCGTAACAAGCAGCATTCTTGTCTAACATTCACTGCTAGGGGATTGCAAAGCACTTCCAAACTATAACTCGTACACAACGGTGGGACTGGTTCTCCCCTCGCCTCATGGCCCACATTGGCAGTAACTCCATGGCTGAGGACAGAGCTGCGCTTCGAGATCCCAATCAGGGCCTGTCACTTCACTTCCTCCATCACTGAAATGCAGCCACCTTTCAAGGGAAAGCAGTAATGCTCTGCAACGCTTCACACAGCTCTGAGCAGGACGTAAAGGAGTACCTTTGTCCAGGGGGATTTAGAACGAGCCAGGATGCCTGCGTTCAGAGCCATCTCTTGCCGAAAGGACCACCAGTGGTCAGGATAATAGTTGAAAGACGATTACCCCAGCAATACGGTGTCCCCTAATGCCAAGCTGGGGCATTAATTCAATAGCCTTTTGCATCACCGGTATGATGAGCTGCCTTAGGTCGGGGGTGACCAGAAATAGCTTGCCATATGATGGCTTTTCGTGGGCATTAGATTGGTGGGCTCCATCCTGTTCCCGCTGGTGACCACACATCCCATGCCCATGAAAAGCCGCCGTACGAGAGTTCACAAACTATTTCAGTCAGTGGTTTTCAACCTGTGGTCCATGGACCCGTGGGGGTCTAATGACCCCATCTAAAATTCCCAAAGGGGTCGGCACCACCATTCAAAATGTTTTAGGAGTCCACACATGAAAAAAGTTGGAAAACAATTGCTTTAAATAGTTTGTGAGCCCTCTGGTGGTGCTCCCTATGTTGCATTGGCGTGTGGTCACTGCTTCTGGAAGGGTGATTGAAGCATGTGTAGACATACCCAAGGTAGCTTTAATCTTGCTAACTCAGGTATCCATAGCAGTGAGGCCGCAGCAGCGTGGACTTCAACACAGGCTAGCTGCTCATGTATGTACCAGGGTCCCAGGGAAAGCTACCATTGTAATCTGTGCTGGAGTGGCTTCTTTGCTATTGGTCCTGGTTAGATTAAAGCTACTGCTGCAGTCACACATTGTGATAGTCTGCACTCCTGTGTTCATCCCTTTTTCCCAGCCTGTGATACATTTTGTGCAAAGTATTCCTTGTGAGGTATTATTTGAAAATTCATAATTTGCTGATCATTATTGTCCTGGTAAAATATGTTTGGCAACATTGTATGTAAAGTTATAAGATTCTACTGTATAACATTACTGAGACATGTTCCAAGTTTAGAACAGCAGCCACAAATCAGTTCGTCAGAGACAAAAGGCAAGCTGACGCCTCAGCCAGGTGTCAACAAAATCAGATGGTCTGTCACCTGGTTAAGTGGTGTAAAGGGTGTGAGTGAGAAATCTACATTTTGGCAAAGAAACAGCTGGAGGTTCCCATCCCCACAGATTTGCTATCTCCTGAACCTCGTTTGGAGATGATTTTCAAAGAAAAAGAGAACCATAAGAAAGGGATACAGGTGCTCCAAAATATTTCTCCCTTCATCTCTTCTTAGGGCATCAATCACACTTGAAGGACAAAGGAAGCATCTTTGGACTGGGGAGGCATGCTGGCAGAAGGAATTCAGCCAGTAAGACTGCTAGAACATTTAGGGAGAGAGATTTTTTGCTTTGAAATCACTTATCTTGTTAAGTTAGGCAGTAATTGCATTTTACCTTTCTATTCCTTTGTAATCAGTTCTGACTTGTATGCCTCATTATTTGAAATCACTTCAAATCTATCTTTCTGTAGGTAATAAACTTGTTTTATTGTTTATTTAAACCAGTTAGATGGAAGTATTTGGGGAACTCCATTTGAGATAACAAGATTTGTGCATATCATTTTCTCTTAATAAACTGACAGATTTTCTGTGAGCTTGCATTGTCCCAGATGGTACTGGGCAGTGCAAGACGCACATTTCTGGGGGGAAGTCTGGGACTGGGAATTTGCTGGTATAATTCACAGCTGGCTGGCTCCAGATACAGTATATCTGGGAGTGATTTGCATGTCGGAGGCTGTATGAGAGCAGACCAGGGGGGGTAGTTCTCACAGCGAAGCAGTGTGAAAGGTACCTCAGGTTGGAGAATTGAGGGGACACGGCTGTATCCTGGGGACGTCACAAACCCTAATTGCATCGTGGAGATACCCTCTGTTTTAGAAGCCAGGCAGAGCAGCAGTGGGTGTATGTAACTAGGCCTTGCATGTTGTGTATATTTAGTAAACATGGTTATTTGCCTCCCTCTCCACTGTGCCCATGTGGTTCTTCATGTTATGCTGGTTTTATACAGAGCAAAAGACACAACAACGGGCTGATCCGCTCTCGGAACGTGCTCGGTATCTGTGGCGGACCATATCCTGGGGCAGGCTGATGAGGGTGATTTGGTGGCTTGCCTAGCTGAATCGAATCTGTCTGTCTCCACTGTGCGGCTCCCCAGAGTACAGTATATCTAGATGCCGACATGTCTACAGAAACAGACTAACACAGAGGCGCACAAATCAACCATCCCCTGATAAATCTAAATAGGGACCAGAAGTGCTGATCTGATTTTCAGCAGGAGTCAGGGGTGCTCCACCTCTCTGACCATCTGGCCAGGCAAATGAAGACAGTTTGAGTCTAGTGTCTGGAAACCCTTGTGTGTGTCACTTGGCTGAGTGCATTGTCATTCAGCGCACTGCTGAGCGACTCCGTCTCCAGTGCCATCCTCCTGTTGGCTTTCAGGGGCATTAGAACCACTTTAAATCAACATGACAACAAGAGAACAATGAGTGCTGAGCTGATGCTTCTGAGGACAGTGGCTGGCAGTTTCTGTGTTACAATAGTAGTGTCACTTCTGTCATCACCCTGCAGATGAGCAGCTTTGTACAGTGATTTAAAAAGCCACGTTTCATTCTGGGCGCTTCTTCCTTGGTAGCATTCAGTCAAGGGTGGCTGCCTGTCATGGCCAGTAACTATTTGCCGGTTATGTACTGGAAGAGAATGCCAGTTAAAAATAAACAGAAGTGATGAGGGTTTAAAAACAGCAAATTCTTTTCCAGGAGGATAGCTACCAATGACAGCTGATCTAGGATGACCTGACTGACCTCTCGGGTGTTTTAGGAGTTACCACATGGCCCTAGGGAGCATATTAGATGACACAGCTTTATTTTAAGGAGATTCAGTGACTTAATCAGTAAAAGCTTTTCTTTTATGCTCCATTTGCTCGATCTTTTGTAGACGATTCTCTGACCAAACCACCCCTACTGGGAGAGGCATTCTGAGACAGCTGTGGGTGTCCCACAGCTGACAAAGACCCCTTGTTAGTCAGTTCTGTCCTATGTCTTTTATGCCCTCCCCCACAAGGCAAAACCGGACACCCAGTCAAAAGAGCTATTATCCTAGAATTTCTTAAGCAAGCAGAGCAGGGCCCCTCCCCTCGGTCCCCCCCGGGATACTGTCCCCCTGAGCCAAGAAATTGCTGCATTGGTCACTGCTCGACTTGTTGAGTCTCACCACTCTGTGCAGAGATGGGCATTCATAGGATTGTCATCTGGACAAAGGATTAAGCAATGGCTTTGTTACTGGTAAGATGACCCACTACGCCATCAGTGCTGTTACTTCCTCTCTTCAGTTCAGCATTCCTAGCGTTGCTGCCTCAAGCCAGCTTCCCATTTTAAATGAAGCCTCACAACACTTTGAGCGACTGCACTCGAGGTGAAGCCAAAAGTTGGACATCACTGCCCAGGTCCTGCGAAGGACGGATTGCAGCAGTGCACAAAGCATACTAAAGCAATGCCAGATCTGAGAGGAATTTAGATCTTCAGGAACAAATTTGTTAACACTGTTTGAGAAGTAGCCTAGTCTGATAGACTGGATGTGGGGCTGGCAGTTAGGAGCTTTGGGTTCTAATCCCAACTCTCCTGATGATGTGCTACATAAGAATGGCCATACGGGGTCAGACCACAGCCCAGTATCCTGTCGACCACCAGTGGCCAATGCCAGGTGCCCCGGAGCGAGTGAACCTAACAGGTAATGAGCAAGTGATCTCTCTCCTGCCATCCATCACCCCCCTCTGACAAACAGAGGCTAGGGACCCCATTCCTTGAAGCCTCGATAAAGACAGTGCTGATGCTTTGATCCAGCAGGTGTTAATAGGGAGTTAACTTTGTTAGGGGATCATTCGGAGCCCCACTGAAGATTCCCCTCTTTATGTCTGATTTTAGTAATCTCCGCCCAGAAATGTGGAGTTCGTTAGCAAGGTTCTAATCCCTTGGGAATCAGGAGGAGGGGACGTGTGTGAGATTTGGGCAGGTCTGGCCTGTCTGCTTTGGAGAGAAGTCATGAGTGTTGCTCGGGCGAGGAAGGGGTGCAGGTCCCTGCAGCCAGCCTATAGGGGAAGGGGACGGAGATCGGGTGAGAGCCCTCCAGGTACAGGTAGGCTCCTCTTGCATGTAATAGGAATGACCGGAGAACTGGGGTGAGAGCTACATGATGATCTCAGGTGAAAGGAGGCCTTAATTGTCACTCAGCCTACAGCCCTCCAGGGATCTGATCCGAACCCCATTGATGTCAAAGGGACTAGTCCATTTGACAAACTGCCTGAAATTGTTTTAGATTCTTAATTATTCTGCTACCTTTACTCACTTATTATACAAGGCTGGTGGGTGGAGGTTCTTTGTTGCCTCTGACTTCATCGCAATAACATTTTTATGGCTGGGATGTGGTGCAGGGAAACTGCGTCTTAGCTCAGGCCCCACCAGTGAGAGTTTCCCCACCCCAGAGCTCTTACCTGACACGGGAAGACACAGCACAGATGCACGGACCAGTGCCAGTCCGAGCTTTTCTCCCAGGATGAGCTGTCCTGCAGTAAGGCCTGTGGCTGTGTGGTGGTCACTGCCCTCCATTGACAGGTAAATAAATCCTGGATTTGCTAAATAAGGAAGTACAGAGAGCACTGAAAATGGAATTTTCAGAAACATTTCAATATCTGTCTCTCTCCCTGTATCTCCCTTCAGAGGCTGGGACTCTTGGGATGGAGACAGCCATTTTAACGCTGCTTTCTGTCAGGGGCTCACTTTCATAATGCAAACGCTGGACTGTGAAAATCAGCTTCACCATCTAAAACACTGGAAATCAAGGCGTTCCAGCCTGCACATCTAGGGGCTAAGAGGAGAGTTGGTTTAACCAGTACTAGGTGTATACTTCAAGGGCGGGAGGGGAGTTAGAATACCTGGTCAACAAACAGCCTTGCAACTCATCTTCGGTGTTTTCTGTTTCTCCAACCTGGCCAGCTGGGAACTCCCACTTTGCTCATTAATTTTTCAGCTTTGTTACATCTGACACTCTAAAAAGAGTTTGTGATCGACTCTCCTTTTGTGACAAGGCAAAGTGCTTGGAATAGTGGAGTTTTCATACCCAAACGTGTGTCTCTGGGATTGCTTTTGGTCCTATGATCCGCCATTCATTCAGCACTCAGGAAAACTATGCCCCAGATGAGAACCTGACAGGGTTACCAGAGGTGTTATAATCTCATTTTATCATTATTATATGTTAATATTTTATGGGGGGTGGTTTATCAGCAGCTTCCATAGAATCATAGAACAGAGCTCATAGGGGATCTTGAGAGTTCATTTAGTCCAGCCTCCTGCACTGAGGTGGGGCCAAGTAAACCTAGATCATCCCTGACAGATCTTTGTCCAATCTGTTCTTAAAAACCTCCAATGCTGGGCTTCCACAAACTCCCTTGGAAGCCTGTTCCAGAGCTTAACTACCCTTATCATTATATGTTTTTCCTAATATCTAATCTAAATCTCCCTGGATACAGAGTAAACCCATTATTTGCTGCCCTACTTTCAGTGGACATGGAGAATAATTGATAACAGTCCTGTTTATAACAGCCCTTAACATACTGGAAGATTATTATCAGGTCTCCCTTCAGTCTTATGTTCTCAAGACAAAACATGCCCAGTTTTTGTAACCTTTCCTCAGAAGTCAGATTTTCTAAACCTTTGTTCATTTTTGCTGCTCTCCTCTGCAGGTCTCCCCCATTTGTCCACATCTGGCCAAAAAGGTTGTAGCTAAGATGAGACACTTAGCTCACCAGATTAGACAATTACTGCCGGTGTCTTAGGTAATACATCCTAATAAAAGAACAATATTACCCTCTTTTTCACACTGTGGACTTGTATTCAGTTTGTGACCCACTATAACCCACAATCCTTTTCAGCAGTGCTATTGCCTCACTAATTATTCCTCTCTCCTAGTTGTGATTTGATGTTTAACTTCCTCAGTGTAGCACTTTGCACTTGTCTTTTGCATTTTATTTGTATTAAATTATATGTTTAATAAATACTCTACTAAATTGCAGCAAGAGGCTCTAGGGGAGGGCTGGGGGAGGCGGTTGGGGGTGCTGCTAGGGAAGGGCTCTGTGGGGGACTGGGGGAAGGTCAGGGGTGCTGCTGGGGACAGATTTGGGGGATGGGTCGGGGGTGATAGGGGAAGCCATTAGGGTGGGCGGTGTTACTGGGGCAGGCTGTAGGGGAGCTGGGAAGCTCTGGGGGAGGGTCATGGGGGTGCTTCTGTGAGAGGATTTGAGGATGGGGATGCAGGGGGGCGCTGCTGGGGGAGGATTTGGTGATGGGGCTGTGGGGGGCAGGGCCAGGCTCTAGGGCAGGGCTGTGCGGGGAGTTGCTGGGGGAGGATTTGGAGATAGGGTTGCGGGGGTGGGGGGGATGCTGCTGGGGGAGGGCCGGGGGGCAGGGCCAGGCTCTAGGGCAGGGCTGTGCCGGGCGTTGCTGGGGGAGGATTTGGAGATAGGGTTGCGTGGGGGGATGCTGCTGGGGGAGGGCCGGGGGGCTGGGCCAGGCTGTAGGGCAGGGCTGTGGGGGGGGCTCAGCGGGAGGAGGAGGAGCCCGGTCCCCGCCCCGCAGCGCCGCGGTCCCGGGCAGGCCGACTCGCAGGGCGGCGCTCTCCGGACGGGCTGCGCCGGGGCGGGCGCTGCGCAGAGCCGGCGAGCCCGGTTCGTGCGCTCCCGAAGGGGCGTGCACGGCTCCGGTCGTTCCCGGGCCGCGCGGATCTTCCGCTCGCTCTGTCCTCGCTGCACGGGGCCAGGTAAGACTCCTCCAGCCCCAAGGTCTGGCTGTGGGGCGAGCTGGCCAGTCCCCGAACTTTGGTTCCAGTCCCGGTGAAAACCAATCGAGCGAAGCGCGTCTGCGGGAGGGACCGGGAGCGCGGCGTGGAGCTGTCGCGGGCCGGGGCCTTTTGAGTGTAGCTGGAAACCGGGACACAAGTGTGGGCGCCGCTTGTTTCGAGGGAGCTCGGTGCGTTCCGCCCGCCGAGGGATTCCAGGACGTGGAAAAAACCCTGAACAGCCTCATTCCCCTTTTAACTCCCTCCCTTTACTCAGCCCGTGTAACGCTGCCATTTCCTCTGGCGCTTCGCGCTTCCGAAATGTCTCAGCTTGGCTAGGGTGGGTTCAGATTCCCCTGTTGTGCCTGCGAGTCAGACTCTTCTCACTTTGGCGTTAGTTTAACACAGCCAGCTAGTCTCTTCTTTCCCATCGCCCCAAAGCCTGGGAGATCCTTTGATGTCTTTCGACTTCATTGAAAATTCTGATTCTTTGAAGTGAGGGATTCCAGGAACATTTGGTTTAGCAAGTTTCTACCTGTTGCTTGAATTTCATTTCCTGTATTTTGCAGTGTTGGGAATTTTCGTGTATTATTTTACAGGAGAAGTATACATTCAAAAGTAGTTGCAAATCTATATGTATGGAAATCCTCTAGCATTGTATTGGCCTCCTAGCTCCATGTGACTTGATTTGTCGTCAGTGGAACTGTTATGAATACATTTTTATATATAGGTTCCTCTTGAATAATGTGGATTTTGCATGGGGAGAAAAAGGGATACAGCTAAGTCTGTGACTGGTGTCACTGGTTCACATAATTTGCATGACAGAGATACTTTCATTATTTCCATCATTGCTCTTCTGGACCCGTGATAGTATCAAAACTTACTGGGTACATTGCCACTGATTTTAAAACATAGTCATTATGTACTACATAATAGAGATACAAGGTAAAGTTTTGCTAACGATTTAATTACTGCAGCGTGGTGTATGTGGTAATAGTTGTTCTCAATGTTGATGTGAAAACCTGCAGCCATTCAGGAAGTTGGTTTTTTTTTTTTCAAACAAACATCAGAATGTGATCTTCCATTCTAGTCCTTTGCACTCCACAGATAACTTTATGGATGCAAATAGCTTTACTTTGTGAGCATTTAATGCTGCAGAACGTGCAGTTAATTAAATGTCTGAGAAGAATGTACCCTGGTATTTTCAAATGGGAAATTATCAAAAGGTGCATGCAGTGACTTAAATGATATCTTTGGCCATATGTGGCACAATGAGCTAAAAAATTAACCAATTATCCTCTGTTGCAGAATTTCTTTTTGCCTAACCCACTGCAAAGGATTTGGGGAGATAGAAGCACGAGAACAAAGGTGGATGGTTTGCAGGTCACAGGTGAAAAAAGGTAGAGATCCCCCGCTTTAGTATATTCTTTAGTGTGGTTAATGAATTTTAATTAAATAACATTAAAAATGAACATTAGAAAAGAAGCAATTTCTAGCTGCTTTGATGTGCATTTAAGTGAACTTCACTGTTACCGGGCCCCCCCCCCCCCCCGCAATTATTTTGACGGTGGTAACAATCTGTCTTTCAGTGTCACATGACACAATAGTCCTTGTGTGGCTAATTTAGCAGTTTTTGTCATGGTATTAAACATGTTTCCCATTATAATCCTTTTGCCTACATTTTGATTCCACTACTGGTATAAAAGGGAAATTCTGCCCTCCAGCTGTACGGACATTCAAAGCTCTAAAATAGTTAACTACTGCATTATAAATCAAAAGCAATTTGAAAAATCTGAAAGGAAAATAAAGCAGGAATATATTATCTTTAAAAAATTGTAGGCTGCGGTAATGTGTTAATTATACTGAATTGTGATGCTCTGGCATTCACCACATCGTTAATGTTGCAATTAAATTTCCATGAATACCATTTTTTTTGCCCCCCTCTGGAATCTGCCAAAGAGAACTAGTGCAGAGACCGAAGTTTAGTTGATCAAAGTCTAATTTCAAAAGTGAACTTTTAAATTTGGACCATGGCTAAAAATTGTTGACTCTTGTGAGCTTAGTAGAATGCATCAAATGACTGCTGAGCTTTTATTAAAAACACCTCCATCTTTAGCCCCTTTTCCTTGCAGAGAGAGACTTCAGAATATAAACTGGCGATTAGGAGTCTTGTCAGGGTAAAAAGGATCGGTTTTCAACCAAATAACCCAGGAGCTGCCAAGTCTCCTAAAGCTTACACAGGACTGATGATTCCTTCAACACTCAGGAGGACTATGTCGATATGTGCCTGTAACATTAACTTCATTTTAATAATTTTTTTTTTGAGGCTGAGCCCTAGCATATGAAGTCTTTGTAGTGCCACCAAAGGATACCGGAGCCTCAATTTGCAGACCAAATCTGGTAAAGCTAGTTCTCTTTGCTTTAGGGGATTTTGTTGATAGCACTCAGCTGTTGTGATGGGTTAATGCACTATAACACAGACGATAATGTATACAAAAGCTCTTATTCAGAGTTCGGTACTGAGGCCTAGGGCTACTGCTATCTAGAGGATTGGGGAATGACTTTGGTTCAAACCCCAGAATTTCTTTCTCTCTCCCTAAAGCCCTGATTCTTGGAATGCCCCAAACTAGTGAGAGTTCCTAGGGAAGAGGGTTGCTTCATGCTGCAATACAGTAGCATCTGTTGACCAAAGGAAAATTTTAGGAATAAAAGGGCTAAGGGAGAACTCGATATGGAAGGATTTTCACTGAGAGGCATATTTTATCTGCACATCTTCCCTTCTCAGCAACCCCATGGTTTTTCTGGGGTCAGGTAAATTGTCCCTGATTTCTGGGACTCCAGTCCCTAAAGATTTCCCTAAGGGGTTAGTTTCAGGTAGCTGTTGTGAGAATTTGGTTAAACTTGGCAGTAAAGAAAGGAGAATGACCCAAAATAGAAAAACTCTTCCTGGGGAATTTTCTCTTTCCATTACTAGAGAGGAAAGAGGACAGGATTCCTCGTCTGTAAATAATCCAGGAGCAGAGAGTGGTTAATCTGTGTGTGTTCAATTTCAACCTTGCAGACAATAGGCTATTTCAGTTACCTGCCTTTACAAATAATAGTTTCAGTTAACACAGATTTTTCTCTCAAATCAGATCCAACAGCAGATTAGCAGCCTTTCTTTCTGTGTCACCCTTGTCTATGGTTTCTATTACTTTCCCATATAATCCTGACTTAGGGTGTAATTACTGTTAAATTTTAGGGGGCTATGGTGGTTGCCAGTGCACTGGGTTCCAGAACTCTGAGCTCTGGCCTTTGCTTCACTAGTCCTGTTTCTTCCAGAAGGAATTTTGTTTCCCTCCCCCATCTCACTTTCACAGCCATGAACGGATATTTACAAGACACAGCCTCTGTATCGGTTGCCCTTACCCTTGGTCTAGACCCGATATGAATCTGGTTGTGTGCTTGTTAAACAATGAATTAATGCTCGAAGGAGTGCTGCTTGTTTGATGTACCCTCCATCCTTGTAGTTATGTGTAGAAGGTGAGGCTTTTTAGGTGATTGTAGAGGCTTTACCTAAGGAGTGAAAGAAGGTTTATAAGCAGTGAGCCTTTGTAGTAAAAGTAGAGTCAGTGGAATTATAAACCTCCCCCATTTCAATGAAAATCTTCCAACTATCATGTCTAAAATGTTCTGCCTTTCCAGGTAGCTCCGCAACAGGACAGTCTAAATCTTTAAGACCCTCTTCAGAGGGTGAATGCACAATGAACAGCAGAGCTCAGTATACAAGATGCAGAGAGCCGTCTATCTGAACCAGGAGGACTTGAAAATGTCCGCGTGCAGTACCTTTGTGGAGCACATTTGGAAGCCTGGCTCCTGCAAAAACTGTTTCTACCCCAGACGTTCCCACAGGCTACAGGCATCCCTGGAGCTGGAAGCTAGTGGCTTGCCCGCCCGCACTCTGAATGGAATTAGAGCCAAGGCTGAGGATACACCTCCGGAGGATGTGTGTGTAACTGCCGCACCTTACTCGAAGCCAACCATTGCGGTGAAGCCAACAATGATCAACCCAGATGTTTCTGACGTCTGGGCGGATGTGAGTGTGAATGCAGATATCTCGCAGGTAATGATTAATAAGGGGTGTGGTATGGTACAGTGCTGCACCCGTTATCATGTTTGGTTTTGGTGGGGAGCAATAAGGATATGTGCTATGACAAGACTACTGTGTGTCAGCCTCCTTGACTTTTTCTTTCTGGGTGTGTGTAAGCCAAGATCTTTCTTTTCTGCCTCACCTGCTTTCTGCTGGGTTTTAAACCCCTCAACGCCAGAGATTTGTGTTTCTGATGCAAAATGCTTGGCTTCCTGCAATACTACTTGTTAAATCTAGTGGGACCTTGTGTAAATTAGATAATACTGGCTGAGGTCACAGACAATTCTTGAAGAATCATGTATAAATCTGATACTTTAAAATAATGGTAGTCGCTCGGTATCTTGTTACGTTTTTGGAGTGTTTTTTTCCTGGTGAAAATTTTCTGCTTGACAACCTGAGGACTGAAATCCTCCGTTTATACACTGCATGGGGCAAAGGGGGCCTGCTTCCCCTCATAGCCCCTCCCTGTGTCCCGCTGTCCTGACTGGGAGGGACCACCTGGAGGGGTGAGAGGATCTTTGGGCCCAGGTAGTCCTTGGCCTCTCTGCCGAGACTGAGAGCAAGTTTGCCAAATGTAGCCTTAACTGTGATGTAGATACCTGCTCACTAATCAACAAATTATTTTACACAGACTATCAAACCACCACCAGCTGTTAATGGTTCGCTGTCCGGGTGGGCTGGCAGCCTAGTAAGTGTGTCAGTGTTTCTCTGTCCCATTGAACCATTCAGTCCCCCTTAGCATCTTCCTAAACCCGATGGATGAAGGGAGAACCGCGTATTAAGCAATGGTTGCATCCAGGGATGGCACAGAGCAGCAGAGTTCGGCTCAGCTAGGGGTGTTCAGCTCTGGAGTTCTGATTCATGGCCTTTCTAGCTATGGCAAATAAATACCTGGTTAGGAGCTTAAATACCGTGTGTTCTATTTTTGCCTGATCCTACTCACTTCTCTGATCCCCTTGAAATCCCTGCCTAAGGAAATGCATGACTAACTGTACTAACCCCCACTGCCTAACCAGTGAGCGGAGGAGGTGTGCCAGTGATACAGCTGCATGGCAAAGTCTTCCTCGGGGAGTGATCATTATAGCTATGTTGAATTCATCCTACATCGGCCAGCCTTGTCTTTGAAACAGACTGCTCCCTCCCAGCCAGAAAGCCAGAGGATTTCCTAATGTGTGCCTTTCTCCCCTACAGTGGGAGCTGCTAATCGTATACTCTGCTAGAATGAGCCCGTTTTATAGTGATGTGTAATAAAAGCGCTCCAATGCATTTTAGTAGAGCTTCAGTACTCTACCTTGCTTCTTTTAGGGCCAAATTCTCATTCGGGTAAACACAGCTTAACTTCATTGAAGCCAGTGGAGTTACACCGGTTTTCCTCTTGTTAGTGACAGCAGAATTTGGCCGATGGTGAAGCTTCAGTTCCTTATAAGCGGATTCTACTATGTCAAATCCCTAGGAATGCAACAATTTAGCATTTAACACGCATGGGTTGTACGCTGCATTCCCTGGGATTCTCACTTCTCTTCCCTTATTGAACAGAGGACAAGAAGATTTATCACTATCTCATGGGGGAGGAAGGTGGCAAGGAAGAGACCTTGATTCCTGGTCTTGCTACGGATGCCCTCCGATGGGAGTAAAGATAAGGTCTCCCCGAACACAGTGTGCACGCCCCCAGAGACAGATAGTAGAACCTCAGAGTTACGAACACCTTGAGAGCTCGGACCTCTGAAGATGTTCGGAACTCTGAACAAAACGTTATGGTGGTTCTTTTAAAAGTTTACAACCGAACACTGACTTAATACAGCTTTGAAACTTTACTGTGCAGAGGAAAAATGCAGTTTTTAACCATCTTAAATGAAACAAGCACAGAAACAGTTTCCTTACCTTGGGAAAACTTTCCTTGTATTTTTTTAGTAGTTTAATTTGCTTTTCTTTTTGGTTCGTTTATTTCTGCTGCTGCCTGTTTGCGTTCTTCTGGTTCCAAATGAGGTGTGTGGCTGATCGGTCAGTTTGTAACTCTGGTGTTCATAACTCTGAGGTTCTACTGTAGCTACTAGTGCCTCTAGCAAAGGCAGGAAGGAACCAGATGGAAGAAGAAGAGATCTTTGCCAAGTTGGCCGGCTCCGGTTACAGTGGAAACTCCACATACAATGAAGTGTTTTTCAGGAGGGGAACCCTTCATTATAAGAAGGGTCCATTCTGTAAGATGTATAGCTACAAAGCAGGTTTATAAAATGGAAAGGGGACATAATGCCCACATGGAAGGTATACTCTTTGTAATCTGTGCCTCTTTAATTCTATGTCGATGGCTCTAAATAGAATACAGGCATATCATCCAACAGATTGAAAATGTTATTCTCTGTGCTGGATAAGAACCTGACTAGGAAGGAAAGGGGATACCTTATTCACTATATTGACGTAATGAATAATGCAAGCACTGCACAGGGTGCAGAAAGTAGGACAAGTGTAACTTCATCAGATGAAGGTTACAGTCCTCACCTGTGTGGTGCATACACAGGTGTGTACACACCTGAGGGGAGTCAGCAACAAAACAGCATTTGCCTTTATCTTTCTTTTAATGCCCATCCTGAACATATGTTTTCTTTTTTGGCCCATGTAGGTCAGCTGGAGAATGGCATCTGAAAACCACCTCATTGTGAAGCCAGGAGAAGCACAGAGGACATGCCTGGACCATCTCAGCCCCCGTGCGGTGAGAAAGCCCTTCATTCACGATACACCGAATGACTGTGCTCCTCAGTATCTCCAAGCCTGCTCCAAGGGGAGCCTGCCCAGCCTGGAAAGCAGAGGGGAAAGGAATATCCCCTTCAACGGTTTGGTATTGGAGGGCGAGGTGGGTGCATGGGAGGACAGAGCTCTGCTTCGTAACGAGGAGACGTTTGCCTGTCCACAGAGAGGGTTCTGCCACCAACCATCCATCTTTACTGACCGAAGCACTGATTCCACCCCGGACTCTGCCGGGTGTCCAGCCTTTCGGCAAAGAGAACGCACAGCGCTGTCCTCGGAGAGCAGTAACAACTGCTGCTCTCCGGGCTCCGAGAGCGAAAGCGGGGAGTACTGTTCGATCTCAGACTATTGTAGCGAGAGTCCAGTCCCGCCGGACGCTCTGTGTCCAGAGAGCAAGGGGGCATGGCGTGACAGTGAGAAGCCAGCCCCGAGGTTCTGGGGGCAGCAGGACGCTGCAGTGAATCCACGGACAAAGACGAGGGCAGTCAAGTTTTGTGAAGATGAATGCAGGCTGTTGAACTTAGACTCGAGCTTACAAAGGGAACGCTGTTCACGGGACTCCCTACAAAATAATACACGTTCGGAGCGAAAAACATTAGTGCTTCTTTCTGGCACTGCCACCCTGTCAGACAGCGTGGGGAGCAGCAGCGGGAGCAGCAGTCCCCTGGTTTTGCCTGAGGAGCAATCGAGTCTCACCAGAGACGATGCCGGGGAAAACTCAAGTGACCTTCTGGGTGCTGTCCCAGCCCCCCAACACGCCCCTCACACGCAGCCTGCCCACAGCGAACCCATTTATGCCGAGAGCACCAAGAGAAAGAAGGCGCTGCAAACAAAGAGAGAGGGGCCGGCCCGCAGCACTCTCAAAGACCAGGCCCGTGGTCGATGGCGAGAGGGGGCGCGGTACTTGACTGGCGAAAGGGAGTACCAGGACTCAGCCACGCAGGTAGCAGCAAAGATTACTATTATGGCCGCGCACACGGAGGAGGATAACAGGACAATATTTCTGAGCAGCCCGGACTCCGCTGTTGGGGTCCAGTGGCCCTGCGCTAGCCCCACTTCTCCCCTAGACTTTGCGATCCCTTCCCCTCCTTTTGGGCACAGAGAGGGCTCTCAAGCCAGCAGTGAGGTGGGTTCGGGGGAAAGCAGCCCGAGGTTTCACCAGCAAATGCAGAGCAGGGGCATCGTTAATGAGAGTCCCGCCGTTCCCCCAAAAGTGTCCAGCGAGGGGACTCCCCTGCCTTCAGTCAAGCCTCCTGGGGCAGAACTCTGTGACAGTAATGGCCATGGTGACCCCAGCACCCAATTGTCGTCAAGGAACTGTCCAGATCCTAGTGCCTCGGGGACGCTGCCTTCTCTCTGCTCTCATAGGAACAGGGTCTCTGCAGAGGAGCCCAAGATGGGTCCTCCAGGCTCGGCCTATGAGAGGAGGCATAAGTACCACGGTGCAGGATGGAGCAGGCAGTGCCGGATAGAGGAGGAAGAGGAGGAGGAACAGGGCTTTTTAACCTGCACCCAGGCCAGGGAAGTGGAGAATGGAACAGCTTGTTCCCGTCACGTGGAAGACTCCTCTGAGCAGGAGAAAAAGACCGGGATGAGCAAATCAGCATCTTTTGCTTTTGAGTTCCCTAAAGACGGCCGTGAAAGTGAGGAATTTGCACCACCACCTCCTCCGCCTCCAAAGAAACAGCCCAGGTATAGACCGATATGTGGGAGTGCGCATGTGCTAAGTTACCTAGATCGTCACCAATTGTATGTTCTAAATCGGTGGTTCTCTACCTAGTTACCATTAAATCAGTGGTTCTCTACATAGTTACCGCGGATGTCACATGGGCCAGAACTTTGTTCTGATTGGGCCGCAAGTGGTCCATGGGCTGTGGGTTGCTCACAGCCGAAATGTCTGCTGCAGGGATAGATTAGAAGGAAACTTCCCCGCTTTGTTCTTATTTAAAATCTAAACAGCCTGATAAAAACTGACTTTCAGGAACATAGGGAATTCCTGTGTAGCGGTATAATGGCTTCCTCGGCGTACCAGATGGCTTGTAAGCCCCTATGCAAAGGCGGTGATTAGTTATGGCAATGAGTCAGGGCTGACGTGAAGAAATAGCCCCTGTTTTGTTTCTCCTTTGGTCATTGGATTCATATGCGAATCACATAAAGATCCAGGAAATTCAGCATTTCCCATGTCTGACATGGGCAGAGAAGCCCTCTCATGTGTGGGTATACTCAGGTACAAACTGATGAATGTGGTATAAGATCCTAGATTATTTATCTGTCTGGTATGAGGGAATTTACAGCGCTGCCTGTCGATAAGTTTGCCCAGCACTTTCCATAAAAAGACCCTATGTTCAGTTGCTTGTAACTTTGCCACACTTTAACCATCTGCACTGACATATTCCATGTTGGGCGTCTGCCTCAGTTGTATTTGTGTGGAAATTTTCAGCTAAAATGGTTCAGCCATTGCCAAGAACAGAGTTAGGGGAAAATACCTTGTTTCCTTTGTGGGTTTTTTTTGTGTTTTTTTTTTTTTGTTTTTTTTTTAAAAAAGCATTGCCCTCATCTGGTTGAGAAGCTGTAGCACCTCCCTGCTGTGAAACAGGAATTTGAAATTTGGTGGTACAGCATGTGATCATGTAACTAAAGCTATATATATCTATATCCAAAAAACTGCAAGCAACAGTAATACAAACTATTTATTTGCTTAGTATATGAAACCCTAATAAATATTATTGATTGAAATGGTCAGAACACAGTCAAAACTTAGTCATGGAAGATGGGAAAATCCATTTCTTTGGCTTCCATGACATTGAGACTTGTGTGGAGGTATGAGGCTAGATCCTTGTAGGAGACTCCATGCAGGGGAGAATCTTGGCCTTAATATTTCTTGCTCATTTACATGTCTAGTTCTGTGCACTAGAAGCCAAACAGAAGTTGGCATGGAAGACCGGGAAGCTTTCACACTCGGTAGTTAGGCTCATGGAGGACAGAGCATGTCACAGATCCAAGTGGGGAAATGGCTTTTCTTTGGGGAGTGGATAAGGAGTGCTTGAAAATAGTTGCCTTAAACTATTTCCTTGGTGAAAGGAGCTTTGTGCATCTATCGAAGTGTGGAGAAGTAATGGGGAGGGATGAGAGAAAAATGTGAAGGTATAAAGGCAGGAATGGTCCTTTGAAGATGTCTAACTTTTCAAGGTAAAAGCATTTCCCATTAACTTCTGGGGTGCCTTGAAGCAGGAATCACTTGACGAGTATAAACCATGTGTCCTGACAGTGCAGGAAGTGAGGGTCACGGTAACGCATTATATATTGAAGTTAAGCCTCACGCTCTTTTTCCAGAGTTGAATTTATTCATTTTTCCTTTTACATCTTGTGCTTTACTGCACGTGTGGTTTTGTGTGGGAAAATGGAACCTATTTGATTAGCTTTTCTAATGACGCTTAATTACTTATTTTAAAGCAGTCTAGAATATATTTTCTTATTAATTTCAAAGCTGAGAAACAAAGACAAAATGTAAGATATTAAGGTTGTTCACCCTCAGCTATAACAGTTTAAAAAATAAACTAGCAGAAGCCACCTTTGCAGTATTTTCCTGGTGCAAATAAGTCTGTGGTCTGGATTGAGAGTTATCACCAAGGTAGCTGCAAGCACCTTTACAGACAGGTTTTAAATAATGGGGTTGTGCCCCCTTTTTTTGTACGTGTGGATATATACAAAAAGTCCTGGACCTCTTATGTATGTTTAAGGGGAAGGGGTACTGCTTTTTTTTAAAAAAAATTACTGTTCGATCTTGTCTCTGCTAAACTCGGTGGAAAACCGAAGAACTAGTTGAATAATGACATCACAAGAAAAGAGATTAAAAGCTGATTAACTGAAAGGAGAAGGGATTTTTAGACTGTTTCAAATTAATTTAGTCATTGTAACAGTTTACAGAGCGATGTGATGGATTCTCCATGGAATCTCTAAAATGGGGTGGGCAAACTATGGCCCGGGGGCCGCATCCGGCCCTTCAGATGTTTTAATCTGGCCCTCAAGCTCCCCCCAGGGAGAAGAGTCCGGGGCTTGCCCCACTCTAAGTGTATGGTGGCTCCGCGTGGCTCCTGGAAACAGTAGCATTTCCCCCCTCCAGCTCCTATGTGTAGGGACAGCCAAGGGGAACCACAGTCAATGGGAACTGTGGGGGCAGTGCCTGCGGACAGGACAGCATGCAGAGCTGCCTGGCTGCGCCTCTTCATAGGAGCCAGACGGGGGACATGTCGCTGCTTCTGGGAGCTGCTTGAGGTAAGCGTCATCCGGAGCCTGCACCCCTAGCCCCCTCCCACACCCCAACCCCCTGCCCTAGCTCGGAGCCTCCTTCTGCCCTCCACACCCCTTGGTCCCAGCCCAGAGCACCGTCCTGCACTCCAAACCCTCATCCCCAGCTCTACCCCAGAGCCCGCACCCCCAGCCAGAGCCCTCCCAACCCTCTGCCCCAGCCCGGAGCCCCCTTCCTCACACTGAACTCATTTCTGGACCCACCACAAAGCCTGCATCCCCAGCTGGAGCCCTCGTCCCTTCCTGCACCCCAACCCCCTATTTAATGAGCATTCATGGCCTGCCATACAATTTCCGTACCCAGATGCATCCCTCAGGCCAAAACGTTTGCCCACCCCTGCTTTAAATCATCATTGGATGGCTCTTTCTAAAAGACAGGCTCTGTTTCACTCACAGGTTATTGGGGCTGATGCAGGAATCCCTGGGTGAAATTCTCTGGCCTGTGTTATACACCCAGGTCAGACTAGATGATCAAAATGGTCCCTTCTGGACTTACGACGTAGGTCTCTAAGCTTTTTTCTAAGTCATTTGAAAAATCTCTAGGTTAAGGTTATTTTTGGCATTAGTCTCTAATTGTTTCCAACATAATTAATATATCTTCATAATATATTCTAATAAATACACAACTCATATTTTGAAAGCGAATGGTGTATGTAATAGACGAGTATGGCTTGACAAATTCTGTTGTTAGTCTGTGCTGTAAACAGACAAGATCAATGAGATTGGGGCACACAAAGGCTGCCTGTTTGAGAATTGTAGCTTTTGACAGAGGCTTTAGTGTCTTACCACAAGAAAAGGAGAGAGAGGTACAAAGTGACAATGGTAGAAACAGAAATACCAGGAAAAAGCTGAAGATGCGGAGAGATCAGTTTTGTTTCTAACTGGAAATGATTGTCGAAAGGTTGATCACACTAGATCTGCTTTTATGAATTGGTACATGATTTTACATGAGTGTCTAATGCTAGCTGTCCAAATTGTATCATCTATTTAAAACCCCACACAGGGCCAGCTTCTGCCATTTGGGTTTGTGTGACTGGATCAAGTGGCTGAAATAAAGTAGCAGTGTGGGTGCAATGCAGTTTTTTTAATAATTTCCTTTTTGTTGAATTCTTTTAGGCGTACAAAGTCTGTTCAAGTCCGAAGAAAGAACGATAGCAATCAACTTTATTTTTAACTTCATATTTTTAGGACCCTGTAAATGCATAAACAGTATCGAGGGTCATTAAAGCAATCTGAAGATAGCCCGCTTTACTGTTGCCATTAGGGCAGCCTTAACTAAAGTACTGTAAATGCATAATAGTGAGGAAAGTAGAGAACAAAATACATTGACAGGACACTCAGATGCTGACCTAGAAGCAATTCTCATGCACTAGAGAGTGTATCATGGGGCAAGATGGCTTCAGAGCCCAGCTCAGCAAAGCTTTTAGGACTTGGTCCAGCTCTGCTGAAGTCACTGGAAGATTTGCCACGGAGCTCCATAGATGCAGAATCAGGCAGTTTAATGTGCATTTCAGCGTGAGGTGAAGTGCTTTGCAGAAAGAGCGACAAAACCAGGACCGCTTCTGGCGCTGTTGATGCGTCGTCAGGTTCTCTTGTCAGGACACTTGTTGACATGAAGGGACAAAGCGGGATCAGTATTGTTCTAGCACAGTGAAGTAGCTGACTTGCAGTCGTCTCTATGGAAGTGGTGTCACTAGATGGATGGAGACACTACAAAAATACAAATAAGAAGCTGTACGTACTGATCATAATGGTGAATGTTAACACTCAGTCACTTGGGGGGAATCTGGAACACTGGAGAATTTTAGTTCCATAAAAATAAGCTCTTGACTGCTTGGCATAGTCTGCCCCTATGTGCTTGTTTGTGGGTCGAGTTAGAGTGCAAACCTGTGTATGTGGTGTGTTTGCAGGTAGGGGATTGGATCGGGGGAGAAACCCAACTAGCATCTGGGTTTTTGTTTAAAGGAAAATGCTGATTGTTGGCAGGGACTGGGGTAGTGTCAAATGTAGACCAGAATAAATGGAAACAGGAAACATGCTTGCTTTTAAAAATAGTCCCATATTGAAATAGTGATTGAATGACTTTACTTCCGTTCATGTCTGTGGTGGCCAGGCATGTGCAGGAAAGGAAAGAACAACTCAGACAGACACAGGACAGACCTTGCTTCTCAGGGTCAGCATCCCACAACGTTTTGTGTGTGATGAAAAATCGTATGTTGGTATCTCTGTGTATGACTACTGCCTGGCATGCTGGACAAGATGCATTCTTTATTGACTTGGGCTACTGGCGAGCAAAGAAGGGATATATGGGACCACCTCGTTCTTGTGTCTCAGACCTAGTTTAAATAGTTGCTCTACTTCTGTTCCCTCTGAAGGAGTTGGATAATAGGCATGTCCGGGGCTTCCAGAGCAGTGCAATAGCATGGTGTTAACACACGAACTACACGTCAGATGAGAATCCAAATTCCACTTCCCCCTGATTTACACTAACGAGACGACCCATTGATGACAACAAGGGTGATGCTGGGTACTGCTGACTTGGGGCTCAACGTGTTAGTGCGACGAATAAAGAGCCGTGTCAGAAAGGGGTTTCTGCAGGCTTGTAATGTTCTGTCTTAAAGCTTGCTTTCAAATGGTCATTCCTGTGTGAGAGGAGGGAGTTTGTTCACACACCGTGTCCCGGCTGCACCAGGACCACAATAATCTCATGCTTTTCCACCGGGCCGGAAACCAGGAGCCCCCATAACGACATCCGATTCCTGGAGAGTGAATGGGAGAAGAGCAGCGTCCATCTGCAAAGATGATGCCCACACAAGTGTGCACTCTATCCCCCTCCACAAACACAGCCCGAAAATCATGACAGCTGTTCCAAGCCATCAAGATTTATGATTTTACCAGACATTGACCAAGGCATCTAGAGCACGCTTAAGGTAGCTGGTCCCTGTATACCAGGGATGGTCAAACTTTTTGGCCCAAGGACCGCATCTGGGTATGGAAATTGTATGGTGGGCCATGAACGAAACGGGGGGTTGGGGTGCAGGTAAGGGTGAGGGCTCTGTGGTGAATCTAGAAATGAGTTCAGTGTGTGGGAAGGGGCTCTGGGCTAGGGCAGGGGGTTAGGATGTGGGGGGATGATGCTCTGGGTGGGGCTGAGGATGTGGGTTTGTGGTACTCTGGACTGGGACCAAGGGGTTCAGAGGGCAGGAGGGGGTCAGGGCTGGGGGTTGGGGTGTGGGAGAGGGTCAGGGGTGCAGGCTCCGGGCAATTCCGACAAGCAGCGGCATGTCCCCCTTCTGGCTCCTATGCAGAGGCGTGGCCAGGCAGCTCTGCATGCTGCCCCGTCTGCAGGCGCCACCCCTGCAGCTCCCATTGACCATGGTTCCCAACCAGTGGGAGCTGTGGAGGCAGCCCATGGCTGCCCCATGTGTAGAAGCTGGAGCGAGGACATGCTGCTGCTTCCAGGAGCCACAGTACCTGCGAGTGGGGCAAGCCCCCAACCCCACTCCTTGATTGGAGCACTGGAGTGGGACAAGCCCTGGACTCTGTTCCCTGGTGGGAGCTCGAGGGCCAGATTAAAACATCTGAAGGGCCAGATGCAGCCCCCCGGGCCGTAGTTTGTCCACCTCTGCTGTATACGCTTATAGCTAGGATGATTGTTGTTTGTGGTATGAACTAAGCATCAGAGATACCTACAATATAATTAATAATAGAACTCAGTAAAAAATGAATTGTTAGAATTGATGGTGTCCCTTTGAAATCCAACCCAATACGAGACAATCTGTTTGAATTTGAATGCTGGCCCTGTGTTTTAAGAGTATAGCTCCATTGTTATTGGTCCTAGTTACAATAAGGTAGGTTAAGTTTACATAACCAATGAGACCTCTGAATTTTATGGCGTTTTCTTGCTAGTTGAACCCAGTTTTAATGTTGTTCTCAGGTTTGTGCTTCAGCTTTACTTTGTAATAGTCAAATTGGAGATGTTTCCTAAAATGTTGATACATTTTATATTGACTCTCAGATTAAGTAACTGTCATGAAAAGAGTATTGACCAGTAGCAGCGTCTACATCTAACTTGAGTTCAGTAGATGGCAAATGGAAAAATAAAATGATTCCTTGGCTTTATAGATTGGATATGTAGAGCTCTTAAGATTCTGAACTGTCAAGCAGTTATATTAAGTGTATGAATCAATAGCACTAGACAGTGTAACAATCCAGCCCATTCTTCCCAGCTTGGAGACTTTGTATTGTGCTGAACAGATGGGCCTTTGCAGTTCAGTTCTGCATTACACAGTGGAGTGCTGCAGACAGCACTAAAAAATATCCGGGGATGGCGGACTGTTATTTCTTATGTACAGCACCTAAAGCTATGACCCTTTTAAAACTGAGCTCCAGCGTCTGCAGTCTTTCAGAAGAAAGGAACAGCAGCAGAACGGTATGGTCCTATTCAGGCAAAATGAACAAACCTGAAGGGAGCACTGCAGTCCATTATGGAAAGCTAAATGACTTTCCAGAGTTGAGGTAGCCATTATCTTTCTGTTTAAACCACTCTTTGGATTCCTCTTTTGATTTCAGTCTAGAATTTCATATGCGTGATTCTGCTAGAGGATTCTTTTTTAAATCTGTGATTTATCAGACAGGTCATTTGGGAAAGACGACTTCTTTATAAATGAAGGCTATCCACCCCTTTTTCCCCCCTCCAAGTCTCCCATCTTTTTTGCCACTTAAAAAGTAATAGCAACAAAGAGTCCTGTGGCACCTTAAAGACTAACAAAAGTATTGAAGCATAAGCTTTCATGGGCTAGTACCCACTTCATCAGATGCATGCCCACGGGTATTAGCCCACGAAAACTTATGCTCTAATACTTTTGTTAGTCTTTAAGGTGCCACAGGACTCTTTGTTGCTTCTGCAATTCCAGACTAACACGGCTACCTCTCTGATTCTTAAAAAGTAGTGTGACATGAAGTTGCTAATTGTTGGCCTCATTGGGGACTGGTGGTTTTTGCATCCTTTGGAAAGCATAACTGATTTAATTTTTGCAATATTTCTAGGCTTTGCAAGTGTCTTAGTTCTTCATGCTCCGTATACTTGGTGCACCTCCTATTTTCTTCCACACTACAAAAAATCCCTTCCAAACAGAAGGAAACTGCAGTGCAAGTTGTCGTACCCTTTTTTTCTGTGTGCGTGTATTTGTGCGGAAGGAGAGAACTTAGGACTAAACTATAAATACTTGAAAACGTGCACGGTCCCATTCCTGAGCATTGTGATCAGCTCCTGTTGTCTCCACAGCAGCAGGTGGGCGTGTGCCCCAGCGCGGGTAGATGGAGGCTGTAGGTCTGTGAGCACAAGTGAGCTTCAAATAGCTGTGTTGCTGTGGCAGCACAGGTGACACCGCAGACTAGCTGTCTGACTACACGCCCACCCAGCCCCCTTGATATGTTCTCAGGTGGTAGCCAGAGCCATGACCACAGTGGCCACACTGTGATTTTAGCGTGCTGGCTCCTGTAGAACTAGTGTATGTCTGTCCACTTGCTCTGGGAAGCAGGCCCCCAGCTTCTGTGCCCGCATACCCCAGAACCGCAGACAGCACTGTATTCAGGTGTGCTCGTGTCTCTCGATATTTGCACAGTGCCTGCATGCTGGGCTCCATCTGTGAGACCGCCGTAATAGGAGAAAATAGATGGCAAAATTCTTTGTCGCCCCTGTTGTGGGTTGATGGGTTTTTCGTCGGTGGCACCTTGACAGGGATGGAAAGCAGCAGCAGCTAACGGGGTGGAGGTTAATAAGTAGGAATATTTCAAGGTGGACAAACGTGCCGGCACAATGCTCCCTTTCACGTAATAACTGCACCACAGCTGTGCTGGTCTGCGCTGGAGTAATAGCGCTGGCTAATTTTTTCGGGCTGTTTCTTCCCTTTTGTTGTGTACAGCTCATTTCTGCCCCCTCCCCCCGGTTCCCTTTTCTCAGGATAATGCCTTGCACAAATATCAACCAGATTCGTCCTGGGATTTTGTTTGTTTTTCTTCCTTTCTGTTTCTTACTGTATTATTTATCAATATTGTTTTGATCACTCTAGGTCTGAACTTTAAAGCCGCTATTTAAGAAAAAGTCTTGAAAAATCCCCTTTGGGGTAAATTAAATGTCCGTGAGTTGAAGAAACAGAGGCCAAAAAGGATTTCTCTCTTAGTATTATGAAATGTGTCCTTCTGTCATGTTAACATTTCAGGCTGTTAACTGAGGCCTTCTCTGTATTCAAAGCTGCACCTGTTTCAGGAAAGGTGAGTTATGCAACCAAATTAATTACACTAGTGCAAAACCCTTAGGGAATACCTATTTTGCAGCTGAGACGGTGATTCCCAGCGCCAGTAGACAGTCTTGTGCTAGCTCAGCTCAAGCTAGTGTGCTAAAAATAGCAATGTGGACATGGCAGCTTAGGCAAAGCCCCAAGCTCAGACCAGGGGCTTGGACTTGGGCAGCTTGCCTTACCCACCATTGGAGCCGCAATGTCCTCATGTGCTTCCCAAGATACACAAAGTGAGGAATCCAGGCAGGCCCATTGTGTCTGACCATGACACTCTTACCGAAGGACTATTGGGACTCAGAGAAACCATCCTTAAAACACTGACCACTCAAAGGGCCAGCTTCCTCCAAGGCACAACCGACCTCCTCCGCAAACTCCACAACATTGACAGACTCCCTCAGAACACCACCCTTGCCACCATGGATGTCACTTCTCTGTATCCCAACATCCCTTGCAGTGCCGGCATCGCTGCCTGACTCTCCTGTTTACAGGACAATGGACGACCCTCTGAGATCCACCCCAAACACATCGCAAGATTCATCCATTTCAGCCTCACCCACAACAGTCTTACATTCAACAACAAACACTTTGTCCAGGCCATGAGAACAGCTGTGTGTGTTAGGACGGCTCCCCAGTATGCCAACCTCTTCACGGGCTGCCTTGAAGAAGAATGTCTGGAGAAACGCACCACAAAACTGAGGATATTTTCATCCTCTTGACCAATGACTTAAACTCCCTCACAGATTTCCACTGCAGCTTCCGCAAACACCACCCGACCATTCAGTCTTACAGTCTAAGTCTGTGATTGGGTCACCTCTTAATCTATGAGCACCTGTACCTGGTTGTAGAAGGCTCTGCAATCTGGCAGACAAAGGTATAATGAGATTCAATGGCTGGAAGTTGAGGCTAGACCAATTCAAACTGGAAATAAGGTGGAAATTTTCAAGAGTGAAGGTAATTAGCCATTGGAGCAGTTTGCCCAGGGAAATGGCGTTCTCCGTCCCTGGGAGTCTAAATGAAGATGGATCTCGTTGTCAAAGTTCTGCTCATGGGCTTAGTCGTCGAAGGCTAGAGTCACAAAGAGAGCTGAGGCCTGTATTGCAGCACGTAACTTTTAAGCACCCTGCCACGGAATAGAATCCAGAAGCCCAAGTTGGGCAGGGGGGAGGCATGCTCCTGACACAATGCACGGGGAGAGTTTGATAATCCCACCTGATAATGGGATTCCCAAACGCCAGGGAGCTGGGCAGGGAGCTGCCTAAACCAGGCTTAAGCCCCGCTCCTCTAAAGGACTTTGAGTCTAGGTCAGAGGCAGGCGCGTGTCTCTGCCTAGGATTCACAGCAATGATACCTTAATCCTGATGTTGGGCACCAGGCCTAAGCCCTTTCGTGCAACAAAAAGAAAAAATATGAAGGAGGCACCCGTGTGCCCTTAGCCCTGTGGTTGGAGCACTCAGGATGTGGGAGACAGGGGTACACCTCCCACCTCTGCCTGATGTGGGGCAGGGTTTGATCCCTCATTTCTCGGGAGAGTGCCCTGACATGGTGTTATGGCTCTCTCCATCTATCCTGTCGAAACTGTTCTATTGTGTATAAAGAAATAGCCATTGGAACAGGTACTTGAACGTGGGTCTCTCACCTCCCCGGTGAGCGCCATTACCAATGGGCGACCGCCATGCTCTCCCTTCCACTGGCTCGGTGAATCATTACTTACACACAGAGGAATGATTTCAACGAGCGAGATTGAAAGACACCCACCCCGGGATGCCTCGTCCAGGTTAGGGCACACTCCTGAGAGGTGGGAGATGTGGCAGAGGGGGAGAATTGCTCCACCAGGGGGCTAACGGTTATAAATGAGGGATGAGGGGGAGGATGGCATCACTTCCTCCTCCATTTCGTACAAGGCCTAACTGCTGGGAGGCCTCAGAGCACTCCTGTCGGAGCAGCCCTCAGGTAAGATAGATGCGGGGGGACACTGATTTGAGGATCCCGCTGGGGCTTACGGTGATGTAGGTATTGGGACCACGACAGCTGTGCACATACCCATTGGCACATTTTTGGGTACCGCAAGGACTTTATTGGCAGAAGTTTAGGCATCTACAGGATTAGGCAACAGCTGAGCTTGGATTTTGAGCACCTGAGTTTTGGATTTAGGTGCTGAATCAGTTTCGCACCTAAATCACTTTGTAAATCTGATCTAGCCCTGCGTGAGGTTCTGTGGGCTATGCTATGGTAAGACTTACCAGATGGTCGTTATTGTTCCTTCTGTGGATGCTAACTATTGTCAACATCATTTTTCTTCAGTGGTAAGAGCATCCAAGGAATAGCAACAGGCGCCCCTGTGGTTGTGTATGTGTCATTCTCATGAACATATCCTAAAAGAGCAGGGAGTGTTCAGGCCAGTTCAATTAGGCAAAACTTCATTAACTTCAATGGAAATTGTATCTGAGTGAAGGGATTTGGCCCTATGTTTTTCTGCAAATAGTCTGTATAATCCTTCATTATTTCTCTCTGACCCACTGGCCTGGTGAGCTGTTCTTCAAACCCTGCTTATGAATGAGGGGGATGTGGAGCAGACACATCTAGACCATATTGGAGATTATTCGCTGCCCTAGCAGTCCCATCTGAGCCTGAGAGCTGCATGCCATGTAGGAAGCAGCAATTTCTATTTCAGTTTTGTGCCTATTCAGGAAGTGCATTTTACGGAAGTCACTGAGGTACCGGGAGGAAATAGAAGGCTCTCTGTACATCTGACTTCACCGCAATGCTGGGTTGTGCGAATGCAACTGCCTTTGCAACAGGATCGCTCCGTTCCAAAATGGTGGCTCAGATCAATCTGTTGTGTCACTGTAGCGTGCTGGAGGAGTAGGTGTGGCTGTATGCAAGGACGTTGGACCCTCTGAACAAAGTTTGATCTCATAATCTCATGTTCTGTACCAGGATGGTAAGATACCTGTGCGTATTTTGGTTTGGTTGACTCGGGGGGAAAAAAACCCTAAGGACGGATTTTAAATAGCTTTGTTTTCAAATTTCTTTTTAAAAGCATGATTGTGTTACAATAAGACATTTATTTATCTTCTGTACAAATTAATCTGATTTTTCACTTTAAACATTTTTTTCCTTGGGATCTTTTCCAAAATATCACTTAGACTTCTAGTGCTTTTATTAATTAAAATAACATCTTGCTTCACGGGTGTGTGTGCATGTGCAAGTGAGTATCGTGCTGTTGACAGAAACGCCCAGCTAAATGTGTCTAGTTATGGGAAGGGGGTATTTTACAATGAATGTAAAACTACACATATATTGTGTGTGGATATTTGTACACCTTTTATTGTAAATTAACTTACATTTGCAATTTTTCATTGTGAATTGTAAGGTACCCTTGAAGTTTCATAAACTGCCTAGAGGAAGCCTACTGCAATGACAAACTGTATGTGCCAAATTCATCCAGGACATATGGCCATTGTCTTCAGAGGAATATGCCCAGGGTCAACTCAGACCTTAACTTCCCATTAATATTTTTAGATCTAGCATGTGCCTATAAAAGGAGAAGTCTTAACAACAGTTTCTTCCTGTCCTTTTCTTTAGTTTTCCTGTCAGCATAGCTAGAAGCCTGTAGTAATCATTCCCTCTCTTCTCCTCTTCTCTAAAAAGCATGAAAAAAATAGACAGCTTACAGCATTTGTTGTGTTCAGTGCTTTTTCTAAAGAAAAAGTAATGATATAAAAAACAGTCCCTGCATTCCCTCCAAGTGCCTCATTGTACAATGCAGAAGAGAAATTCTATGTGACTAGTTTCTTTCAGAGTGGCAGGAAAACATCTGTTTTTCTTTGTTTTGTTTTGTTTTGTGGATTTCTTAATAGCTATTCAGCTTTCTGAGTAGGAAAGGTAGAGTATTTAGGGGTTTTTAACTAGTCAACAGATACCATGGAAATCAATTTTCCTTTTGTAAATGGCTTCTTATCCTAGTCTGATTTTAAGAAATATTCTATTGAATTTTATCAGACGATTACGTTTTAATTTCATTTGACAATTACTTACACATAATCTAACCTTCACCAATCTGTTGGCATACTGTCAGAAAGTATGAACTGTAACAAGGCCAGATGCATTTACACCATTGTAAAATGAGCAACTTTCAAGTCTCTTGTACGTTTTTTTCCCTGGCAAATAATAGAGCAAAAGCCTGGGTGTTGCTTATCTTAAACAAAAGTTAATAGATAATAGTTTGTGCCTTACTACAAATTATTCATCTAAACTATGACGTTGGTAGACTGTAAACAAGGCTTCTATGATTCTAGGTAAAAATGTGTCTAGAAAGTAATGGAGCTTGCTTTAAAATACTTTTTTTAAGTCTTCATCTTTTTCATGCTTCATTTTCTCTGCAGTATTTCCTTTGTCTCAGAATAGGTGAGAAGACTCCGCTTCCTGCTAAGTAGTGTCAGTACAATGACTGCTTTCTGTGCCGGACCCAAGAGCCATTCACAGTTCTGGAGATATGGAATCCGTAATGGAGATTGTTTTACCTCAGTGAATGGGGTTAATGCTACTCACCTCCTTTGTAAAGTGCTTTGAGATCTCCTGATGAAAAGCACTAGCAGATATTACTTACTGACTTGCACCACAAAAACGTTGCAAAAGGCAAGTGCCAGGTTTAGGATCCACGCTCATGCCATCTGCTCTGTCCATACATTACTTGAACTCTGAGCGTAGACTGACACGGACTTTAGAGACTGCCAGGGCTTAGTCAGCTGTGATGCAGCATGGCTGAGGAGCCTGGACTTGGTTTTAGCTGGTGAAAGGAGCAGCAGACTAGAGCGAAGGAGCTGTTTGTTGTTCGGTGCGTTGGTTTTGGGGTGCTGGAGCACAGTGTGGGTAGGAGAGTTGGTTCATGTCCATGTTGACTCCCTGCACTGACCTGCTGGCATGGGGAGTTTCATGTGCCAGAGCTGGGAAGGTGAAAGCTTTCCCTGTACTGCTGTGTTGGCAATGAATGGTTTGCCATGTCCAAGTGTTGGCACTGAAAGCCTGTTTGACACCAGCTTCCAGGACTGGGGCAGAGATTTTACTGAGTGGGTTTTGATACAACTCTTTTTTTCATTTACAGGCTCCCCTATGCCTCAGTGTGTGTACAGCCACCTGTGGGCTTAGGTCTGAGCCTGTAAATCTTTCCATTTTGTTGTGCAAAGCATGACATTCCAGGGTGCAGTCCAGAACAAAGGGGTGTTATCAGCCCTCTCCTACAACTTGGGATATCTCACAATGCTTTGCTGCTGTAACTCCCACCTGGGTTGCTCACAGACAGCCTCTAGGCCACATCCTGTCTGTCTGTGTGTAGCCACAACTCTGGTCCAGCAGTTCTGACCCCAGCAGCCTGTTAACAGACACTACCATACACTGTTCTTCCCGCAGCCTTTGGTGACTATTTAAGGGGAGACCCCGACACGTTCCCAGTCCTGGGTTTTCTTCCCAGAATGTGTGTTCTGCACTGTCCAGCCCTCTCCTGGACAATCCAGATATATTAGGTCCCTTGCCCCACTGCTGGGATTAGTAAAGGGCAGCCTGCTACCTTCAATGGAATAATCCAAACAATTCACGACACTAGGTTCGTTTTTATTAAAGAGCAAAACAAGTTTATTTAACTACAAGGAGACAGGTTTTAAGAGAGTACAAGTGTAAAGCATTACAATCAGAAATGGCTACAAGAGAAATCAAGAGAAGACTCTTTCTAATCTTAAACTAGTCTTGGTTCAAGGTGAAATTCTTGCAAATTCCCAGTAACGTTACTGATAACGTTTGAGGTCAAGATCTCCCTCTGAAAGTCCAACAGCTGTTTCTTTTGTTTTCCTAGGTGAAAAGGAGAGAGATGGATAAGGAGAGAGAAAAGGGGGTGGTTTTGCCCCTCACTTTTATTGTCCCGTCACCCTTTGAAATGCTTTTTCCTGAGGGTTACCCCTAGATAAAGTTAATTCCTGCTGTGAGGTTGGAATCAAGAAATGTGGTGGTGAAAGAGGTTTCATGCTGTTGTTTGCTAAAATGTAGATTTGCCCTGTCTCAAGGACCTTGTTTATTACATATATATGCACATGGAGTAAACACACATTCCTTTGTTTGAGTCGCTTGACCAGTTCTGCCTAATCAGGGCTGTGTGGATTTGAACATGTGCTACCGATAACCATTCAGGGGGAATTCATAATTTTACATACAATGTTGCTACATACATTTCATCCCATCAGTGACCAGTGAATTATTAGTTTTCAAATGATACCTCACAAGGCACATTTTCCACAAAGATGATTACAGGGTGTAATCACACAAAGGGTGTGAATACAGGGGGTGCATTCTGTCACACAAGGGCAATAACAAAATTAGGGTTTTTTCCAATGTGCACAAGGGCCCGTGTTAACCGGGTGTACCCTCTGGATCCAAGGCCATCCACACCTGGGTCTTGTGCCTGCAGGCCAGTTCTGACCTCCTCCCCAGCAGTGAGGTGGTGCTGGAGAGACCCTTCCCAAAGAGAGATCCCCACCGCAGGGGAAGCGTGTCCAATTTGTATTGGGCAGCGAACACATGTGGAGTGTGCGTGTGTAGGTGGTGCCCAAGGATGGCTCTACAGTAATGAACAGGACAACCCTGTCTCCCTGGTTTCCCTGCGGGAACAAGAGGTCAGACCAGAGAGGGCTGGCGTTTGTCTGCGAACGGTGCAGCGGTGCGTCTTCCCCAGACAAGCAATGATTCCATCTGTTGTTTAACTTTCTAGGCACACTTTGAACATGAACAAGAGTAGCTCTGAGCTGGAGAAGGTTAGCAATGGCTCCGCGGAGAGCCTCGGCCCACCTTTCCAAGGGATCCACGTCAGCTTCGTGGCTGGCTCCACAGACAGCCTCAGCTCTGACACAAGGACTGCCAGTGATGGAGGTAATGAAACCTTGCTCCATTTTGTGTGTGTGTGTTTGTGTGTGAATGTGTAGGGGTCATGGAAGGGGGTACCACAGCCCGAATGCTGAAATCCCTTCTTCACGCAGTATCTAGACCACAGAACAAGTACAACATTGGCAGCACAAACACTGGGCTCTGTCTGTACAGCTCAGCCCCGAACTGGAGGAACCAGCGCTAGAGAGGAGTTCAGGACCCAGTGCTGCTCCAATTGCAGTCAGTGGGAATGCTTCAGCTGATGTCAGTGCAAGCAGGATCTGGCCTGTGCCCTCTCTGCTGAGCCTGCTGGCAAGGACCGAGCTGCTTGTGGTGGTCTGGGCGGAAGACCACCAGGCAGCCATTATGCTCTGTCACAGTAGGTCTAGTGCTACCTTTGAAGCTGGTGATCTCAGGTGAAAGATGATGTGTCCTGTTACCAGCCTCTGAGCTGTCCAGTTCTCCTAATTCTTACTGATTCCCCAGACAACTTGAGCTGGGTCAGAGCAGTGCCCTTTGTATAATCTATTTGGCCAATGCCAACATCGTTCTTGCTGCTGTTTGTCTTAGATTCAAGACCAGCCAATCCCACGCCTCCTCTCAGGACAACCTGTAGACGTGCTGGACGTGCCCCAGGGTCAAAGATACAGGGGGATGCGACTTCCTCAGTGGGTCGCAGGGGTAACAGGACCTCCCGGAACTCTACTAAAGGAGACCAAATGTACCAAGAGGAAAAGGGGTTAGTGTGACATGGAGCACACAAGTATTTCTGGAAGGGGTGGGGGAGTGCCCTCTTTCATTAGTTTGGCTTTTCTTTGAAAAGTAGTTATTCTACCAAGTCATTTTTTCCCTAAGTATATTTAACTTAGACCTGTACTGACACATTACACAGTCCAGCAACTATTTCATTTGCAAATAGCCATCTTCATATAATGGAAGTTCTGCCTCTCCAGAAGCAACAATTCATAGCGATAAAATTCAGCCCTCGTTGTCTGGAAATGACATTTTTCCAGTCCTAGCTCAGAAATTTAAGAGGGAGGGTGTGCCAGGAAATCATAAAAGAAAAAAATCACATTGCATATCAGACTTGTGCTATCAGATGTGAACAGAAGAGGAGAGAGGTTTCCTTGTTCGCTCCAGTGATGGAAGGAATTTTAATTTTCTTAAGAAATTTAAAATAAATGTATGAGAGTGATTTTTTGTTTTGTTTTTGCTAACGTAAATGAGGAGCAGAACTAATTGGCCAGAGCAGGAATAATCAAGATCCAGTGGATTTCCAGGAACGCTTGACCAAAAATTCAGTGGCAAGATCCATGCATTCTACTGTGTTCCAGTGAAATCAATTCGAGGCACTGCCCTAACTTTAGATCAATTAAAAGAATGAGGTATTTATTAAAGAACATTTTGAAGTGGACAATCCAGTCAGTGTAATATATTCTGTGCCATTTACTGGATATTACATTTGATTTATTTTACACTGCCTCTGCATGTCGAATTTTCAGTGTGCGGTAGAATTTTGCACTAAAGATTATTATGGAAGTAGTCAAGGAAAACTGGAGATTTTGGTGGTTAGGCAGTGCCCGGGTGGACCTTTCTGGCATGTGGGGAAGGTCTAAGAGGCAGTTTGCAGTTGTGGACTCAGCGTGTTATTTGGATGTTAAAATACTTTACAGTGAAAAAGGAAACCCTGTGGACATTGAAATTTGCATCATTAGCTTTCAAAGTTAACAGCTCCCCTTATGGTGAATGGGGCAGATCATGCCTCTCAGAGCTCTGATTTCGGGCTGCCTGCAGATTCAGGCAGACCTAACTGCATTGGTTTACTCTAGTTGAAGGATTTCTTTGCAATCAGAAGGGCAAGAAACCTAGGATCAGATTCCTGGGTGCAGCCGAGCTTTGTCCAACACAGAACCCAATCCAGGGTGAGCCAAAGGTGGCATTTAAGCAGGTTCTGGCTCCCTGGATTATTGGGCTAGTTGGGTTCCCATTCCAAGGCCAGAAAGGCCTGTTGTGATCGTCTATAACACAGGCCAGGGAACATCCCCAGAATGATGCCTCATGCACTGGCCGTGCCCCCTGTGCTGTGGGCTGCAAGAAAGGCTGTGTGGTCATTCTTGCAGCATACACCAGCCAGGGGTATTTCCCGGTGGCCAGGCAGGACAATGAATGAGACCCTCTTCTATTTTTTTTAACGCAAGCTTGAACTCTGGAGCACAAATGTATTCGAAGGTGTAGGCTCTGCAGTGAATTCTGCAGCAATAGGACAAATGCAGGGAGGCCCTGTACTTACCTTCCTAGATCTCTGCCAATAGCCCATCAGCCTGACTCACAACGACCAGATCACCAGTGAGAGGGGGATGCCAGCGGGGTAGTGGTGAGTCCTGCCCTAACGAAGTGCAGTGGGTGGCTGGTGACACATACGCCCCTCGGTAGGGAAACCATTTCACCAAGGAAGTGAGCGGGAAGCCTTCTCTTTCTGAAGTTTGGCTTCCCATACAAATGTGAGAGAGTAAGTCAACACACCTCATGCTGGTTAGCCATTTTAAAATCATCAATACAGAAATGGATTTTCCTTTATGTGTTCTTCATCTGGAGAATCCAGAAAGCTGCTGGATTTACAGCCCTGGTGAATGAATGGTCCCATTGCCCCACCAGTGTGCCTTCCCTGGGATCTAGCTGCACGATCTCTAGGGCTGCAGTGATGGGTCGTGCTCTATGGCCATTCAACCTTTAGCTTCTTGGCTACATTGGCCAATGGGATTACCAGTGAGTACTTAGGATGAGGGATGCGCCTGCGAAGTAGGCAACAGGGACCGCTAAGTTTACTTCATATAGGCCACCGAAAGTCTGTCGAAGGTAACCGCTCTGTTGCTAGCTGAACTGGAATCAGCAATTTACAGGTGAAAGATTCTCTCTCTCGTTACCGGTCTCCTGTGTCATCCAGCTGCATGAATTTCTGTTTATAGAAAAGGCCCTTAATGAATATGTGGGCAGAGTTTCACTTTGATAATCTGCCAGTGATCTGTTAATGTCGGCATTGGAACGCGGGAACCCGGTTCAAAGAGAAAACGGGTTTTACTGCTGCTCGGCTCACAGTGAACAAAACTCTGCCCTGAGGTTTCACAGCTCTGGCTCTGTGTACACACATTGTAGAGGGCTGTGCGGTTTAGGAAGCTTTTAACCTAGTATTAAATTATTTCAAAATATTTGCATTGTCAGTACAGATATTTATTCTCCTAATTTCCCATGACACTTTAATATTTAAATATCCTGTGCCATAATTTTTCATCTTTTCTAAACGATAATTATGACTCTTAAATTTTTTTGCTATGATAAAACACTTTTCCCTTTTTTCCCCATGACAAATAACCAGCCTTAGTCCTGGCCAGTTTTAACGAGGTAGGAAAACAGTCATAAAGTGCAGCTGACTGAAACGAGCCGCGTGCCAAGATCCACAATCCGGTGCGCGCCCACGGCTCAGCCAAGGCTTGTGAACAGAACTCCATTCTTAAAGCGAAGAGGTTTGAGACTGTGCGGACTGAGTCAGGGGAGGACTTTGCAGCAGGGTGGAGTCGGCTGAATCCTGTGCCTCCCCTCCAAACTTGAACCTTGTCCTGTGTGGGGCAAGCCATGGAGTTCAGCGTGTCCCCTCTTTTGCACTACTCTGACAATGCTTAATCCGTTGTGCAGAGCGGTGGGTAACATGAGTCTGGCTCTCCCTTCTTCTGCCTTGCCTAGCCTGTTTAATTGCTGAGCTACTGTAGTGTAAAAACTAAACCGGCTTCGTTTGAATAGTTGTTGCTGACCAAGTGTCCTTCAGTATTTCTTTCTGAACGCCTCACCAGTGACTTCACAGCTTAGCTATTTCCCATAGACCAGCTTTACTACTGTTTGGCAGCTAGCACAGGGAAAAGTGCCACAGTGTTTCTTCAAACTCCCATTGAATTTCAGCCTCTTCCTTCCAAACACCGTTGATTTAAATCCGATTCGGTCGCTTACACTGTAGATACCCCATTATGCATGATTTGCAGTCATTTACTAATTGGCAACGTGCACTGGATTTGGGTGTAATCATGTTGTTCACATCTGGGTTTCAAAGCCAGCTATCTTGTAGGACTTCGTCAGGTTTTAAAAACATCATGAATCATTGTAACCACAGCAGGTTAAGAAACCCCTTACGGTACCTCTACGGTGCCACCCCCACCCCAAAAAAAGCGAGTCTCGGAGCATGGGTCAGTTAACTTGGGCTTGTGGGGCTCCTGTTATGGGAATAAACATAGGGGTGTAGACGTTACTGCTCAGGTCGCATTTCAGGCCTTGAGTCTCACTGCTGCAGGGTGCGGTGTAGAGTTTGGGGGAGAGGTTTGCAGTGTAGATGTACCATTGGTGCTCCAGGGAGAGTTCCCAGAGCACCTAGGCCCACCACAGCAGAGTCCATGGGAAGGGTCTCAGGCAGAGATCATCACTACACCGTTCCCTACCCCCACCCCGCATGGTCCCACTGAAGGGGACTATGGACATCTCCCATAGAAAGGCCCTAGGGTCCTGTGGAAAGCCAGGCTTGGAGGTGCTGTGTGTCTGCACCAGGCTCCCTACCCACCCCAGGCTCTGTAGCAGTGCAGCTCAGGTAGTGCCATGCTACCAGGGCCTCCCTTTGGTGGCGGAGAAGAGCCTTATGGGAAAGATGATAAAGCTTCTGTCTGCATTATCCTCTGAGTAACTTCCTGGGAGCAGGGGGTTGGGAGCTCGCGTGGCTTCCAGCCAGCCCACTCCTCCAACCCATCTGGTCTCCACTCCCTTCCCCCAGCTTGGACCCTTGACTGAGGGGCAAGTAACGCTGCTGCTTACACAGCAGAGCCCCCTTTGCAAGCAAAGGGCCAGAGAGCTGCACACGGAAGGTTTCCTCCACGCAGAGACAATGGGGTATTGGCTTGGACTGTCTTTGGGACGTCCTAGGGGAGCAGATGCCTGTAACACAAACACAGAGAGAAAAAACTGTTTCAGATCAATAAAATTATTAACCCCTTCCTGATAGCCATCTTTGGTTCCCATTTCCTAGGAGAGGGGAAAAAAGGCACACAGAGAAGGGAAAAAATATGTCAACTGAGCCTGCGTTTTTCTCGGGGGTTTCTAATGACAATATATAGTGACCCATGCAAATAATCCTTAAGTGTCATTGGGGCTGTTTTAACCCAACATTCAAGAAGTCTGAGAAACTGTCTCCACAAGGTCTGTAATTATGATGTAACTAGCCGGCTTGCAACAAAGATAGAGGCAAATTTCTCTTCCATTCAGTTAGAAGGCTAGATCTGAAGAGGAATAGCCAGTCTAGGTACTTGGGAAGGCCTTTTGCTTCAGCAATTGAGATTTCACTTATAAAACTTCTAAAGCTGTGGCTCCTGGACTGTCGTATGTTAAATGTTTCTATATGAGCAGTATATTGTGGTGGGTACGATATGCTATCCCATTGTAAAACACAAATAACGCTGTAGACGTCTGCTCCCTGTGGGGCTGTATCACGCAGTAGATAGAGAAACACAGGCTAAATGATCTCTGCTGCACCTCGGTACTCTCCGTTACAATACCACGTGCGCTATCAAGGTCTTTTGACAACAGTGGGCCAAACGTTGCCTCATGTTTGTTCATAGCTGAGAGGCAGGTGAGCCCCTGAGGTTGGCACGAACCAGCTGTTCTCCAGGCTGACCAGCCCTGAGTGTGCCGTGGGGAATTTCTCCTGTCCTGGTGCCGGTGGAGGTGACCGCATGCGTTGGCGGACTGGCAGGAGGAACAGGATATGTGGTCACAGCAGTGTATTGCCTTTGGGAAGGCGGTGGGGAGACGGGGATGGTGTGTTTCCTTTTGGCTCTCTGTAAGCCGCATGGCCCGTGCGTGTTTCCCAGAAGCCCATTCAGGTTTTCCCTCCTACGAGGACAGCCCAATCTGTCCCAGAGCTGCCCATGATGGTCCACAGATCATGCAAGATGGGTGAGAGCCATGGACCCACCTTTTCCCCCACTACTTGCCCCAGGGATGCATCAGGGTGCGTACGTAGACCTCGGCCCTGCTGTGTGTGGACAGCCCCCCATGTCTGTTCTGAGCTCCGTTGAAGTGAGTGATGCTGGGCGTGGGAGCAGGGGGCTGCCTGGACGGACCAGAGCAGAGGCTCAGGCCGAAGCTTGTAACCATGGCGACGTGCTGTGAAGAGCTGGCCACAGCAGGCCTCGCTCAGGCCAGCCCGGCCACTGCCACTCATGGGAACAGTCTGAGTCCACGTGCGCCACGATGAACTATCACCCCATGAGGGGAGCCTGCGCCTCCTGGCCACGGCTATTGGCTCTGGTACAAAGCTCCCTGTACAGCCACCTTTCCTGTCCTCTTAGGAGCCTCCCTATTTGGAGCTGCTAATGTACCGAGCCTCTGCTCTGGCTACTAACTGTACCGCAGTTCTCTCACAGCAAACCTAGAGGAGCTTTCGACCAGCTGCGTTCCAAAGGAGGGACACAAGTCAGCTCCTAGGAGCTGGAGGAGGCTTCTCATGGCGTGGCTTGAGGACGTGCAATGCGTATCATAACATCCGTTGCTTTGGTTTCATTACTCTGCGTTTGGGTGGTAAAGTCTATACTGAGACCCCAACTCCCATGGATGCATTTGTAAGAGGGTCGAACTGTGACTTGTGTCTTTGAACATCTCCTCTGGTGTTCTACAGCAGGAGCATCCGTGTTAATAAGGGACAAGCTGGGGGCAATGATTCACAAAGCCAGGTCATGTCTTCTAGGACAATCGTCTGACCACGGCCCCTTGCCCTTTTGCACCGCAAAGCCAATCTTTTCTTCTGTTCCTTTCCCTACAGGCTCCACTCAGGACAAGTCTCAGTCCGCACCTCCACAGCCACCCCCTCTGCCCCAGAAGAAAACAGTAAGTCGAGCGGTTTCATCACCTGATGGCTTTTTCTGGGGCCAGGCTTCTCTGGGTAGAACAGCCAATCCCCCCAGCCCCAGACTGAATGTCAGTCACTCTGAAAGCAACGTTTGTGTCCGAAGGGGATCCCCGTTCAGCCACTCCTCTCCCACGGGAAGCAAGCACCACGCCTTCTCCTCCTCTGAATCCCTGGAGAACGCCCGCAAAGGAAACGGCCCCTGGAGTCCGACCTCAAACAAGAGCACTAGCGCCGGCGTCCAGAACAGAAACCTGCAGCCACTGTCCTCCTCTCAGCTCAGTGTGTCCAGCCAGGTTTCCTCAGTCTCCAGCCTTCAGCTCCATAGTCTGCTCAGCAATATTGACAGCAAAGAGGGGGTGTATGCCAAGTTAGGGGGGCTGTATGCAGAATCCTTGCGCCGCCTCGTTGCCAAGTGCGAAGACTGTTTTATGCGGGATCAGAAAAATGAACTGCATTTCAATGAGAACAACTGGTCTCTTTTTAAGCTGGCATGCAACAAGCCCTGCTGTGTTTCTGGGGACGCCATCTATTACTGTGCCACCTGCTCAAAGGACCCTTCCAGCACCTATGCAGTGAAGGTACGTTTCCTCAGAGAGTTCCACTGGTGTTCACTAATACTTCGCACTTACAAGTTCTTTACAACCGTAGCACCCTCCTGAGGTAGGTGATATGTCTAGTGTATACGTGGGGAAACTGAGGCAATCCACAGCCACAGAGGAAATCAGTAGCGGAGCTAGATTAGAATGCAGGAGTTCCTGAATTCTCCTCTCTAGAGCATGCTTCTGTTTAGAATGCTGAGACTATTTCTGGATGTAAGCTAAGATTGGACGTTAGAATATATGGTAAAACCTTGGTAAATTGCCAGTTGGTGTCATGTTTTATGAATTGGTGGCTTTGTCTGTCTCAGAGTTAACCAGGGTGATACTACACAAATGGGTGTAGTGTGTAAGTAATCCCTTCGTAAATCATCAACATTATCTCCCTTGCTAAGTTCGTATCCGAGAAATCATTCTTCATGTGGTTGTAACAAAGGCCAGTCACACATTCGGTGGTAGGGACTTACAGTTAAATAGTAGCAGCAGTCTGGTCTTCAACTAGCAGGATATTTTCTCTTTATTCCATAGTGATGGGGATAGCTTTTCACTCTGTGCTAGGCTTATCTGCCTCCAACCTACACAAGCTGATTAAAAGTCGCGTAAAAGACAGGCTGTTTCTTTTCTGGCTGACCGCGTCTGTCCGAGACACCTTTGAGTCCCTGTGTGAGATAACACAGCACTCTCTGTATTAAGACCTTATGAACCACAGGAATTGATAGAGGGATCTTTACTTACCATCTAAATAAAGTTTACACACTTCACATAAAAACTGGCCAGTCTCTCTTCACATATCCTTGTGTGCCTGTTTGAGAGACAGGTTTTAGACTAGAAAGTTCGGCTTTCTTAATTGGAGACAAATGCCTCCTGATGCGGCCCCTCTTCCATACACATCCTTAAGTGCTCAAGTGTTGGGGTGGGGGGAGAAGGCTGAATTTAGCCTTATATAATCTTGATATTTGTCCCCCTCTGCGCAGTCCCTAAGGCCTGCAGAAAGGGAGCCCAGATCCTGAGGGTTTCTGCCTCTCGCAAGCCTGCAATCTTGCTGAGCTCTGTGCAATAGAGTCCTTCTATTAGTCTGCTAGGTCAGGATTTTCAAAGGAGCATGAGGTGTCTAACTCCCTTAGGCTTCTTTGATACTCCCAGCCCTCACGCCCATGGCCCTGCAGAGTTCAAGGCACAGTTAAGGTAACATTATACAAGGCCCGGTTCAAAGCTCTTAGCAGCCAGCGGAAGTCTTTCCAGTGGCTTCCGTGAGCTATGGCTCAGATTCTCAGGAAGCGTATAAAGTAATTCCAGCTTGCGACACGTGTAAGGTCACTCGGGCAGCCTTAACATTTGACCTGACAGGGTTCCAGCGTAACCATCGAGCCCTTAACACTAGTGACATGCTGTTCTGTTACCCTTCTTTCTAAAGGGAAAACAATGCTCAAACAAAAAAGAGTGTTACACTAGAGAGTTACAGACTGAAAACACCCCCAGGAACGCTGTAATTAAAAAGAGGCAGAGATACATTTACAGTTAACATTCCAAACAAATCAAACATTCATCATCTAATGTAACTGGAGGATTTTAAGTAGGTAGAATATAGTTATAGGCTGAATTCTATCATAATACCCCTAGATCAGTGCTTACAGTGGAAACGTGCAGGTTTTACTGTCCCGTGCAAAAGTCCAAATTCATGTGTACCTTTCCCCCTCCAGGAAAGTCTCTACAGTGAATCGGGAGAGCCCTTTTCGTTGCATAGCACAGGGTGGGATCACCCTGGGCTGTTTGACTAAAAAGAATTTAGACCTTTCCGTTGTTTGTACAGTTGGACTCGATGCTTAGTCCCAGGGTGTGCTTAGCATGGGGGGAATTGTAAAAGAAGGAGACAGCTCTTTGTTTTACATCGCAGGACTGTACTTGTGTCCCCATCCCGAATGTACCTTTAGTCCGTGATCCTGGCAGACAGTCGGGTGCTGTGATGGAGCCAGAGCAGACAGTGGCAGCCTTGCTGTGCACTAGTGCGAAGTGTGCACCAGCGATTTTCCAGAGTCCTTTCGTTTTCGTTATTAGAATCCGACAGACGGTCATTGGGAGGCTTAGCAGCTGGCTGGTTCCTTTCCATGTCTATTGTAGTACTGCCCAGGGGCTCAAACAGGAAAGAGGCTACAGACCTGCAGTTAAAATTAGACCTGGACAAACCAGATGGTTTGAAAGGGTTAGCTGAGCCAAGTATCCGCCAAGCAGTCAGAGCTAAAACTTTGCGCTCAGCTCTTGGCATTGATTATAGCGAACACTCGTGTGCACATGCTCATCTGGGGTCACACTGAGTGCTGGGAAGTCGTGCCAAAATACACTCACTGCCTTGGCTTATACTTTTGTTCAGGCACACCGTGCTAATCCAGAGACCAGGTCTTATCTCGATCTTTCGTTACCATGCTCACCGTGTATCTAAAACATACACACAGTTCTGTGATCTGTCTATGCGCAATTGGCATGATTTACATGGGAGAAACCTTAACACGTTCTCCAAATTGAGGCTGGATTTCGCTGCCTCTGTTCACTCCAGGAATTCTCACTCAACTGAGCAGGCCTATAACCCCTTCTAGTTGGGAGTAAAGGTTACAGGATCGGATCCTAATCTTGGTTGGTTGTGCAAAGTGTCCCTAGGGTTGCAGTGCTATGTCGGAAAAGTTGTAGTAGAATTACTGAGCTGATAGGCAGGTGCTTGCGATAAAAAAAAGAAATGCCCTTATCATTTTTCTGTATGGTGCTTATAACAGAATTATTAGACTATACAGAATACATAACAAAGGAATAGCAAAAGGCATGCGTACACCTACAGCAGCAAACGGACTGGATATAAAAAGCCCTGTCCTTCCTTTATAGATCTTTGATACTAGGGCTCTATAGGGTCATATGTTAATTTGTAATATCTCCATGGGCTACTTTCCTTGAAACCATCCTTTAACAGAATAAATGTGCAGGCACGTCAGACCCTTTTTACTTGGAAAAGAGAAATAAAACAATCAATTTTAAATAGCTCTTCCCCACAGTACTCTGTCACTAGTGTTAATGCCCTGCACAATCTTAGATTTAAAGTGTTTTGCCAGGAGCACAAAAGAATTTCAGTCCTCTGTGTCCTTCTTAGTTATTTTTGGCCTCGTTTTAACTTAGATGACAACACTGATGTTGTGCCCAGATTTGCACATATTTTACCAGAGAGAGAAGTTTGCTCCAGGGTTTGAAACCTCCTGTGCTAAGTTCTAACCCAGAGCAAATTCACGTGGCTGAAGTCTAAATAAATCCCTGAATAAAAGGGCTTACAATGGAACCGCTGAGAGGCCTGTAATTGTTGTGAAGCTAATGGATGTTGCTATGATAAACTTATTTTTCTGCAGGTATTCAAGCTGTCCCAATGGGAAAGTTTAAAATTAAAAAAAAAAAGTTGAGTGTAAGTTGAGTTGATTTATGTGAACTTTGACTGGGGGTGTGAACCAGGCGCCTAAATAACGGTCCCCCTTTTCATTTGATGTTGGTTCTTTTGTTCATGTCTTTGCCAGTCATTCTGAGTCATCCATTGACATTTGTTTTCTCTCTGTAGTCCTCATTTTTCTTTTTGTCACGAGTATTGTGGTGAAGCCATTGATTTGAGCTGCCTTTGCACTGCTGGCTGCTTAGATTCACCCTCGTGCCAATACCAGAGCCTTTCGCCAGCTTTTCTGTCCGCCGTTTCAGTGCTTCCCTAGTACATGTAAGGCAGACATGAAGCAACAGTGAACATAGTTTTAGGGCTTATCGGGGAGAGATGTGTTCTGGACGTAGCCCTGGAAGGCAGGAACTCCTGAGGTTTAATCCCAGTTTGCACCCCAACGGCCAGATAGTGGCACTTGTCTATATCTTTAGGACATAAGTAAAACTGGCCGCCAGTCCCTCTGTGGTCTATAGACAGGTCACTCTGATCCTGTCCTCACTACAAAATCAGTCATGTCTGAGGACCGGCTTCAATATAGCGAAAATCCTGCCTCTGTTGCAAGACAGCATGGGATTTTAACCATGGCTCAGGAGAAGTGTGTGTGTGTATCCAGGTCCCATGAATCACTGCATCATCAACTGTTTAGCCTTTGTTTCCCTGTCTATGAAATGGGGATAATGCTACATATTTCCATACCTCCGGAGTGGTCTGAGGTTTAGCTGCTGTCAAAGCACTAGGTATTATGACCAGTTTAGTGGCCCATAAAACAAAGACCCACATTTTAAGCTGAGTATTTTGTCTCTGACTTTCCTTACAATTACCCGGGGAAGCCACTGTATTCTGTCAGCTATGGAAACTCAGCGGGCTTTTCCCGTCTCCTGTTTCTGCCCCTCTGGCCAGGAGGAGCAAACTGGAGGTAGATCCAGCTGCTGGCCGGAAGGATGGTGAGCACAAGAGATGCGGCAGGACAGTGAAAGATGGGTGAATCCTCTGAACTGAAAACATGTTCTGAGCAGGGACAACAGGCTGTTGCCCATCTTCATGTTGTCCATACAGCCCTGGACTCCTCTGCCCCAAATTAGCTGTCAAAAGTCAGAGAGGTAGCTGTGTTAGTTTGGAATTGCAGAAGTGACAAAGGGTCCTGTGGCACCTTAGAGACTAACTAAAGTTTTAGAGCATAAGCTTTCGTGGGCTAATACCCACTTCGTCGGATGCATGCAGTGGAAGTATCCAGGGGCAGGTTA
>ML677375.1:2648902-2696843 GCA_007922305.1 Dermatemys mawii
ATACTTCCACTGCATGCATCCGACGAAGTGGGTATTAGCCCACGAAAGCTTATGCTCTAAAACTTTAGTTAGTCTCTAAGGTGCCACAGGACTCTTTGTTACTTCTAAATTAGCTGGTACCACTCAAGAGAGCTCTTGGAGTCATTACAGATCATTCTGAGAAAACATCTGCTCCAGGTGCAGCGGCAGTCAAAAAAGCGAACAGAATATGAGGAACCATTAGGAAAGGAGTAGATTATAAGACAGTAAATCACAATGCCACTATATAAATCCATGGTACACCCACACCTTGAGTACTGAATGCAGTTCTGGTCACCCCATCTCAAAAAAGATACAATTCCAAAACAATTGGAAAAAGTACAGAGAAGAGGAATAAAAATGATTAGGGATACGGAACAGCTTCCATCTGAGGAGAGAGAAAACAGACTGGGATTGTTCAGCTTGGAAAAGAGATGACTAAGGGGGGATATGATAGTGGTCTAGAAAATCATGACTGGTGTGGAGAAAGTAAATAAGGAAGTGTTATTTACCGTACATGTAACAGAAGAACCAGGGGTCTCCTGATTAAATTAATAGGCAGCAGGTTTAAAACAAACAAAAGGAAGTACCACACCTAGTGCACAATCAATCTGTGGAACTCATTGCAAGGGGAAGTTGTGAAGGCCACAGATATAACTGAGTTCAAAAAAGAATTAGCTACGTTCATGGAGGATAGGTCCATCAATGGCTATTAGCCACGAAGGTCAGGGACTCAACCCCACCTTTGGGTGTCCGTAAACCTCTGACTGCCAGATGCTGGGACTTGGCAACAGGGGATGGATCATGTGATAATTGCCCTGTTCTGTCCATCCTCTCTGGGACATCTGGCATTGGCCACTGTCAGAAGACATGATGCTGGGCTGGATGGGCCATGGGTCTGTCCCAGTCTGGCCGTTCTAATGTCCATATGTTATGCCCTAAAGGAACAATTCCCTGCTAAGCTGGAGGCGCCGCTGTTGGAACCTATTTCAGAGACCGGGTGAGTTACCATCCTAACCCACCCTGTTATCTCTTGTTTTCTCTTTGCAGATTTGTAAAACTCAAGAATCCAAAGTGTCGGCTTCGTACCACAGCCCCTCGGTGCCCGTCCACTTCAACATCCAACAGGACTGTGGGCACTTCGTCGCCTCTGTGCCCTTCAGCATGTTGCTCTCCTCTGACGTAGCAAAAAGCCCTTCTCCTCCGGCAGGCTCTGCCAGCGAACAGGACTGTGTGGTGGTCATCACCCGCGAAGTGCCGCACCAAACCGCAGCCGACTTCATGAGGGAGGCGGCCGCTTGCCATCAAACCAAGCCGGAGCTGTACGAGCGGCGGGTGTGCTTCCTGCTCCTTCAGCTCTGCCATGGCCTGGAGCATCTCAAGGAGCACGGCGTCATACACCGAGATCTTTGTCTGGAAAACCTGCTGCTCGTTCACTGCAGGCCTCTGACCAGCTGCAGTAAAACCAAAGACGAAAAGCACTTGCCCAGGCTCATTGTGAGCAACTTTTTGAAGGCCAAGCAAAAGCCGGGGGCCGGGGACTCCAAACTGAAAAAGAGCCAGGCCCGGCTGGCCCCGGAGATTGTGTCGGCCTCTCAGTACAAAAAGTTCGATGAATTTCAGACCGGCATCCTCATCTATGAACTTCTCCACCAGCCCAACCCTTTCGAGGTGAGGGCCCATCTCAGGGAACAGGAGTACAGCCAAGATGACCTCCCCCCGCTCCCCAACCTTTCCATCTACTCCCGCGGGCTCCAGCAGCTTGCTCACTTGTTGCTGGAAGCTGACCCGATCAAACGCGTCCGCATCACGGAGGCAAAACGGATCCTGCAGTGTCTGCTCTGGGGTCCCCGGAAAGATTTAACCGACCAGCCTCCTAACCACGAAGAAGCCCTCTGTGGTGCTCTCCAGAACTGGATTGACATGAAGCGGGCACTGCTGATGATGAAATTTGCAGAGAGGGCAGTGGACATTGAGCGGAGCATTGAACTGGAGGACTGGCTCTGCTGTCAGTATTTAGCTTCTGCAGACCCAGCTTCCCTCTTTAACACACTGAAACTCCTTCAGCTTCTCTGAGCTCAGAAGCCTCTCAAACAGAGCAGCAGCAGCAAGGAAAAGGAAAGATGTTTCTAAGAATGATGTTCACTCACGGGTAATGGTACAGATCACATTCACACTGATGGCAGATCACTTGCTAAGAACAGGATGCAATCTTTTTTTCCCCAATCTGTGTACATTTCAGGTTAATTCCATTGTTTTGAATACTGTAAACTGCAAACAAAAATGGGATGCCTGCTATTTTGGTGTGGTAACTCTGGGCAAATAAAAACCTGTGCATGTGTATTTTCCTAACGAGCGGAACGAGTTTGTGTTGAATTTCATGGCAGACATTGATCCCTGTTGGAACCAAACTTTATTCCCCATAAAAGATGGAATGTTTGAGGCAATTTGCTTATTAAATGATCTCCAGATTTGCAACACGGTTCTCTTGCCCATGCGACAAAAATCACAGCAGTGCCAAATGCCAACAGCAAAGAGCCAGACTCACTCTGTGGGTTTTCAGGCTTTGCTCAGGAGCAGGGAGGCTTGATGTAAGAGGATGGGACACCCCTCATCGCCAGCAGGCACTGGAACTAAAGAAGCTGCAGATTTTAAAACGTTAGTTTCCGGAGCAGCAGATCTCAACACCTGGATGTGTGTATACTTAAGAGCCATTCTTTTTGCTAACCTTGTCAATCCCCCATTTTTGTAAGCCAGATTTGTCATACCTAGGCTAATCTTTGCATGCCCCAGGGAAGGAGGAGCATGCCCAGAATTTCCCAGCGTTACCTCACCAGGTCAGGCTCATTGGGGGCAGTGAGGACGGAGTCCCATCAGCTAGGCACAGAGGGGTGCTGCTGTTTATAAAGTCTGGTGCGGACACCCTTTGGGATCTGACGACACGTTCAGAAGGGTTATGAAAATCCCAGGCCAGCTCGGCTCCATCTGATACCAAAACCAAGCCAAGGCAGCGCGGGGCTTTCTAACCCTCCTGGTGAGAGGAGAACATCCGGCAATGGGCCGTTGGTGTGGATTAACTCTCGGGCTGCAAGGGGCTCTCAGTGCCATTAGCCTTTTAAAGTTAATGAGTCTGGAACTCCACCTCCAGCAGCTTGGGACGGTGGGGTCCTTGCCAGACTAGTCCTTTCCCACGGCTCTGTTTTCACTGGCCCGAGTTGAAAAGCTGTTTGAATGAGTTTGGCTAGCTATAGTGACATGTCCTAGAGCAGCAGCACCAGCTACCGGAGACTCACCTTTGTGAGTAATGCTTATATGCCTGTCTGCATTACAACCTTCTCCTTCCACCGCCCTCTGTTTGTCTCTGGGGTAGAAGCTCTCTTTGTGCTATCGCCTTACTGTGCTGAGTCCACTGGTGCCCTGATTCGGGGTCCTGAGCTGCAATTAGCATTCTAAATACTAATTGGAAAGGCCTGTGTGGATGAATGGAGCTCGGCTCCTAATATTCCCTGGCTGGAAAGCTGGAGAATTTTCATTTGGAGAACTGTGTGGTGCCTCAAGTAGGACAGTGGGACAGATTCCTAGGGAGGTTGTGGAAGCTCCTTCACTGGCGGGTTTCTAGAAGAGGCTCGGTAGCCATCTGTCTTGGCTGGTTTAGACACAACAAATCCTAGGTCTTGGCACTGGGCTAGACTAGATGGCCCTTGTCTAACCCTGGTTCTGTGACTCTCTGAACTGGCATCCGTTCCAAGCTCTTTCATGGACAACTCGGGGGCCTTTGGCAAGTCACTGCTCTCTGTGCCTCCGTCTCTCCCTTTTACGAGGGGGAGACTGATCCCTGCTCGCGGAGACCTGTGGCTGAGGTGCCCTCGGAAAGAGCAGAGTATTCTTTGTGTTTGTTTTGTGGTTGTAACTAGAGGCCCCGATCCGGGAGCAGAGTCGCGTCATGCAGCCCCATTGGATACACACCTGATTGAATGTGTCCAAGAGAACAAGGGACATTGCCAAGTGAGGAGCCAGCGGACTCCTGCAGGGCATTAACAGCAAAGCTCTGTCTGAGCTCCGTTTCCGTGTGTAGTCATGGATCGGGATAAAGAACTTCTCTTGTAGTGTCAGCCGCTCCCTCTACATCGTCGTGTTGTGCTTTGGGCAGAGTCTTGCGCCCCGTCTCCTCATTCCCACAAGCTTATGCTCCTGACCAGTGTGGGACTGCGGGGTGGGGCTGCGTACGCTGCATTCAGACAGAAGGGGCTGCTACTTAACCCTAGTGAACATGCCCTGTGCTTGCTGTCCAGGAGGTATTTTGTTTTAATGAAGAATCGAGACGGCTCGCAATCAGTGAATTTCCATGCCAGGACTTGGGTGACTGATTTTCATAAAACCAGGGGGCTGTCCTTTACCCACCTTTACAGCCTCACTGGGATAGCAGAGTTGTATGGCAGGGCTGGATTTGGCCCCCTTTGTCAGTACTCCTCCAGCTCAGATGCTGCCATCTGTGAAATGGGTGAATAATGGGCCAGCAGCCCCGCTGACTCCAATGGAACGAGTTGCAGTGGGCAGCAGACTCCAGCACACAAAGAGATGCCGCAGTCCAGTGTCAGACGTTTTACTTTGGAGAGGGGGCTGGGATAGAAATCGGTTCAGCTTTTCACCCTCTCCGCTGCATGTGGGTGCCTTTCACTTGCTAGGATCATCTGGTGCCTCTCCCTGATGTATTCATTGCATGGGCCTCAGGGACTGGGCACCTCAGTCCCTCCTGTTCTCTGCCTTCATAGTCCAGTCAGCTGTGGCCTGGGATACCTCACTCTCCATTGTTGGGTTTAGCATGCGGGCGCTGGTTGGCATTGGTGGCCCGTGCTATGCAGAAGATCAGATTAGAAGATCTGGCCATCCTGTCCTGCAGGATGTGTCACTGGAAACACTTCTAAGGAAATTCCCATTTGCCTGCCTTCATTTGTACCCAAACCCAGCAGCTTTTCTTCAGGGCTTTTAAACAACAAGGGGTAGTGCTGGGATGTTTGACACTTTTTTATAGCGGGGCAGCACCTTTTTACCCACTGCACATCAACTGCTAACGGGTTTTTTTTTTTTTAAGAGTTGCTTTTTCATCTGTGCATCGAGTTGCTCCCATCAGATCTGTCGCTCCTCCTGTGTGATGAAAGAACAGTGCAGAATAATCTTTGGTGTTCTCAAAATGTCGTCTGCTGTCGTGGAATTCCTTCCAATGAGCTTTGTGAAGCCACCTGGTTAAATTGGCGCCACTTTGAATGAAAACGTAACGGTTAGGAACATTCTGTTGAAGACGGGGGCTGTCGGAAATCGTGAGCAGGGAGGAAATTCAGCAGGAAAGCCTCCGCTCTGTCGTGTGCTCTGCCCAAATGCCGCAAAGCCGAGAGCGATGTGCAGCAAGGTCGAGGAGCAAGGAGGCAGTTCATGATAATGGTGAATGGCCAGGCTTGCTGCACTTATCCTCGTGAGTGACAATGAACTAGGCCCAGTTTTCAGCGCTGAAACCTCCTGGCAATCAGGCCATGGGGACCACTTGGCACAAATGTGAATTTTAACAAAACTCTGAACTTTCCCACTCCACTCTGGCCCGTTCTGGTTCGCTGGAGATATTTATTACCACGTGTGTTCCGGTAGTGCCTAGGGACCCAGCCGTGGGGCTAAGAGCTGTGCAGACGCAGCAAAAGAGAGGGCGCTTACCCCGTAGAACTCACAATTGACATGCCAGGCTACAGCATGTATATGGCTACTTGGCCCCATCCCTGTAGCATCGTCCCCTCAGCTACAACCACCTAGGCAGTCCCCCCGGTCTCATTGCAAGCCCTAGACATGATTGATGTCCCAGAGCGGCGCGTTGTGGAGGTTGCTGGTTCTCTAGGAAGCAGCGGGGGAATTTCATTGAGAGGGAAGAATTGCTTTACAGGATAACTAGAGCCGCTAAACCCAGCAGCCCGGTCTGGGCGCGCTTGTGATCTTGCTAATGCTGCTCTAGATCAGGAGGAACTCTGGGCAAGGCAGAGGAACTGAACCAGTTCCAGACTGGTGAGAGCGAGACCGCGCTCAGGCCCTTGTGCCGCCCTGCAGCCCAGTCCCAGCTGGGGAGACGCCTGTGCAAAATGCCCTCCCTGCTGCCCCAGGGCAATGGGTCAGCTGGTGCTGCCATGTCGCTGGCAAAGCTTGCTTCTGCTCCCAGGAGATCTCACACATTCGCCCCCTCTCCAAAGCCGCAGCATTCTGAACTGGACCCAAATATCATCCGGTTGCCCCTAACTGGCTTTCTCTGGCTGTGTGCTAAGGGATCTGAACAGTAGTTTTCCACTCCACGGGAGCATCTAACTCCCTGGAAGGTGCTATGGCAGGTGAGGAGACGCCATGGTTCATTCAGCTCCCGCAAAGTCCCCCTCTATAAATCCATGGCATACTCACGCCTGGAATATTAGTTCTTGTTGCCCCATCTCACCAAAGACATATTAGGATTGGAAAAGGTACAGAGGAGGGTAATAAAATAATTAGGGGGTATGGCACTGCTTCCATGTGAGAAGAGATTAAAAGACTGGGACTATTCAGCGTGGAAAAGAGATGCCTAAGTGGGGGAATATGATAGAGGACTATAAAATCACAAATGGTGTGGAGAACATGAATAAGGAAGTGTTATTTATCCCTTCACATAACATAAGAACCAGGGGGCCACCCAGTGTAATTAATAGGAAGCAGGTTTAAAACAAGCATAAAGAAATACAACAACGCATGGTCAACCTGTGGAACTCATTGCCAGGGGATATTGTGAAGGCCAAAACTAGACTCAAAAAAGACTTAGATAAGTTTAGGGAGGATAGGTCCATCAATGGCTATTAGTCAAGATGGTCTGGGATGCAAACCTGTGCTCTGGGTGTCCCTAAGCTTCTGACTGCCAGAAGCAGGGAGTGGACAACGGGATGGATCACACAACCATTGCCCTGTTCTTTTCATTCCCCCTGGAACATTTGGCATTGCCCAGAGTCAGAGAATGGCTATGGGGTTAGATTGACCATTGGATTGATGGAGTGAACTGCCTGGCCTGAAGGGAGTGCGGGGAAGTGCCCAGGGGAAGGAAGTCACTGAACAATGCCCACTGTCAGATTGCTGACGTGTGGCATAAATAGCACAGAGAGCAAAGCTTCAAGTGCTTCTATGCCCATTCTTATGGGCAGCTTATTGGGGATGAGGCCCAGCAATAGGTAGGTTCTTTTGTGCTGTCTTGGTTTGGTCCTTTTGGTCATTTGTCACGCGCACCTTTGTCTAGAAAGCCTTTCTGCTAGGAAGTCCCTCGGAGTTCACAGTTCACCCCTCTTTGCCAGCTGTTTATGCCTCGAGGCCTTGTCTGCGCTCGGAAATGGGCTGGGGTGGGCAGGGGTTGCCATGGATTAGCTGGCATATGGTCACTTGCATGGTAAATAAGCACTACACTCCCCCATGTTCGAGCCCTGCCTTGGGATCTAACCAGGTCTGCTCCGACAAGCTTTGCTGCAGCCTGCGTGAGGCCGTGTCTGGACTAGACGAAAGGGTGTGATGTTCGCTCAGACTGTAACCCGACAGGTTACCACACACTAAACTGGACACAGAAAGATGTAGTTTGCCTCAGCTGCCCAGACTTTAATCAGCAGGATCCCAGGGCCTCCCGCCTCCGTCTAACTTGGTGGTGTCCCCCAGCCCCGCTTTGCACTGGCGTAAGTGCCTCGTACCCAGGGGCCCACCTTTGGTTGTGCACTGGAAGGCACGTCCATTAACCCCCCATGCTCCAGCTGTGCGGGCACTCATCCCCAGGGCAAACATCGGGCAATATCCCGTGTCTGGGGGTGGGGGGGGTGTCTGATGCTGCGTGCTGAGAGCTGGTCAGGTGGGAACTACATAGGTGTTTGCTCACGGAGCCAGACCACAAGGTCTGTTGGGAAAGGAGTGACGGGGAAGAGTTGGGTGAGACACAAGAGCTAGAAATGTGTCTCGTAGGCTCCTGGCCGAAGTCCAAGCTGCCTGAGCCCGGCTGGGACATGCCCTCCTGCCATGGCGAGAGGGGAGGCAGTCAGTGCTGTTCATAACAGGGCCTGGCCTGCAGGCCACGTTGCACCTGCCCAGGACCACTCCCAGGACATGCCCTGCGGCACCCCTCACACGTCTGACAGAGCAGCACGTGGGGCAGGGAGCTTTGCAGTTGCCCCCCTGGGGTGCCAGCCTCCCCCAGAGCCCCTCCCTATATGAAGTTCTGGATTCCGCAGTGCCACCCAGCTCTCTGTGAGCTCTTGGGGGCAGGGACTGTCTCTGGCATAGTCCAGCATCTAGCACAATGGGGGCCCCCAGGATTAATAACCAGTAACGCCGCCCTCCTGCAGAGCTGCCTGCAGACAGGAGGGTCCTGCTCTGCACCACTAACAGCATCAGCATCCTTCATGGGCCCTGCACAGCCAGATTGGGGCAGGAGTCTTAAAATGCCTCCTGATGGGGCACAGGCTGTGTGCCTGTTAGGACTGGGATGTGGGGAAACTCCTTGCGGGCCCCCCCCCCCTTAGCCCCCATGGGCTGCCTCTTACCAGGCCCCTGGGGCTCGCTTGGGACCGAGAGAGAGCGGCCCGAGTCCCTGAAATCGGAGCACAGACGGTGCTGCTCGTGACGTTCCCTTTCCTCAGGGGAGCTGCCAACGGGATGTAGCCCCCTGCATCGGTTCGGGGGATCTGCAGGTATTGAGGGAGCAACACATGAAGCAGGAGGTTGCAGGGAGCCCCCTTTTAATTCTCTTCTTCTGCACAGCCGGGGGTCTGCACAAACAAGGAGACCCACGAAGGCATTGAACTCCACGCGGGCGGCTCCTCTGTTATGCCATGGCCTCCACCAGAACTGCTCCGGCTGCTCCGCCTCATCGGGTGGAAGCGCACCGCGTAGACAGGCGCCGTATCCTGCCCCTTGCAGGATTTCCTCAGAGCAGCCTCAGCCATTGGAGGCCAGCACAGGTCGGGGAATGTTACCTCTGGGGACTGGCAGAAACCGTTCCAGTTCAATGGTCTCGAGCGCTCCGTCTCTAGCTAGCGCCTCTCCTGTCTATGGGCTGACGTCCAGGCTCACCTGGGACCTGGAGGCCTATCCCCACTGCCAGGCGTGCCTGGAAAGTGGCATTCTCTGCACCCAGCTGGGCTACCTGGTCAGCTGCACGACTAACCCTGCAGGGCTTGGTTAACCCCCGAAAGGTAGGTGGCCCGTTTGGGGGAGTCTGGTCCTTCCAGTGACAGCGGCTGGGCTGCGGGGATGCATGCCTCTCCCACCAGGCCTGCTCCTGTGGGTTACAGGAGTCTTTGTCAGGGCCAAGGCGTGGGCAGCCCGGCCTAAGGGTTAGCATCGGGCACAGGTTTAGGGGCCAGTTACCAGGCACCAGGCCAGGTTGGAGCACCAGGAGATGAGAAGGAGACCCAAAGCGGAGGGCAGGAACCAGGCGACAGTCACCAGGAGCCAGGCCGAGTCAGGATACCAGAAGGCAGGAAGAGGTAAACACAGTATGGGGCAGGGTGGACCGGTCCTGCCCAGCCCCACACAGGCTGATGCAGGAAACCCCTCTCTGCACTGGACAGTCATAATTCGGTGGCCCCAGAGAGCCAGGGCAGGGGGGGCTCTAGTCACCAATACAGCCCTTAGCCTGGCAGCCCTTGTGGGAGGAGAGGTAAGCACTAGCTTTGAGGAGTGGCTTTCCTCTCCCTGGCTGCCCCACACCTCACTTGTGCTCTCTCTTCCCCTGCACCGCGCCTGTGTCTGCAGATGGGTCCATGGTGCCATCTGCTGGGCTACCCAGAGCAAGAGTCTGTCTGTGCCTTTAGCTGGCTGGCTCCTTCCCTAGGGTGCACCCCCAGTGCTGCCCTTGGGCTGCCCAGGAGTGGGGGGTTTTGCCCCAGGACCTAAACCAAGTGATGGTGATGTCACATGCTTCTGTAGCAGAGCTCGCTTAGACACACCAGGGGTCTTCACCCCCAGAGCCATGCTCGGCCTGCTAGGGCTGAAGGTTGCTTTCATTGAGGTTGGTTACGCAAAGCTGAACAGTGGGGCACAGAGTCAAGGCCTGCTTTAGCCACTTGTCGGTTGGGAGGTGCGCAGTGCGAGGAGAGCTGGCAGGAGCAGAAGATGGGGCTGGGGGCCAGGTTTGCAGTTACTGGAGAAGGCCAGGTGCAGCCCCTGATGGGAGAAGCCAGGGAAACCTGCCAAAGGGCAGTCGGTTGCCGTGGCCGCTCATTGTGGACCCGTTGTTGCTCCTTGGGCGACTGGCGGGGATAAGGCCCAAACACCACGACACAGTCCCGTGAAGACAGGCCATTGTGGGGTTAGAGTAGATTGCTTCCCAGTGGCTGAGGGGCCCAAGACCAGCAACCATAGCAGAGGGGTGCCCCCTAGAGCCAAGGGGCTAAAACCCTGTGAGGAGGGGGGGCAATTAGGCTGACAGTAGAGCCGGCAGGGGACCACTAGGCCACCAACAGGACCAGCCTGGGAGACCGTGAAGGAACGAGAAGGTAGGAACCACAGATGTGCCTGGCTGGTGATCGGGGCTTTGCTTAAGGAATCCAGGCCACCATTTGAGTCTCTCTCTGCTGTTTCAAGAGTGAGTAGGTTCAACTGAGATTCCTGGCTTTGTTCAGTGATCACTAGAGCTGAAATCACTGAGAACCATCCTTTGCCCTGCTGTTGGATGTGTGACAGCGAAAGACTGGGCAGCCTGCACTAGCAGTGCGGCTCCCCGCTGCCCTCGGAAATCTCTGAGTGCAAGGTTAAGTGGTGGAACCGCAGAATATAACATTGCAGCGGAGAGACTGGGGTGGGAGAGGGATGACGGCAGCGGAGCAGCCCACAGTGCCAGAGCCAACCGCAGCAGAGTTTAACACCAGTGGCAGCTCAGTGACCAGTGGCAGCTGTGAGCCAGTTGCAGGGGTGCTTGCACCAGCCAAGACTTTGCTCAGCGCCTACCCAGCCGGGGGTGAACAGTGAATTCATGTGGACACACCTCTGAACTCTGGGTCTTCGCCGACCAAGGACAGCAACTGTGAGTGGGGTGCCGGGGGTGGAGGGATGGCAGTTTAAGGGGGATTTGTACGTCTGACTTCACACTACAAGGGGGGACTCTGAGGCAAAGGACATTGCCAATGTACTCTGGGGTGGGCGTTAGCTCATGGGCACGTACTTTCGAGTCGTGGTTGTGGTGTTTTCCCAAATGGCTACTGGTTTCCTTTTCCCTTTTTATTCAACTTTTTCTTTGCAATACACAGACTCGGTGCTTGTGAGAGGGAAAAGACGCCTCTTAGAGTCGCTCTGGGGTTGGGGTGAATTTTCCCAGATTATTGGGTTGGGGCTGAAGCAGGCTCTGTTTTGTATTGTGAAGAGGAACCCGCCTCGGGCTCCCGTGGTCAATATAACTCTGTAGTTGGAGGTTCCCACACAGGCTGGAGCTTGGGGTCAGAGGCCCACCCCTTTTGCACGGTTTCAGAGCCCAAGGAGCCGCCCCAGCAGAAATGGCTACACTGCTATTTTTAGCATCACTGTGCAAGCTCTGTGAACCTGAGTCTGTAGACCTGGTGTCTGAAGCTCGCTGCGGTGGGTGGTTCTTTGCAGTATAGATGTGCCCAAAGTTATCAGTGGGTCTTTTTGGGGGGGGTCTATCTGCTAATAACGGCACCTTGCTCAGACACCCAAGGCCTGGGGCCACTTTGTTCTTCACAAACTATTTAGCACACCTGAGTCCTGCCATACGAGGCCTGGTTCGAATGAACGGGCCGTATGGATGTTCCTCTCCCATCCCCCTCTGGCACCTCTTGCAAGGACCAGTGGCTGGAAGGTGAAGACAACAAAGCTCAAAACGGAAATAAGATGCAAATGTTTAAGAGTCAGGGTGTCTGACCAACGGCACCGATTACCTAGGGACATGCTAAATTCTTCATTGTTTGGACCCTTTACGTCAGGACAAGGTGTCGTTTTCTAAAAGATCCTCTCTGATCCAACCCCAAGTTACGTGCCAGATGCAGGAACCCCTGGGTGAGGTTCTCTGGTCTGTGCTATGGAGCTGGATGATCTACTGATCCCTTAGAACATGGGAATCTATCTTATGTGCTAAGGTGTTGGGTTTAAGGAGGACTAGGGGTATATCTAGACCTAGAGCAAACCTCTCCCTACCACGGGGGCATTCTCCATCTCTCCTACACTCACTATGTGGGTGGTGATGGCTCCTGGTGAATAGGGCATGGGGGAGAACAGTGGGTCAGACTCGTTTGTCTTTGGCTCTCGTGCCCAGCCACAGCAGTGAAACACCGTACAGGAGAGGGAAGAAGCTGTTATAGGAGGCACCCAGCAGCCAGAGCGCAGAGAAGCTCCTCATCTCCACCGCCACCGTGATGTACGCAATAATCAGCTGGGTCTGGACCCAGGTCAGGGCCCAATACAGCACCTTGGTGTGCCAGGACTTCGCGAGTGAACGGAGGAAAGGGTGAATCCGGTAATCAGCCTCCACCATCACTGCCCAGCACAAGAAGCCGAACACTTGCCCTGGGTGGAGCCCGTGCCACCAGGCCGAGAAGGCAAAGGTGGCCAGGAGGGGCTGGGCCGGGCTGCGCTGGAAAACGAGTCTCCTCAGCCACCGGGAAGTGCTCTTGTTCCAGGTCCTGGTGAAGAGGGCTATTCTGTTGGTGGTCTCCAGGGTCCAGATGTCGGCGTCGGAGAGGTCGCCGCAGGCAGCCTGGGCACCGGGGGCACGGCCAAGCTCCAGCCCAAAGCCCGCTGCGCTGAGGAGAGCCTCGTCGAGCACCCACTGGGCGTAATAAGCCAGTTTGAAGAGCAGGGCGGAACGCCACATGACGGACACGCAGCCAAGGCCACTGCAGTCCGTCATGCGGGCCAGCGGGGCCATGCCGCCACTCACCGCTGTTCTCAGCAGGTGCAGAGCCAGGGCGCGAAGGCATTTCCAGCCTGCCGTCCTCAAGGGAGGTGCGGGGCGTGAAGCGCAGGGGCCCTGGATCTGGACCTGAAATCTCCGAAAGGAGCAGAGTGGGCCGCCCAGCAGGGCCGGGAAAAAGAGCAGGTAGCTGCAGAGAGGCAGCACCCTCGGCAATGGTTCCCTCTCATCCCCCCACGCAGACGCGATCGTCACCTTCCCTTCGTGGAGATCTAGAGCCAGTGAGGTGACCTTCTGAGTCTGCAGCATGAGAGAAGAGAGGGCGATGGTCAACCTGCAACGGGGGGAGACAGCAAGCGGAGTGGCGGTGAGTGGGGTCCCGTCGTGCACGCCAGGGCTGGGGTCGCCCTGAGTGGACACGTAGCGGTGCCGCCGGAACTAGGGTGACCAGACAGCAAATGTGATACACCGGGACAAAGGGTGGGGGGTTATAGGAGCCTGTATAAGAAAAAGACCCACAAATCGGAACTGTCCCTATAAAGTCGGGACATCTGGTCACCCTAGCCGGAACACGCCTGCGGTGCTGCGTGCGAGATCATGCTCTGTGTGTGGGGGAGGGGGATTCTAAGAGCAACGTGGCCTCCTCCACACGGCGTGACAGTGCGAAAGTGCTGGAACATGGTTCTAGCACGTCCCAGCTCCGCTACTGCAAGGGGGCAGCTGCAGTATCAGCCCCTTCTGTGCTGGCTTGGATTGAGGGGCATTCTGGCTGCATGGGGCAGACCCTGCCTGTAGAAACATCAGGTCACAGCGGGCGGAGCGCTGCCTTGGCCTCCCTCTCTGTGCCGCAAACACCACTCAATAAGCAGCCACTAACCACTGGCCCGCCCCTCCCATTTTCCTGCCTTCGGCTGAGCCAACCCTGCTGCATGTCTGCAAAAACCTCTGGGCGCCGCGATACCTGACGCAGGGGGCTCCTTGCAGATAACGTTCTCTGTAGTGCAGGCCCAGGTGGCAGAGAGTCTGCCAGGACATCTGGAGCACAAATGCCCAGGTGTGGACCTGCGCTGGGCCGGCCGAGTGGAAAACGGCCACGGAGCAGAGGGTGGGGATGAAGAGCAGCAGGGCGTACCGGCCCATGGCCGCACCCGCTAGAAGGCAGCCTCCCACCAGGAGCACGACGTACCTACAAGAAATCAGGGGAGGTTCAGTGGGTTTGGCATTTCCCAGCACTAAGGGCGACAGCCTGCGGCTGAGGTGGGCTCTTGATTCTCTCCTGGGCTGGCTTTGCCCTCCCTTGTAGCTCGTTGCCTTTGTGCGGCTCGCCCCTCCCACTGCCTTCCCTGCTCCCTCGTCAGTGCTCTAACAGAGGGTGCCTGAGGACCAGACGGCTCGTGGCACTTCCTTCCTCTTGCCTCATTTCCAGACTCATCCCTCCACCAACCCCAAAGCAGACCAAGCCAAGGGCTGCATTTTCTCCGGGCACTCTCCCCTGCCTCCACCCAAGCCCTGCTGGGCTCCCTCCTTGGAGGGTCTCCGATGCCGGCAATAGCTGGTGATTCTCAGGGTTAGGCACGTTTTGTCTCTAACTCTTTACAAACTCACCAGCGTAGCCCTGCTCTTTAGCCAGCCCTGCCACCACATCGTCCTTAGTTCCCCATGCTAGTGCGGCTGTGTTTGACACCACAACCCTTGGCCACACACTCTTCTCTGAACCCCTGACAGTGTCCCCTGGGCTGCAGGCGAGACATTCCCCACACCGCTGGGCTCAGTTCTTCCTGGCAGAGCTTGGCACTCCCCCAGTGGCAGAGGGAAGCCATCAGAGCCCTTGAAGCTGTATCTCCCTGGGGCCCCAAGGGGCATGGGAATTTGGTCCAATATTTCCTGCTCCAGATTTGTTTCCTAACTCTAACAGAGCACCATGCTGCTGATCTTCATCAGCACAAAGACACTGAGCATTGCCAGCTCGCTGATCTCCAGGGTCTTGCCAGCCACCAGCATTGTCTTATGCTTTTCTCCGCTTTAGCTGCCCATCTTTTCCTGTCCCTCCACCCTTTAGAGGCCGGGTATCTGTGCAGCCTAGATACACATTTAACCTGATCACTGCGGTGACTGGCGGGGGTGGGGGTGGGGGGGGTGGGCATCATTCGGTGAGCTAACGCTTCGGGCCTGTGGGAATTCTCACAGCCTCCCAGGGAGACAGGTTCCACTTGTGAGTTTGCCCTGCTAGCTAGCCAGGCAGCTTTCCAGGCGACTGTAGTCCATGGTGGAAACACAGTAAGGGCTCCAGTGAAGTCCTCTGATTTGAACTTTGTATGTCTCTCCAGGCTGGCAGATCCTCAGTGGAGGCTTTGGCCCAAACTGTCCAACCCGGACATCCAACCCACAGTGACTGGATTTCTAAAGGTGCTGGTGACCTGCAGACATGCTGGTCGGAGAGGGGCCACTTGGCAAAATTTAGGCCGGTGCATTGTATCCAGCTGCTGGCTTTCCATTTGGGTCATTGTATCGCGTGACCGGCCTGCAGTTCCTGTTAACTCCAGAACACCTGAGTGAACTGGTCTCCTCTCCCCATTCTTTCCTCAGATTATAACCCATGACTGCTACCTACAAGCCCAGCTCAGCGGTGGGGTTTTATAAATCACCTAACAGGCACACTAGTCCCTCTGGAAGTCAGGGAGACGTGTGCTTCTGAATCACTTAGGTGCCCTTGAAAATCCCACCTGAGAGTCACAAGTTCTTCACTGATTCTTTGGAACATGACATGTGAATCCAAATCACAGAATCGCGCATCTTCAGGATGCAATGCAGATCAATGCATCTACTGTAGCTTGCAGGTCTTTAGGCAAACAATGATACTTTGGGATTCTCTAGGGCTGTTTATCTACCTATCTCAAAATACTTGGCAAATATTAATTACAGGCGGTGAAGCCGAGGCACGGAGAGTTGTGATAAGGTCACAGTGTGAATCGGTGGCAGTCATGAGTAGATACAGAGAGTTTTGATTCCCAGCCCCTTGCTGTACCCATCCTCCTTCCCTAGGAAAGAGCTTAGCAAAATTCCCTCACCTGTGAAAACTGTACTTAGACTGGAATTCACCACCAAAGCTCATGAGCATGGAATTAAAGCAAACATGAACGCATACCTGGCATTTAGCGAGAGAGCCCCCGAGGTGCAGAGATAGCGAAAGGAAACGGCAAATGGAAACACAAGCAGCTGGTAGAAAGCTATAGGGTGAAGAGCAAGCAAACTTGCCCAATCCATCGAGAGCCGGCTTTTCAAGAGAGTTAATTCTGCAATGATCTTCAGTTTCTGGGGCACCTAGAACTAAGAACTGAAACTTGTGTCTTTCCCTCTTCTCTTTATACAAGGAAGGAAGGCGGGGTTAAAGCCAAACCCCAGATATGCCGTGTAAATGTGTCTGTCAGAGAGCAATGCCAGCGTGCTTAGGAAACGGGGTTATCTGACCTGGGGGGCCTGGCACACCGTGATACACACAAGGACAAGAAAAGGAAAATATTCTCTCTGTTTTCATAAATGCTACTTCTGCTAAGTGCCTGCATCCCAGTACTTGTGTTCACATGGAAAACATGCTTCATATTTGGGCTGCTAAGCTCCTGAGTAAACTCCTGCTTTTCGATCCCAGGAGGTGTTACACGCAGAGATAAGAGAGCGTTCCTTTCCAACGGGCAGCTTAAATACCCAGCTATCGGAACACCTGGACGATGGGCGAAATGACTTCAGCAATTAGGCACCAACTAAAGCAGGACAGTCGCGTTTGCTTTGTCTCCATGTTCTGATACCCCCACCCCTCCAGCACCACATTCAAGCTGTTGGACAGGCATGGAGGAGCCAGTGGCAAGAGACCAAATGAGCTGGGCCTGCTGCCAAGGCTGCAGGAGGAATTCAGGAGCAACACAGAGACACAGTAGCCCCTAGCATGCATCCCGAGACGTGTCGAGCTCAGGTTTTCCCTTCCCATGATCTCAGGACATTCACACCAGCCTTGGCTGTGTCCTTGGCTAGTTTACCTCCAATACCTCCATACACTGGCCTAAATATATAGTCGAGAGCTTCAAAATGTGCAGGCAAGAGCCACACACCCAACAGCCATGGTGCTCCCCATGAGTGTCGTCCTGAGAATTCCTCGCTCCAGGGAACGCCTGATGCCTGGACATGCATTTAGCCAGCTGGCTTTGTTGCATGTAACAGAAGGCTACTGGATGTCCTGCGTCATCAGAATCCCTCAGCTCCAAGCGGTGGCAATGACTACGCCTTCGAAGTGGGTGAGGGAACATGCCAGTGGAGCTGACTGTTCCCAGCTTCCCTCGTTCGGGTCAGGCCTTTATTTCTATGGGGGATTCACATAGAGAGGGCAGGAAGCTGTTGGCAGCTACAAGTGAGAAATGAGAATATGGAGCAAGAGCCTTCCCCCCTATGAGGTCCCCAAAAGACATTCCAGTGCAATAAACATGCTGGGTGCCACACTTCAGGAAATAGGTGGACAAATTGGAGAGAGTCCAGGTCAGGTTTTTCTAAATCTCGTACATGGAAAGGTTAAAAAGGCCAGGCCTGTTTAATCTTGAGAAAAGATGATTGAAGGGGAATTGAAAACTGTTTTCAACTAGGTTAAGGGCTGTTATAAAGAGGAAGCCATCAATTGTTCTCCATGTTGACTGAAGGTAGCACAAGACATAACAGGCTTAATCTGCAGCGAAGGAGATTTAGGTTAGATGTTAGGAAAAACTCCTAACTCTGAGAGTAGTTAAGTTCTGGAACAGGCTGCCAAGGGAGGTTTGGAATCCCCGTCACTGGAGGGTTTTAAGAACAGGTTGAACAAACCTTTGTCAGAGACAAGCTGGGTTGATGTGGTCCTCCCTCAGCATGGGAAGCTGGAAGTGATGACCTCTCCAGGTCCCTTCCAGCCCAACATTTCTAGTAGAGATTGAGGACTTGTCTTCACTACCCGCCAGATGGGCGGGTAGTGATCGATCTTTTGGGGATCAATTTATCGTGTCTTATCTAGACGCGATAAAGCGCTCCCCGTTGACTCCGGTACTCCAGCTCGCCGAGACAAATAAGTGGAGTCAACGGGGGAGCCCACTGCTGCCGTGAGGACACCAGGTAAGTCGACCTAAGGTGCGCTAACTTCAGATATGCTATTCACGTCGATGAACTTGCGTATCTTAGTTCAACCCCCCTGCTAGTGTAGACCTGGCCTTAGAGAGTCCCAGCCCTTAATCCCCAATAGCATGGTGGTTATGGCCCCCACCTGGCATGCAAGGGGATGGTAGAGCAGGGACTTGCCCTGTCCCTGAGAGCCCAGCTGAGAGCGCTGAGAAGAGAGGACACCCCGGCCCTCCTTGTGTTGGTGTTTCGGTGGGAAAGGGCCACCGGGACAGATCCCTGACTCCAGGAGGGGGGTTACAGCTGTGAATGGGGGCAGATCTACCCCCAACTCCCTTGGAGAGGTGGGGCTGAGCCCCCCAGCATTTCCTAGTGACCCCTTGAGGCAGCTCCCCAGCTCCTGTCCTGGCCTTGGGGATCCCTTTCCCTCCCCACACTGGGAACTGAGGAGTCCACTGGTCCAAAATGGGGGCTGTGAGTATCTACACTGCCATAGCAACGCCCCCGAGGGTGTATTTATACTGCGCCTGGCCCCGCCCCCATCCCACGCCGGCGAGGGGCGGGACCTCGACCCCCTGCCCCGCCCCTCCGCCAGCCAGGAAGGCCAATCGAGCGCTGATGCCGCGCGCCCTGTCCCCCGCCCGGAGCGCAGGCCGCGCAGCCGCTGGCCGATCGGGGAAGATGGCGGAGAGGACGCAGAGCAGGTGAGGGAGGGGGCCGCTCACACCGCGCCCCGGTTCCGGTCCCGGTCCCGGTCCCGGGGCGGGCTCTGGAGGCCGCGGGGCCTTTCGGGGCGGGGCCGTGTCGTGCCAGCGGTCTCCGGGCAACACCCGCCGCTTCCCCGGGCTCGGCCCGGCCCGTGTAACGCCCCGGCCCGTGTAACGCCCCGGCCGCGCCTCGTTCCGTGTGTGGACCCGCAGGGGCGTCACGGGATGGGTCGGGGGGCGCGGGGGTGTCGTACGGGGCAGTTGCCGCCCCCTGGCCCCACGCAGCGGGGCTCGGGCGCTGGGAGAGGGAAGTCCCGTGTGTACGGACGCTCCCGTCGCTTTGGTTTATAGCGACACGAGAGAAACGAAGCAGCAGCGGGTCGGTGGCTGGGTGGATCGTGCGAGCAGGCCGCTTTGAACGGGGTGCGCAAGGCAGAGCGAGCTCCTGAAAGGGGTATCGAGAGCCGCTGGGTTACAGGACTTCCCTGTGCCCGGTCCTGGTGTCCGTAATTCAGGAACAAGCGTCCTCCCTTCGGGGGGGGGGGTTCAGAGAAGACCCGTGAGAACGATTAAGGGACTGGGAAAGATGCCTTGTAATGAGAGACGTTTCCAGTGTCTTTGGGGAAGTTTCTGGGTACGGGGGGTGCTGGCCCTGTGAGTTCGGGGTGTCTGAAATGCAAGCAGGGCAAAGAGAGGTGGCGTTGGGTTGAAGAACCTCGGGGGCTTCCAGCCTTTCCTGCTGTTGGAGGAAGAAGGACCGTAGCCAGGGAGCCACCCCTTTTGCTTCTTTTTCTCTGCAGTTCCTTTCCCCGGGAGGAAAGAGATCTCTGTATCTCTCCCATATAGGGTGTGGGGAAGAGAGAGGATACACAGCTCTTTCATAAAAGCTCTCTTTAAATGTCCTTAGATATCCATACTGTAGGAAATTCCATTTGGGTTTTCTAAAATTTCACAGGTTAAACTGCACCTGAACTTCTCCCCATCCACCGCCAACCGCATATATAGATTCTCTGTCTTGGTAGAAATTGGGGTGGGGAGCACCAGAGATGTGCCACTGCATGGCCTGACGCACTGTGTACATATACTTTTGTCTGGCTGGCCACAGTCCTGTCAGCAGATGCAAACTTGTTTCAAGTCCATTTCTTGTTCACTTTCTTTCCAGTCCCGTCCAGTCTGTGGATGCTGCAGAGCACACCCCTTGCATTATCACATAATCTCAAGACCTCAGTCGGATCAGTATTAAATACTACTACTGTCTCCCATGCCATCTCAATGCAGTTCTCCTTTGTGTGTGAATGAAATGTTCCATGTAAAAAAAATAAGTCCCTTAAAATGCATTGTTTATATTTTAAAAATATTAAAAGAAATATTATTATATGTTTTTAATAATTTTTGGCTGCAGTGTGAAGATTGCTCCGGGAGCTGTCGTTTGCGTGGAAAGTGAAATCAGGGGAGATGTAACTATCGGTAAGAGAAAATACAGTGCTGCTGCTTTTGTCTTGTTCTTCCGCAGAAGCACTGCCCTAGTGAATTTGGATCAGTACTTCTTAAAATGGAAGATCGTGTGTGAAGCCCCAGGTCTCTGGTAGTCAATAACTACCCAGGATTTAGTGACAGAAGACCATGTGTTTTCCCAGTAAGTTATCAGTGGAATGCTAGGGCCTCTGTGGTGGAAATCTAGCCAGATGTGAAGACTAGTGCAGTAAATTGTGTCTTGGTGTCACTGCTATCTATATTTCCTTTGACACAATGAAGACCACAGGAGTGGCACATGTAATCAGACTCACGTTAGCCATTCTGTCACAGAGCACACCCCTTGCAGTGCCCTCACAGTCTGAGCTGCTCAGACCTTTACACAAGTCATGAATGTTTATATCAGTTTAGACTAGAGGGCAATTTCAAAGAAAAATGGTAGGTTTCAAACTGGCTCCGCTTTCTTACACAGGTGCGTGATTTACACACGGCCCTGTTGAAATCCATGAGACTGTTCACATGCATAAAGTTACTCACGTAAGAATTACTCATGAAGCCTGTAGCCATTTGCAGGAGTGAGAGTTCAGTTTTCTTTTTTGAGCTTTATATTATGGTACCATAGTTTGCATAGTGTAATTCCCCACAGAAGACCTTTGTTTACGGAAAGTTCAGAATGCATGTACATATCTGCATGAAGTCTGCTTTTCAAGAATCAGCAGGGTTTTGTTGTGTTTTAAATTGGAAACCCAAGAAATGCTGAATTAAGCTCGCACTGTCAAACAAGAACTCAAACCTTGAACTTATGGCTCTGTCAAGATGTCGGCCTAACACCTCTTCTTGCAGAGTGTCAAAAATGCGTATCACAGAACATTGCTTTTATCATTTGATTCAGGTATATACCTCTCTAGTCCTAAGCCGCCAATGCACCCAGCTTTTCTGCTGGCAGATTCCTGTGCATGTGCAGACCAGCGAGCAGGATCAGGGCCTGGCCTTTGCTTTTCTCATGTTCTCTAATTTCTGAACTAGGCACATGAATCCTCTGTATGGAGACATGCCACCTCTGTGTAATGGCCATTGGAATTGTAGGGTTCAGTTCTCTATGAATGTCTCTTGGCAGGATTAGGCCTCTAATACAGAGTGAGCAGTTATTGTCTTCAGTATGCTTTTTGCCAATCAGAAACTTGGGCCAAGGGGGGAATCTTACATTTATCTGATCATAAAGAGTTTCACGGAGCTCACCCCTACCCAGTTCAGGTTGTAGTAGTCTAGCTTTCATGGAGTCACTGATACAATGAAACCATTGTGGATGGAGATAGTGATGTGAGCATATTTATTCAGACCACAGGTATAGGGCTAAGATTTATTTGAGAAGCACAGCCTGAACTGTTTCAAACATTTTGATTGTGTTTTGAATTCTGACATTCTTGAACGGTAATACTCATTCACCAGGTCCAAAGACATACAGAAAGACTGGCTTATCTGGTCCCAGGCCAGTATCTTAACCGCAAGCCCATCCTGCCTCTCAGTTGAAATGTATTTTTCCTATGTTTCAGGTAATGATTTCCATGTCCCTTTCCTTTGTTTCTGAAATTCTTGTGATGTCAAAGCACACATGACACATCTTCAAATGATTTCCCCGCTTGGGGCCTTCTCTCTGATTTTTAGTAATATCAGTTGTTCAGATTCTGCTAGTAATGAGCTTATCCTCTTTCCACAGGACCTAGGACAGTGATTCACCCTAAAGCGCGAATCATTGCAGAAGCAGGACCAATAGTGATTGGTGAAGGCAATCTCATAGAAGAACAGACATTGATCATAAATGGGTTAGTAAGAATCTTTACAGTGCTGTTGAAGGCACAAATATCTGTGTTTAACACCACCATCACTGGCCGTCTCAGCAGGGGGCTCAGGATTGAAAGCACATAGAAGATAGATTCTCTCTTAGTGCTGGAATGTGTCCCTCTAGATTGGAGCAGTGAGTGGGAAGCCTCATCTGTGGCTCCCTGTGTTGTACCTGTCCTGGGCTAAGCAGAGGACTGGAGTCTCCTGAGTGGTCACCCTAATTCATTTACCAAACGTGGGGACACTTGCCACAGCTGCACGGTAATAGCTTTCTGGAGCTAGTTCTAATTTTGGGGGGCAGGAGAGAGCCGGCCCATGTTTCAATGCAACATTTGGCCCTAAAACTCCCTCAATCCCATAGTGCTATCATTGCACACCATGTTCTGCCCACCTCCTCAACCACCAGGTCATGTTTACATGGCCTGAGAGGGAGAGAAACCTTCATAGAATCATAGGTTATCAGGTTGGAAGGGATCTCAGGAGATCATCTAGTCCAACCCCCTGCTCAAAGCAGGACCAATCCCAACTAAATCATCCCCAACTGATTTTTGCCCCGTATGCCTCAATGGTTCCCTCCGGGATTGAGCTCACAACCCTGGGTTTAGCAGGCCAATGCTTTCCCTCCCCCCGAGAATGTTAGAAACACAAATTATTCCCATTTGTGCTTGTAAAATACATTTGTCATTTTGTCTCAAAAAAAAATTGGCTTTCAAAATTTTTCCCTCGGCTTCATGATAAAAATGGGAGATTTGCCACAAAAAACAGACTGTCAGCCCTTTAGAAATAGCTAGCTTAAAATGTTGCAGCACGTTCCTTGAGATTTGGCTAGAGCAGGGGTGGGCAAACTTTTTGGCCTGAGGACCACATCAGGGTTTCAAAACTGTATGGAGGTCTGGGTAGGGAAGGCTGCACCTCCCCAAATAGCCTGGCTACCGCCCCCTCCCACTTCCTGTCCCCTGATTGCCTCCCTCAGAACCCCTGACCTGTCCAACCCCCACCCTTCTCCTTGTCCCCCTAACCGACCCTCCAGGACCCTCTCCCCCTAACTACCCCACTGGGATCCCACCCCGTATCCAATCCTCCCTGTCCCGCTGACTGCCTCAACCCCTATCCACACCCCTGCCCCCGACAGGCCCCCCTGGGACTTCCACGCTTATCCAACTGCTCCCTCTGCCCTGACCACCCCCCGAACCTCCACCCCATCCAACCGCTCTCTGTCCCCTGACTGCCCCGACCTCTATCCACACCCTCAGGCCCTGACAGGCCCCATCCCGGGACTCTCACGCTTATCCAACCCCCCATTCCGTTCCTCATTCCCTGACCGCCCGCCCCAGAACCTCCGCCCCCTCCTCCGTGTCCTCAGACTGCCCGGACCCCTGGCCCCACCCTCCTCCCCCTCAGCCCCCCCCCCAGCCCTCCCCTTTTATTTCCCCCTCCTCACCCACCCCCCCCCCCCCCCAGTCCCCTGACTGCCCATGAACCTCTGCCTCATCCAACTGTCCCCTGCTCCCTGTCCCCTGACTGCCCCGGGATCCCTTATCCAACCTCCCCACCCCCTTACAATGTCTCTCAGAGCAGCATGTCTGGCAGCTGCACTTCCCGGTCGGAACCAGCCATGCTGCTGCGCTGCCTGGCAGGAGCGCACAGCTCCGCCGCCCAGAGCGCTGGCAGCATGATGAGCTGAGGCTGCGGGGAAGAGGGAACAGCAGAGGAGGGGCTGGGAGCTAGCCTCCCCGGCCAGGAGTTCAAGGGCCGGATTTGGCCCACCTCTGATCTAGAGTGTAGGTAGGGCCGGGGCATGAGCCTCTTTTACCTTCGCAGCAGTATGGTGGAGCAGCAGTCACACAGCAAAGGTAGGTCCATAAGTTACATTGCCTGCTTTCTCTTTCCCTCTGCAAGGATCTCTCTGAGAGGCAATGTAAGGATGTTATGAGTTAGGAAACAGTCCTCTTCATCCCTCTCTGTGTTCTCAGTATTTCATCACTACTGAGATTCAAAAACTGACTTGGAGCTTGCTGCGTTGAATTTGAGGTTCATCTCAACCCTCACAGCAGGCTTGAGGTCAAGATAACATTTTAGAAAACTTTCAGCGCTCATTAGAAATGTTTCCATGGTTATTTAAAGTTCCAGTTTTTCCAGCCCTCCTTCAGACTGACTCCTTCCTCTGCTCTGTTTGTATCTTAAACACTGCAGCATTTAGTGACTGCATGAGAATCTAGAAACTGACTAGTCTCTCTCTATTGTCCAGGCTGGGAGAAGTGCACAAGTAACCCAGCAACCTTATGTTTAAAATTAAATGAGATTTTTAAATCCTACACATTTGAGCAACCTAAAGCGCCATAGAGATTCTAAGGAAGGACACTTGTTCCTTTCACTTGATCTGAAAGGAGATGCTACCTTTTGAATGACAAGTTCTAAATGTATTCTTCAATCCTCTTGCAGATATCCTGAAAATATTTCACCGGACACGGAAGATGTGGAAGCAAAACCAATGGTCATTGGCACCTATAATGTTTTTGAAGTTGGCTGTTGTATCCTTGCTAAGCAGTGATGTAAAACACAAACTTGAACACGTTAGTATTCTATATTTTCAAACACTGTACAAACGTTAACTAAATGTCATTCCATTCCTGTGAGGTAGCTACATTTTATTCTCCTTTTACAGAGGGGGAGAAAGGACACAGAAGAGTTAAGTGACTTGCCCAAGGTAACACAACAAGTCAGTGGGAGAACAAGGATTAGAATTTGGGGCTTTGAAGTTCCTTCCTCAGTCGCTTAGCTCATGTAGCATTTCATGATGATCTGCCTATGTGGGACTTGTGTCCAAGGATTTTCTTTGTATTTCGTGTCAGTCCCAAGGGTTTTGTTTGTATTCTGGGTAAGTCCTTATGTATCTTTTTTTACACCAGCTTGGGAGCTAGTAAGAACAACCACAAGGAAAACAAATATGTGCACTGGCCGCAACCTGCCCTCATTTGCAGCATTGAAAGATTTGGAGACAACTTGTGTTCAGTCAGAAGAGGGCAACTCTTGTGGGTTGAATTTGAAACTCAAATTAGTCATTTAAAACACACATCTTTCTATGAAATAACGTGGGGGCTTTATAGCTTTCAGGACACAGGAAGCACAAAATCTTTCTGGATTCAGTGTGACTAAAAAGAAAAAGGTATTAGAAAAAAATTAGGCAGTAATAATTTCCCACACGACGTCACACTATAGGCCTTTCTGCGTGTCTTGTTGGAATACAATAGCCAGAGCTTCAGTGTCCTGCCTAAGCAAGGAAAATCAGTGCAGAACACACGCGAAAGACCATGAGCACCTTCCTTCCTGGGTTGTGGGTTTGTTTTTGAAGGAGGGGTTATGTGGGTGTTTGTTGCTGGGAATATGAGATAAGGCTTAGGGCTTAGAATTATTATATTTTCTTAACTATAACTTGTAGGTTCACAAGCAATGAAAATGGGAGATAACAACGTCATTGAATCGAAAGGTAAGTGTTACGAATTGTGTCTTCAGGCTGAAATCATCACACACTTGTTTGGCAGGTTTGACGCCTGTTCTGTTATGTTGGGTTCTGTTAAAGCCAGGGGGGTTATGCGCTTGCCTGTTGCGTAAGGTCTAGTGCAGCACTGCTTTGGCCCCTTTTATGTCTTCTCTTAGGCCATGTGTACGGTAAGGGGGAAAGGAATGTTTTTTAACAGGGTAGCTGATCAAGGTAAACCCTGGTGAGGAAGCCGACCAAGCAACGTGTTAAAACTACAGCTGTCTTTGTCTGCATTAGAATTGTACCATGTTAGTGTTAACACCACACCATTTTTCCCAGTGGGCTGTCCCCTACCCTTGCAGGGGGCTGGACTACATTATTGAATGGCTTATGCCATCTCTAACTCTTCTGTGATTCCTGCCAATTAGCAGTGTTCCCATTTGAAAGCACAGAGCTCAGCAATTTGAAAGCAAGGTGTAATTGGCCTTAAAAGTGGTGACGAGGGACCGAATGCAGTCGGTGGCTTCCGTTCCTGCTGCAAAGCTACCAAATTGGGATCAAAAGAGTTTCCAGTGAATTTTCTAATGACTTTGACTTCTGGATGCTAGTCTATAAAAGCTGAACTTCTGTTGCTTGAACAGCCTGCATGCACATCTCCTGATAATTGTGCACACGTGAAACGGAGATTGGTAACCAAGGGAGAAGTGGGAGTGAAATGAAGACTCAGTTGTGCTGGGAGCCAGAGCACACCCTGGCTATGCCCAGGATTGGGAGGGGCTCCAAGAAGCCAGCTGTGGGGCACTCCCCCTCTTGGGTGCTGCAGTGGGTGCACCTCACAGGATTATTGGCTCACTCCGGAGCAGCAGCGTCCTCCCTGTGAGACTGAAGAGGGACACGATAGCTTTGATTTGCATGTTGTATAGAGAATCTGTGAGAGGGTCGCAGCGCAGGGACGGAAGGGGAATTGGCTGAGTGGCCTAGAGAGACCGGGGCGTGGCAGTGAGAGCACTGTGCAGTTCCATGAAGGGAACAGGGTGGGAGGCAGGCGTGAAGGCTGGTAGAAGTCTGGATAGAGAGGGGCGGGCAAGCGAAAAGTGTGTTTGAGACCAGGAGGGCAGGCTGAACGTGGGTGAATATTGCCCGTTGGCTTGCCGCACTCCGGTTGCTTTGATTGTCTCCACCTGCCCTTTCCAGCCCCGACAAGGGTTTTTTCTCTGTTTTGCAGCCGTCGTTGGTCGGAATGTGATTCTGACCAGTGGCTGCGTCATTGGGGCCTGCTGCAACATCAACACACATGAAGTGATCCCGGAGAACACCGTGATCTATGACGCGAAGTGCCTTCGCCGAGTGCAGACCGAACGGCCCCAGGTGGGTGTGCTGCATGGTCAGGGCATGCGGTCTGCCGCTCCTCGGCGAGCCACACTCCGTAGCGATTCACTTCCAGTCTTCTGAAGCAGACACGCTATCCAGGGGAGAGAAGAGCTGCTAACCATGTCATCCAGGAGGGGGAAGCAAAGGCTGGGAGCCAGATTTGCAGAGCTTTCTTCCAGCAGGAAAACAGTGTGTCACTCCGAAGACTGGCCCCCCTTAGCAACCTTGCATAGTCCTCTGGGGCAGCCGGCCGGGCAGCCAGGGCCCCCTTTGAGGTTCACCATTCTGCTCTTCCGGAAGCACATTTAGTCTTGACGGCTTTGTAACCAATTATACTGTGGTCCTTCCCTGGAACTTCAATTGAATTTCCTTCCGTACAGTTGGTTTGCAGTATGGCAGACTTTGAAGGCCTGTCACCTTGGAAATACCTGACATGTGTCTCTCCCTAGCTGCCCAATACTCAGGTTAGGCTTCTGTGCATATGCCCCTTTCCATGCTCATGTTTAACCGTCCATCCTCTTGTCTCCCTAACTTGCAGTGCTATTACAGTCACCCAAGGGCCTTGGCCCAGGACCTCTCGGAAGCACGTTAGTGTCCAGGTGCCTTGGCTTTATGTAGATTGGTGTCAGTCCTGCAGTTGGCTCTGCACTGTCAGACTCCTGCATTGGGGTAGAGTGGTGTGGCATCAGTGGGGTCTGCCCATACGGATCTTGGGGCGGGAGTGGGGTCTAAATTAGGTGACTTGCTTACACAGCCAACTCCACTGTATTTAACATGCCTTTGTTTCTTACCCCCTTGCCAGTGCTTGTCTAATTATATGTTGTTCTTTCTAGCCACAAACACTGCAGCTGGATTTCTTGATGAAAATCCTGCCAAATTATCACCATCTAAAGAAGACCATGAAGATGACATCTACTCCTGCAAAGAGCTGAGAGTTTTCCCCCAAGGTACCATTCCCCCATCTGCAAAAGGAGTTGATTTGGGAATTTCCCCTCCATTTCTAGCACTCCATACACACAGCAAGCAGCTGATCTTTCCTCATGCGGTTCATTTGGAGAAAACTGTTTTTGTTTTTTTACTATTTATATTTAGTAAAATATTTGGATCTGAAGTCTGATTGGCTGTTGCCTTGGTTATATTGTACACAATTCCTTCTGGATAATGATGTCACCAGTTACTCTTGTGATGTAGGACAGAAATTGTCTTTCAAAGGACACAAAAGTGGCAGATGATTAGAAAATATTTCACAGTTTATTTTATGCTATTAATAAATACGTTACCCTCCCGACTTTGTTTTGTATTGAAACTATTTCATCTTGGAGACTTTCAGCCAATTGTAATGTCAAAATGACTAGTGGCATCCTGGCCGAGCAGGGAGAGTCAATAATGCCAGCACCTCAGGTGTTATGGTAGCACCTCAGGTGCCCACCCTTTATAATCTAAGTCAAGTTTATAGTCTAAATAGATTATCTCCTGTGCTGTTATCTCAGCTCTGACATTGCCCCCTGCGTGGTGGTGGTGGAAAAGGCACTTGGTTTCCCTAGTGTTTGTGGATGCTTAGCACTATGCCTCAGCGTTAGTGTTCACAGATAATGCACAGTTAAGAGAAGTCAGTGGAGGCATTCTCCATTTATTTACTGTGATGCTGCCCTGACTCTTATACCTAGCAGAGTCTTCAGGACCTCTCCTGTTCTAGCAGAGGAAGTGGGGGCAGGGGGAGGGGGAGAGCTGAATGGCTGGCAAAGGGTAACTTTTGAAAGGTTTCTATTTATTTTAAATGTTTTTGAAAGTTTGGTAATTTGTTGTTCAGTTTTCAGTCTTTCTGAACCAAAACCCCATCACAGATCCTTTCTGACGGAAGATTGAATACCTTTGTGTTAAACCGTGTGTTCGAACGCTGGGAAAAAGTTAGTTCGGGAGATGGGGTATTTACTAATCAATGAGTTCTGACAATGTTTCTAAAGCCAAAGGAGCCCTGGCCTGTGTGCATACTGACCCGTGTCAGCACTCACAGGGAGTTGTAGAACAATGCAAGTGAAGAGTCTTCGGAGGAAGGACCTCAGGAGTGAAGAATGAAAAGTGCCCAAAGTCTGGACCTGCAGACATTTACCAACGCTTCAGCCCAGAATTCATTGTCTTGGGGAAAAGTTGTCTTGTCTTTATTAAAAACATTAGCGAGGGTGAGAGCTGCCTCGGGGAGCTGGACATTGATTCTAATGGGATTTGTGGGTCTGAGACCCTAAATCAGTTCTGAAATGATCAGCCTGAATGCTTTAGGGAGTGCCACCTTATCAGTGAAATGTCCCCCTCCTGCAAAACCCCGAGTCCCATTTACAGGTTTACAGCAGGAGGTGGTGGTTTTGGCAGAAGTTCCTGGAGTCTCAGAATATGGTTAGGAAAATTGCCTGTTTTTTCTTGCGTGCAAGGGCAGCAGGTTTGCCAGTACGTTCATGTCAGTAGAGTCAGGGGCTTCCCGGTACTCATGGGTCTTCCTGAAACCGCCCTATAGAGAATGGGCCAAAGCCTTAATCTAATGCAGGGCTGCTGTAATAGAGGGAAAGCTTGTTGTGTTTTATTGTTCCACCTCCCCGTTCCATTGCGGTCATTGGCTTTTTGTGCTAATCACACAGTCCACCCCGCAAGCACAGCTCTCTGTCTCTGGTATCCAGGTGCACCCTCGTCACCCATGCCCTATTGGGGAGACGTGCTCACACACACTTCAGTACTCTCTTCCGCCTAGCTGCTGCTCCTGGAGCAGGAGGAGGGCCTGGCGCTGCAGTGTAAAGCTGAAAGCTCTCGGGAGAGCTGTCCTCATCCTCCTGTCGTCTTTCTGGTTTACCAACCGTCTGCAATGGCTGGTGGGAAGCGGGAGTGGGCTCTGAGCGGTTCTCAGGTGGCTGTCTGATCTCTCAACAACACTTGAGGCTAAGTGTCCTTTGCATGTAGTTCCTGTGGCCCTGAGGAGTTCCTAGTGCAGATTTAGGGACGGACTTTTAACAGAGGGCCTGCGGCAGATCCATAGAGTCAGCCCTGGGCCCCACGGGACCTTGTTGGTCATGATGAGCAGCTGATCGCTTCATAACTCAAGCGGAATTGTGAATGTACCGCGAGATTGTGTCAGCTCGGGATATGGGGGTTCAGGGTAGAAAGAGTGACGGGCGGGGGGCTTCCTGTGTGTGGAGCAGTGACAGACTGGTTAGCTGTCCTTTCCCATGGTAACGCAGCATGCTTTGCTAAAACGCTGTAGATTATCAAGGCTTCTGAGTGAGGGCTGGGTGCCAGCGAGTGGGAAGCACTGAGGTTGCCGCTGCTCTTTGTGAAAGTTACCTTTAGAGAACCCGGGTGGGATATTCCCTGGCCCAAGGAAGGGCGTGGCCGGGGCTGTGTGTTTCCGTCACTGCAGTGATTCAGGAACACACGGTAGTGCTCACCACCTTGGCTCAGCCCACCTTGGCTTGGGGTTAGTTTCTCTCTCCAGCACTACACACGTCGCCCGTCAGCCCTGCTGACGCTGCCAAGACCTGCCCAGGTCAATGAATGCTCAGGGTGCCCTCTGGCCCCACCTCCCAACAGTAAGGAGTGCTCGGACAAACAGGGAGTAAGCAGAGACCACTGTGCTTGGACAGCTGGTGTGCTCTGACCTCAGACAGGCCCAGCGGGTTAACCCAGTGCTGTAAACCATGCCAGCTAGACTGCACTAGCCCCTGCACTGCAAGGAGACGGGCTCAAGGGAGGAACCCAAGGCTTTTTCCATCGCCGTGGCTCTGTGGAGGGGCACACGCTTGTGGTGGTCTCGGAGTACACTGATATTCCTTGCACCCTTATGGTAGAACCCTTGGGCCAGGCTCTCCGCTGACCTCTCAGGAGCCAGAGCTGGAAGGCTCAGCCCAGGACAGGTGAGCTGGGGCAGCTCTAGACCAGCTTTGCACTTCCCAGAGTCATGGCTGCACTGCCCACAGCACACACCGTTCCAGCAGCCCTCCTATCGGCTTCTGTGCAGCCGTGCTCCAGGAACCCCTGAGCCATCTGTCCTCCTCGCCCAGCACACCCCCAGAGCAACCCAGCACCCGTGTAGCGTGCTGTGTGCTGGTCTGACACTGCCCCAGTGCTGGGGAAATTCACCAAGGAGTTGTTATGGCCCCTTGACATTGCAGGAAAAGGATAAGGAAGCAGAATCTGGCCTCATGTCCTAGGGGATTAACTGCCTCCCAGAAGGGGCAGATAACGTTGGCCTGGGAATTAATTGGCTTTGCCTTTGTGTCTCCGGTCAGAGCACAGCCCTCAGGCATGGTGAAGACGGGAGCCTGGTGTGTCTGAAGATTCACACTGGGGCAGCGAGGCTTACACAGGACCTTGGAACCTCTTTTATCCCCCTCAACCTGGGGAGTTGTGCTGCATTTGTGTTGTGGGTGAGCATCTACCCCAAGATGGTGTGACCCATTTTCACTGCCGTGCCCTTGACCTAAATTTCCTGGACCTGCCCCGTGGCTGGTGTGTAACCAGGAACTAACCATTAGCACAGCTGGAGCCTAAGTCTTGTGGAGGTGTAACTGCTGTTCAGTCCCAGCCCTTTGAAGAGCAAGTCAGTGTCTCCTTAGTCCTGCCATCCTTAGGCGGGGCAGGTTGAACATGGCCCTGTTATTCTTCCTGGAAGGAGAGCTTCAGGCTCTTTCCGAGAAACGTCCCGCTTTGTCCCACCAAGGAGAAGCGAGGGGATTGTGAAAACCTTGGGCTGTCTCCCATCCCTACAGCAGCACAGACGCACCGGACCCAGCCTGACTTATATGGCTGTAACTAATGGGAGTGCTGACGCTGATTACATTTTTGGTTCCCCTTCAGTGGAATGTATCTCGAGTGTTCTCATTAGCCCGGCTTTCCTGCCAGCCAGCTATTTTTTGCTATTACTCTCTGTCCTACCATTAGTAATCTTGACTTTCCCCAGCCCCCTGCCAGAGCCCTGGCATGTTTCATGTCACCCTGACAGTTGTCTGCAAGCCAGGAAGAGATTCTTTTCCCCTCCACCGTCTGAGGTGCTTTTTGTCTCAATTGGTTCGCTCTGGGACAAGTCGCTATGTCATGGATCTGATGCGTTTTCCTCACCGGTTCCCCAAACCCCAGCTGTCATACCCCTGTACAAACATACACCCAAAGGGGCACTTCACCTCCCTTCTCCCTCCAGACACTGCTGGAGGGATAACGGGGATGGGACAGGTGACCGTGGGGCTGGAGTTTGCTTGGACATCATGTTGCTGGTGGGGTCTTCAAAGTTATTGTGTGTCGTGAAAGGGCTGTGAGATGAGTGCGGGGGGGAACAAAGGGGTGCGGGGAGCGGAGCTGACCCTGAAGAAGGAAAAGATGGGGGGTGCACCTGGGAAATGGAGGAGGGAGGGAGTATGGTGAGCCGGGACGGTGAACCCTAAAACCCCATGCTGGCAGGGAGCAGCCTCTGCCTGTTGGAAATAAATGCCAAGTGGGGAGAGCAGGGGCGGGCTTGGAGCAGTGCGGGTGGGGTCAGGAGGGGCTGGGGCGAGCCCACTGGCTGCGGCGGGGGGCTCGGGGGGCTGTGCTGAAGGGAGGGTTGTGGGGTCTAGCTGTGGGGGAGGGGAGAGGCTGCTCACATGGAGCTATGGGGTCAGGCTCGGGGGAAGAGGAGGAGCTGCAGCCTCAGGCTGGTTTCAGGGATCTATGGGGTCAGGCTCTGGGACAGAAGGGTTGTGGGGTCAGTCTGACTGTGTCGGGGAGGGGACTGTGAGCATCCCAAACTCCCAGTGACCTCAGCTCAGCGCTTCTGTAAATCGTACCCCGGCATGTCTCAGGTCAGGCACCCAGACAATGAGGAGTGCCCAGTGAGTGACCCCCGCCCTGAGACATGCTTGGTGCAAGTGACTTGCCCAGCATCCCGCAGGGACTCTGTGGCAGAGGCAAGGCCAGAAACCAGTTCTCCAGGAGACTGTCCTCTCTCTCCTGCAACCCCCTGCCTCGTTTACTACACGCCTTCCACTCCTCCAGACCTTGTCTGGCCCCTGCCCCGTGAGTGTCGCCGGCCGCCCTGACGCACCACCTGACCACCTGTCTGATATCCCTCTGCCCCGTCCCCGTCCCCCTCCACAAGCCAGGGTCAAGGGCGCACGGCTCTGACTCCCACTGCAAGGGAGAGGTCTCAGGGATGGGGCAGGGCTTTGGAGTGCAGGAGGGGGTTTGAGGTGCTGACTCCAGGAAGGAGTTTGGGTGGGGAGGGACTAGGACTTTTTAGCTTGGAAAAGAGGAGACTAAGGGGGGATATGATAGAGGTATATAAAATTATGAGTGGCGTGGAGAAAGTGAATAAGGAAAAGTTATTTACTTGTTCCCATAATAGAAGAACTAGGAGCCACCTATTGAAATTAGTGGGCAGCAGGTTTAAAACAAATAAAAGGAAATTCTTCTTCACACAGTGTGCAGTCAACCTGTGGAACTCCTTGCCTGAGGAGGCTGTGAAGGCTAGGACTATAACAGGGTTTGAAAGAGAATTGGATAAATTCATGGAGGTTAAGTCCATTAATGGCTATTAGCCAGGCTGGGTAAGGAATGGTGTCCCTAGCCTCTGTTTGTCAGAGGGAGGTGATGGATGGCAGGAGAGAGATCACTTGATCTTTACCTGTTAGGTTCACTCACTCTGGGGCACCTGGCATTGGCTGCTGTCGGCAGACAGGATACTGGGCTAGATGGACCTTTGGTCTGACCCAGTACGGCCTTTCTTATGTTCTTATGACTCAGAGCTGGGTGCGAGGTGTGGGCTCTGGGTGGTGGTTACCTCAGGTAGCTTCCCAGAAGTGATGACATCTCCCTCCGGCTCCTAGGCAGAGGCATGGCTAGGTGGCTCTGCATGCTGCCTCACCCACAGGTGCCGCCCGGTCCCATTGGCCATAGTTCCCAGCCAAGGGGAGCTGTGGAGCTGGAGCTCATGGTGAAAGCAGCACACAGAGCCACCTGGCCGTCCCTGCACCTAGGAGCTAGAGGGAGATGTCACCACTTACGGGGCGCTGCACGGAGCCTGGTAGGGAGCCTGCCAGCCCCATGCCACCCGGACGCCTGGCAACCCTACAATATTGGGATAAATAACATCCCGATCATACATCGGTTGGGATGCAAGATAAAGAGTTAAATATTGGGACAGTCCCGATTTTTGGGGGGACATGTGGTCACCCTCTTCTGGTGCTGGCCAAGACAGCCCCCCGTCACTGCAGGAGGAGGAAGCCTATGTAGGCAACTGTAAAGTTGATATTGCCTAACTTTGGGGAGCTCGACGTTTCAACCTCATTAGTGTTCTTCTAACATTGCTTAAGGAAAAAAGCAAATTCTGTTCCATGCAATTGTGACACCCCCCTTTTCTGTCAGAAGCAGGGTTAAATCCCTGACCTTTCAGCCTCACAACACTGATCTCTGCCACGTACACTAACCAGATTACATTACTGAGCACCGCAGTAGGCTGTTATCCTGTGTGGATTAGTGCTTGGACGGGGGATGTTTAACGCACTGCAACAGAAAGGTGCATGAGCATAGGAACGTTTTACCGGCAGCACAGCCCAACTCAGACATTTGACTGCTTCTTTCGTTGACGCAGTGTTGCTGAGTGGTTACAGCAGTGTCATGAGCTGGGTTCTATACCTAGTTTGTATAACCTCATTGTATGCTATGGGGCTTTGTTCAGCAGTGAGGTTTATGGCAGGAACAGATATTGCAACACCAGTTAGCAAAAGACGTGCATTTAGAACTCATGACCTCTTTGCTCCTAGCTCAAGGAGGCCGTCCTCTAGGCCAAAGAACATTCATAAGAAGCTGCACTGTCAGTCCTAAGTGTGTCATTCTGAAGCTAGAAACTTGGGCACCGACACAGTCTAGAGAGAATGATCAGGGATTTAACAGCCTGCCTCCAGCAAAAGCTGCCGAGCAAAACACTGGTGGGAAATGGGCATTTTTGACATTTTATAACTTGATCACATATAGGGCGACCGGATGTCCCGATTTTATAGGGACAGTCCCAGTTTTGAAGGCTTTTTCTTACATAGGCACCTATTCCCCCCATCTCACGCCCTGTCCCGATTTTCATACTTCCCTCTGGTCACCCTACATCTGAACATATTCCCTTTGACCAGCAAAAAGCACCTCCCTAACCCTGCCGAATTTCAAAGTCCTGCTGCAAACCTGGGAGGTTCCTGAATTCTTTAAAAAAACTACCAAAGAAATGTTTAGAATGGGTTCAGTGCCACTCCCCTTATTCCTGTATTATTGGACAGTGCTAGTGGAACGGCGTATTTCTAAGTGGAGTGATTTAATTAAATTATAAATCATTTTCTGAGGACAGACCAGTTACTAGCTGTCCCTGCTGTGCTTGTAATAATAACGTTTGATAGCAGTTGGATAGTAACGGGTCCCAAAGGGCCCTACGGGTTTAATCAGTCACAGAAGTAAACAGAAATCAAAGAACAGACCAGAAGTACAGAGGCTGCCAAGCAGAAGGGAGTAAGAAGCAGAGGCTAAACCAGGTGAGATTTGCAGTGAGGCAGAGGGGGACAGGCAGACTGTTCCCGATCCTCAGAGGGGTCGCAGAGGGAAAAGTTTTCTGCAGGAAATGATACCATTTCTGAGCATATTGGCGTTGAAACTCACAGAGGGACAGTAGCCTGGCCCCACATTTTAGTCCCTTGTTAGGCACAGCTGCCCTTTGTGACTATGACAATGAGACAATCTGGGGCTAAAGCTGTCTCTTTGCTCAGGAAGTGGCCGCGTTCCTGCTTCCTCTGGGCGGGGACCCAGATTTGGAGAGTCAATCTTGCCCTTCCTGTGCCTTGGTTTTGTTGGCTGAGTAACAAAACAATACTTGTACCTGGGGGCATTGCTCATCCTGTGCACCTGGGTACCCATCCCTGAGAGCACTGGTGATGGGCACAGTCGATGGAGGAGGGTTGGCTGCTATTTAAATAACTCGTATCTACAGCAGACTTATGTCCCTCTTTTCAACCACAGTGTGTTACAAGGGAATGCCTGCCTGGCCTGCTAAAGGATTGCTTGGGGGCGTACCGCACAGAGGAACAGGGGAGTGTTTCCTGCAGGCACTGAGGCTGGGCTAGGAACTGTACCAGGGTCTCATGGCAAATGATCTGCAGGGAGGTCACTCTTCTTAGTGGCCTCCAACCACTGGAGCTGGTTTGAACCTGTAAATAAAATGACTAGGTGAGGACTGATCGGCATGCACTTCCTGGAGTTGCATGTCTTTCCTTGCTCATTGGTTCGTGTTTCTGCAGCGCTTCACAATAAGGCTAAATTGTTCAGATCAGACCAGCTCCAAAGCCAAGGTCTCGGGGTGTGTGCCTCAGAACGGCTTTGGTGAAGAGTTTATTTTCTCAGCTATTTATCTTACAAACATACACCCCTGGCAGTGGCCCCGTCTAAACTGGCTTTAGGGCTGATTACAACAATCTGACTTGCCAACACCCCCCTTCACCCCCCACCCCACACGCTCCTTTTGTCTCATGGCTGCAGAGGTGTTAATGGGCCACTCTGCCTTGAATCGTCCCTTACAAAACATGTGAACTGCTTATGCTAAACACGCTGTTCCACCTTGCTGGGAGTACCTTTCCCACACCTGGCGGAGAGCTCTGTGTGGCTTGGAAGTGTGTCTCTCACCACAGCATAACAGGAGTTCTCAATCTTTTTCTTTCTGATTCCCACCTTCCAACAGGCTATAAAAACTTCACAGCTCACCTGTGCCACAACAACTCGTTTTCTGCATATAAAAGCCAGGGCCAGCATTAGGGGGTACAAGCAAGGCACTTGTCTGGAGCTCCGGGCCCTGGGCTTCAGCCCTCCACCACAGGGCTTTGGCTTTCTGCCTGGGCCCCAGCGAGCCTAACACTGGTCCTGCTTGGTGGACCCCCTGAAACCTGTTTGTGGCCCCCCTGTGGGGCTCCAGACTCCTGGTTGAGAACCACTGCAAGAAGATATACCTCACCCACCTTGTCGCTCTACAGCAGGGGTCGGAAACCTTTCAGAAGTGGTGTGCCGAGTCTTCATTTAGTCACTCTAATTTAAGGTTTCGCGTGCCAGTAATACATTTCAATGTTTTTAGAAGGTCTCTTTCTATAAGTCTGTAATTTTAAATGAAGCTTCTTAAACATTTTAAAAACCTTATTTACTTTATATACAACAATAGATTAGTTATATATTAAATTAAAATGCAGAGATCCCTGGACCGGTGGCCAGGCCCCAGGCAGTGTGAGTGCCACTGAAAATCAGCTCGCGTGCCACCTTCGGCACCTGTGCCATAGGTTGCCTACCCCTGCTCTACAGCTACAACATAGAGCGTCACTCTTCTTTCCACTCCAGGGCTGATTCTAGGAGCACTAGGCATGACCTAGAATAACTAGCATTCTGGGAGTAGTGGTCAAATGTCAGTGTGGTCAGTCATGCTAGCAAAACCTCGGCTAGCCAGAGAGGGAGGGTGACATGGTGTTTTAAGCAGAAGAGAAACCAGCACTGCTGGATATGAATCTCACTCTAGTTTGGGGCAAGTCCCTTCTTATGTTTGCCTCAGTTTCCCTTGGTGACATTTGGCCATTGTTGGTTAGAGCTTTGACACACAGCTCTGGGTACAGTCTAGGACTCCCTGGTGAGTCTGTCACTCCCTAACTGAGCATCCGTGTAACGGCATTGTGGGGGTGTGAGCCCCAGCGAGCTCAGGGCCATGGATTGCGTGACAAATACAGGTGATATCTAGAGACCCCGGCAGCCTGCCAGTACTCACGGACGGATACAATTTACTGGGATTTTGAACAGGGTCTAAGGGCACCATTTATGCAGCCAGTTCAATGGGCTTTGGGGACCCGCTTTCCAGGTTTTTGCCTTCATGTGGTTGGTTAATAACCAGGAGGAAGAACACGAGAGACGGGGATTTCTAGACTGAGAAGCTTCTTGGAATCACACTGTTACAGCGACTTGGGCATCTTCCCACCTCGTTTATGTAGTGGCAGATTCTGAGGCCAGGGTAACAATAACAGCGTCACGAAGTGCTATACAGCAGAGCCAGTGCTGATTGAAAGCCGCCGGGCCTCGTTTCTGTCAGCAAGGCCTGTTGTGGGGTGAGGGGAAGGGGACAGAAACACTTCTGCTGACCTGTGGCTGGTTACACTGGCATGGCAAGTGGGGTCAGTGACTTGGGAGCTGGGATGCGTGGATCTGGCTTCATGCTTAATCACTCACCTGAGGCCAGATCCTGTGAAGAGGAATCAGTGGCGGCGGGGAGGGTGCTCAGCTCCCCACATGATCTGGCATTTACTAGCATTAAATATACCAGGGGCCCAGCCCTGCCTATGAACAAGGACAAAGCAAAGGTTGGCCCTGGCAGCGTGGCTGTATCAGGCTGGGGCAGAGTCGATCCATCTCCCATGGGTAGCGGTGAGAGCCCCGTGGCCAGGACTGCCAAGGGAGAAGCACTAGCAAATGTCTTGTAAGGACAGGTCCTGCCTCGACAAGCCCTGCAGCATGGTCACAAAACAATTATACTGGAATCACAAGGTAATTATAACAGGAGATAAGAAAATAGAACTCTAAACAACCTAGTGAATGTTTGATTAAATGAACTGAAGAAACAGAAGAAGATATTCAGATGAATGGAAAGTGGGCGAATAACATTTGCAATGCAGAAGACACTGTGCTGGTAGCTGATTCAGGGGCACCGTCGTCGGGGAAGACAGCCACGGTGCCACGCCTGGCCATGAGGAGGTGCTGCTGTGGTTAGTGAACACTTTCATGTGGTCAAAAAAAGACTGTTTGGTTCTTCATAAAGTTTTGACTTTTCAGCAGACACGTGAATGTTGAAAAAAGGGACTGGAAACTCAAATGTTTCAGTGAAAACTGGAAACATGTCACTTGTGAAATGCTGCTCCAGTGTCTCGTGGGGACTGTAGTTCTGGCTCTTCACGCTGTCAATGTCCTCTATAGGCCAAGCTGCCTAGTCTATGGAGGAGACTACATCTGCCATGATGCACTATGGTCTCACCTCTTGGGGTTGGGATGTGGTGCATCATGGGAGATGTTGTCTGTCTGAGGAGCCCAGACCATAGGGGAATGGAGACATAACACAATAGAATTACTCACCTTTAAGGCATTGCAGCAGCATTTCCCAGTTCGTATTTTTAGGCCAGAAGGGACTTCTGAAACCCTCGAAATCAGGAGCCTGTGAGTTAGGCCCTTAGGGTCAGATTTTGAAAAGTGTTTAGGTGTATAAAGATGCAGATAGGCACCTAGTGGGGTTTTCAAAAGCTCCCGAGGCATCTGGGCACTTTTAACTTCCACCCCCAGATGCCTATCTGCATCTTTGGATGCTGAAATCTTGTGAAAAATCTGGCCCTTCAATCTTTATGAAGGTGTCTGTAATGGAGTTAAAGACTTAACTTTAACAGGCTGCCGACTCTCGCAATCTTAAAGCACCAAATATTGTGAGGCTGGCTTTATTTAAAGCCCCAACTCCTGAAGTCCGGTGTTTGAGGGAATCACACTTGAAAAAAAACAAAACTATGAAAGCTGAAAGTTTACACACACACACACACACACACACACGCCCTGCAGTTGCAGAGAAAAACTTGAAAATGTTGCGACCTGAGTGCAGTCTTCAGGCTCAGAAGCTAGAAGGGGAAGTAAAGGCTGCACAAATGTATTAATTAAAAAAAAAAAAATTAAAACCCCTCATTTGTAAGCCCATCTCCTGAGGTTTTGTGGGTCTGACTCCTGGGTTTACCGCTCTGGTTGGCAATGCTGCTGAAAGTTCCTAATTTTGATAACATTGGTGCTGGCATCTGTGCTGTCAGACAGGGGCAGGAGTGCTAGGAACAGGCTGTTGGAGCATTTGGTTTCTTAGGCCATTGTTTCCAATGATCTCAGCAGTGTAGTGGTCCCAGTGTGGCCTTTGGGTTATCGCCTCGTTTCGCTCAGAGACTGTGGGGGAAGATCTCAGGTCACAGATCCAGCTGCAGTGGTTGGCTTTGCTTGTAGGGGTCCGTTTTCAAGGCGGGGGGCAGAAGGGGTGGGCGGGAGGTACCCTGAACAGGGCTCATTTCAGAGGCTGGATTTTCCCAGGCAAATCCTGATGTTTGCTCCTCTTCTTTCCTGCCACCCTGGATCTGACCCTCCCAAAGCTGCTCCAAGTGAGGGCGGCGACCCAGAACTCAGCGGAGCCGCTTCTGCAGAGAGTGGCCTCTGCCTGGAATGTGCCTATTCTGAGCCTCACACATGCCCACAGGGCGCACGCTGGGGGGAAGCCCCTCCAGGGTGACAGCAACAGCTGCCTTTCATCTCCCTTATCTCTGGCAGCCTCACACAATCAGCATTGCTCTGGCGCTGGGGCCGTCTTGAGCCTGGTGGCTTGGTGTGAGCAGCTCCCTGTCTCTGTTCTGATCCTGAGGATGGGCAGACACCTCCAACTCTTTAAGGAAGCAGAGAGCCAGGATCCTCCTAGAGCAGGGGGCGGGTGGGGGATGTGCTCTCAGAAGAGTCACATTCGTCTCCACCGGATCTCATAAGGCCCAGAATCCAGCAAGGGAGTCGATGTTTGGGGGTAGTGCAGCCAAGGTGTTTTCTCTCACCCCTCCACCCCCGTCCCCACACCCCGTGTCCACGCTCTCCCATTAACCCTCTCTGTTGTCTGCACAACCCCTGCCTAGATGCCTGCCATCCTCAAACCCAGCAGGACCCAGGCCGGAGACATCCTGGATCTCCTCCCATGGCTCTAACCCAGGGAAGGCCCAGGCCGTGTGATTCCTGATGAGAGCCAACAACCACGCAAAGGCTTCTGGGAGAATCCCAAGGCGTTGAGGGGGCAGTGAGCAGAGCGAGGTCAAGGGCTGAATTCACGCCAGCCCTTACCTGAGCTAGCAGCAGCCTACCGAGGAGTTGGAGTGAGCTCCCTGACCAGGCCGAGGCTCCGGAGTCCAGCCCCTGACTGGTGTGCACACGTGAGGACCACGCGCATATGGCAGAAAAGACGTCCTCTTTCTGAGCAGTGACTGGTAGAGAAGAATGTTCTGCTTTGTTTCCATGAGGTCACGAAGTCCCTGCACTAGGCAGATACGTCTGATATACTCCGGGCCCTCCACCTGCTGTTAATTCCATTAGGCGCCCTTGGCTCCCAGGTCTACAGGGTTCGGGTGCACTAGATTTAAAGAATTCAGTCGTTACTCTTCCAGGGAACCTGCTCATTGATCAGGCAGGGGACAGGCCAGAGTGCAGGGACCGAGCTGCCTGCTCAGCAGACTTGTCACTCAGCACAGGGGCAGAGAGCCAACTGCTCACGGGGGTGCACTGAGGACTGCATCCGACAAAGTGGGGATTAGCCCACGAAAGCTTATGCTCTAATACTTTAGTTAGTCTTTAAGGTGCCACAGGACTCTTTGTCACTTCTGCAATTCCAGACTAACACGGTTCCCCCTCTGATTCTTGAGGACTGTTGGAATTGGAAGCTGTCACTGTAGGGAGAATTGGGGGTGTTTCCTGGGCCTGCTTGCAATCAGTCTGGAAAGAGCCCTTAAAGCCAGGTGGGGTGAGTTGTGCCTGGCTGTCTTAGGAAGCGGTTTGTTTTCCCTCTTCTGAGCTTGTCTAGACTGCAGAGTTGTCAATACAACTTTTGGCTTTCATGGGTACTTAAAAAAGACACACACACACACACAGCCCGCGAAAGACAAAAGTTTGGCCGAAGCAAGTGGCAGTGTGAATGCCGTTTTGTCAGCTGGAGTGCTCTCCTGCTGACAAAGCTAACAGCCCTCGAAGTATTTTGTTGTCAAAAGTACCGACAAAGAGCATTTATACAGGCCGACTTTTAGCAACAAGGCTGTATTGACACAACCTTGTGGCTAGAAGATGAGTGGTATAGACAAGCCCTAGGTGTTTGTCTTTGGGTTCTTGGGTGCTAGTGTTGTTCTGACTTCTAATTCAACCTTTCAGCAGGGTATTTCTGTTTTTAGCTAATTTCTCTGTGTGTACCATGAACGTCCCAGAGAAAAGCTGGCAACAAGGATATGATTAAAAAAATAAAGAAGAGAGTGAAGATAAAATGGCTGCCTGTGGCAATAAGGGCAGTTTCCAATTTAATGAAAAGATTTTCGCCACATATACACAGACTTGAGCAGTGTGTATATGCAAATATTGATAGGAAACCAGCCCTTTGTTTAACACTGGTGAGAAAAACCACATTTACCATGTTTAACCTTTTGTCTTCCACAATAACCCGGTGAGCTGGAGTGTAAAGACTGAACAGAGATTCTAAAGAAACATTGTTACCCCACACCCCCATTTTTCTTCACTGACTGTTCCATCTCAGAAACCAGCTCGAAGGAGAAAAGTACCTCTGCATCTTTGGCAAGCCAGAAAAACAAACAAACAGTGATTTGCTCCTTCTTGTTTGGGTAACTTTCTGAAATAGGCTGTCGGAGATCAATTTTTTGGGGGACACTTTGAATGGTGTGTATAAAAAGGAACTGCCACTAGAGGAAGCGGTGGCGACTGCTCCTTTGGGATCCATGAAGAAAATGGTGCCAACGGTTACCAAGTGGGAATGTTCAGTAATAGTTTTGTGATTCTTATGCGTGCCTCAGTTTCTTTCTGTACTTTGCGTGGTTACCCAGTGGATGAAGAAGGGTTAAATCTGCTCCTGAGGCAAAGCAGGAGACATGAGGATTTGTCATGTAACTGGGGTGGTATGAAGGGGTCATTAGAGGACTGGTTGAAACCATGGAGGATCAAGACAATGGGAGCTCCAAGGACAGAACAATTAACATTGGACAATGGGAACCTCTAGCAGGTGGAGCATGTGAACTCAGCATGACTCTGCAGGAAGACAAGGGCCTGAGAAGTGTCAGGGGACTAGGGTAAGAACTGGTCTTTGGGAGAGAGGGCTCTCACTTGGGCCTGAAAGAGAGAGACTGGGAGAGAGCCAAAAATGGAGGCTGCCGGGGAGCACTGGCTTAACCAGAATGGACTCTGACTCACCCTTTAGGTCTCTGTGCTAGCCCAGGGACTTCTGATGCTTTGCTCGTACTGCCTAATACACCCTCCTCTGTTTTGAAAAGGCTACCCGGGATCACTGAAATACTCGCTGAGATCCCTGAAGAGTGTGAAAGTCTTGGACTAGGAACCTGTCTCAGCTGGCCTGGCTGGGCAGAGCTCTCGGGGTGGGACAGGAGGACTGGAGCACAAAGGCTCAGACTTGGAGTTGGAGGCTGTGAGGCCGCATGGCCCACCCTTAAGGAAGAGCTGGGGCCCCTTGAGGCCTGGTACACTGAAGGGTTCCTCCAAGGGCAAACAAAATGGCGGGACCCCTATTTATGCAGTTTGGGGACATGACCCTGGCAGGAACAGCATGTCTTTAATAAGTGGCAGTGCGGGAAGTGCAGGAAGAGGGGACACGGTGCCCAGGCTTGCCCCAGTGCCCCGCAGCACCGCGAAGGAGCCGTGAAGAGGAAACCATCAGTGCCTACGAGCAGGAGCTGCTGAACTGGTTCTGTGACTGGAGGAGTTGGGCTCAGAGGCTGGTTGTTTGTGGATGAAAAGATGCTGGAGATGGCCCAGAACTGCACGTGGAGGCAATGAACGGACCTCCCCCCGCCGCCCTTGTTCTGTTAAGGTAATGGGGCAATGCTGTGATAGTGACAGTGGGAATGGATGGAGGAGTGGCAGGTGACTTCTGAGGAGGTCTTAAGAGAACTTTTGGGGTGAAACTGAGACGCTCATGTGCTTTTACAGCATTCCCCTAGGAAATCCCTCTGCTCCCCATTTTCCACCAGCTGTTCTCACCATGCCCCCACTGACAGGAGCTGTTCTCTCACGCTATGCCATGGCTGCGAGGAAGCCACTTGGCATTTGAGTATGCCAAGAGTATGCATAAGACTAGAGTAAAGGAGCCTTTCCTCCCTCCCTCTCCTACCAGCAAGAAAGCCTTTAAAAAGGGGCAGCTTGGGATTTCTACTTTGCTCCCTTTGAGCAGTGTCCCGATGCGCCCCAGGGAGAGACAACAGGGTGGGTGGAGGCCTGGCAGGCAGTGCATGGGGCATTGCGAGGGGGCTCTTCGGCCTGGTCTTGACTGGGCAAGAAGCTGCAGTTTGGTTGGGCTCAGTGGACAGGAGCAAGCTGGACAGGGGCTGCCCTCAGCCATGTTTCCTAGTTAAGGCAAATGAACTGCCCAGGTATTCGTGCCTGTTCCTCCTTGTCCCAGGACTCCTGGGAGTTGGGCATCTAAGCTGCTTTCTCAAACCTAGTCCCAAGCCAATGGGGAGCGAGTTCTCCCCTCCCCCTCCTCTGCCTGGCCAGCCCAGATTCCAGGCATTCTGCCCTTGATTGCTCATACAAAGGACCTATCATCACCTGCTCCCGAGGCTCCCAGACAGCAGCCGCCCACGGTTTCTTGCAAACCTTGGACTGCTCCTCTCAGCCCTCTGCTACAGGCCATGGGCTGGGTCACTGCAAATGGCAGAGGAGGAGGTGGGGCAGGGGAAGGGAGAGATTATAGGCCCATCTCAAGAACACAGCGTTAGCTGAACACACCGTTAAAATGCAGGACTGGCTGAAACGGCTTCCGCATGCATGACACCCGTATAAGGAGCCATGCACTCTCTTAGGGTATGTCTACACTGCAATTAAAAACCCACAGCTGCCCCTTCCCAGCTCACACAGGGCTCTTTAATTGCAGGGTTCTAGGACCCTGCAAGGTGGGAGAGTCCCAGAGCTTCGGCTACAGCCTGAGCCAGTTAGCACAACAGGCCAGTGTAGACACGAACAGCCCCATCTGGCGCACTTCTGGGCTGGGGGGAGGTGATCTTATCCCCGTTCAGGCCCACACATGTCCGCCTGTGGCTGCACGGGAGCCTGTGACACAGCGGAGACTTGAACCCATCACTTGGAAGTCACAGGCCCATGCCCTGCTCACCAGCCCGTCCCTCCTATCTGCTGGGAGGCTGCCTGCAGGAGCGTGGTCCTCCCTGCTCCAGCTGGGCCCCCCGCCAGGGCTGAGCCGCACTGCCAGTGTGCTGTCCCCACACGCCCAGAGATGGCCCGAGAGGCTGAGTCCAAAGTGCGATTCAGATCATCTCTGGGGATTAGGCCCTAGGGCCGGGGGTGGGAGGGAGCAGGAGGGCGGCTGTGGGGTTCAGTAGAGAGTGGCTGGGTTAGTCTAGGCCCGAGGCTGGAGCGGAGATTTAACAGGGATTCCAGTAGGCACAGGGAGCTGTTCTAAGTGTCGTAGGCAGCAGGAGCCCAGGATCGGGTCCCTGCCAAGGAGAGGGCAGCCGGGGGAGGGCTGCACTGTAGGAAGCTAAGCCCCCTCCCCCCACCGAAAGACAAAGGTTTGGCCCAGGCAAGTGGCCATGTGACCACAACGATCCCTTCTGGCCTTGGAATCTCCGAAGCATTTGCCGTGACCCCAGGCGGCCTTTTCAAAACAGAGCTGGATGTGTTAACAGTTGGACCACAGCACGGGGATGTCCTGAGGTTAGCACAGAGAGGCAAAGGTGCACCGCGTAGGCCATATTGGCCAAGCCAGTGGTCTTGAGCCAGGCAGGGTGACCAGACAGCACGTGTGAAAAATCGGGACAGGGGTGGGGGGTAATAGGAGCCTATATAAGAAAAAGACTCAAAAGTCAGTACTGCCTATAAAATTGGGACATCTGGTCACCCTAGAGCCAGGCTGCTGTAGGAACCACCTCTGCTCCTTTGTCTCTCAGTCTCAGGGGAGAGCTGCTGTGTCTGTCCAAAGGCCAGGTCTTAATCCAGCCAGCTGTCCATGTCCCCTTTGTTCTCCAGCTCAGGGCCCTTGCTCTGCTTCCCTGCAGAGAGGTGGGGGAACCTCCTTCATCTTAGGTGTTGCTAGGTGCGCATGTCCCAGCCATGGTATCCCCATTGTCTTCACAGATCCTTCAGTGACGGGGTCAGTCAGGCATTCATCCCATCTCTGCCCAGACAGTTAGGTGAGACACACACCTCATGTCTCCAGCTCTTCCCCACTGCAGCTTCTTAACCCTTCAATACCCACTAGGTAGCAGCTCCGGGTCAGGTAAGTCATGGCCAAGCGTGTCATTCTTAACAATATTACAAGAACTTCCCACTTCCGTACACAGCGCCCTGCCCCGTGCTTTGGCCTGAAATGGAACTAGGCCTGGGAAAATATTTTGGATGGGATGCAAGTTTTTCCTGCATCCATTGGTTCGGGGTAGCAATCGTGGAAGTGGTCCCAGCAGTGCAGACACACTATCCGAGGGACAACACGGAGCAGTGCAGGCCACGCTCAACAGTTACCTCCAAGGGGGGAAAGTGACTCCCACAGGTCAGGGGAGATGCATCATTTTGGACCCTCCTCCAAGTATCTCCCGCAAGGGGCTCTGGCCCATGGACACCCACAGCCCGTGCTTCTCTGTGTCTGCTCTGTTCAGCGCAATGGGGCCCTGTAGGGCTGGTGCGGTGTGCTGCGGAAGCTGGGCCCTGGGGATAAGGGAGGGTCTGTCAGAGTGGGCAGGAACCCTCCAGGTCAGGGGGTAAATGCTGCACGTAGGGGGGAGCCTGCGGGTCTCTTTGTTCTTCCCGTCAGCTCCCGCCCCAGTGACAGGGGATGGTGCAGTGTGAGGTCTCTCTCCCTCACAGGGGCAGGCTGCATTTCAACAAGGTGCCTCTTCTGGCCCCTGAGAATTGAGGGGTCTCTTGCCGGGTGTGGGATCTGGTGTGAGGAGGGACAGTCTGGTGTCTCCCCTGCCCGCTGCACGGCCACTCCTCGCTGGGCTCAGTGGGGCGAGATGAGGGCAGGGGGGCCTGCAGGGTGCAAGGTCCAGGCCATGTGTAAATTGTATTGGGGGGAGTAGAGTGTGACTCCAGCTAAACCTGTGCGGGTGGAGCCAGCTGCCATGGGAGTGCGCTGCTTCTGCGGGGCTCCGGGCGGATCTAGAAGAGCCCAAGCCAGCACCAGGCCATACGAAAAGGCGCCAGTTTGAAAGCTTCCTGGGCGGGGGAGGCTGATTCCAGAGTAGGGGCTTGTACCCCTCTCCCACTCTTCTGTGTCTGAAGAATCCCAGAGCAAACCCAAAGCCTGGTCCTCCTTCCTGGAGTTCACAATCCCCCCCAAGCTCTCTGGCTCCCCGCTACTGGAGGGAGCCCTGCGGGGCTGTTTCCTCGTCCAGCTCGGATTGCAGAGATTCCCGGGGTGTGGCCCGAAGGACCCCACTGCGTCCATCTACTCTGACCTCCTGCATGTTGCAGGCCACAGAATCTCACTCAGGGCTTCCCGCATCTCACCCAGCACCGGGTGGTGGACTAGACGGTGTCTGTTAGGAGACCCCTTTACCCCATAAATGGGGGGTGCCAGCCCCAGGAGTTGGCACTGCCAGGGCCCCAGGGGGTGAGGCCAGTTTGGCTGTTGATGCCCGAAAGGGAGCAGGGTTAGGGTCTGGCTTACTGGCAAAAACAAGGAAAACTTCCAACCCCAGTGCTCTGTGGGGCCCACCCAGCCCCATGCTCACAAACAGGGAGGGACGAGGCGTCCCCGCAGAAGTACAGCAGCTGGGAGCTGTGACCAGGGTGTCTCCTGACCCCCCAAGGGGCCTAGTGCTGGGACCGTGTGTTGGGGCGGAGGGTTTAGTTTTCCTCTCTGTGCTCCACACAGCCCGGCTCCCCCGGTCGGCCCCGCCCTGCCCCGCTGGCCCCACCCCGGGGTGCCCGGGAGGGAGCTGCCCGGCGCGCGTAGGGCGCACGGACCGGGCCCCCCTGGCCCCGCGGCGCAGCCCAGGCGCCCCCGCCCCCGTCCCTCCCCCGCGCCGGCCCGGGCTGCCGGGGGCTCAGTGCGGCGCCACCAGCCCCGCGCGCTGCCGCCCGCGGCAGGGACCAGCCTCTCCGCAGCCGGCTCCGCGCGCCCCGGGACTGCACCATGAACAGCCTCCCCGCCGACAAGGAGAGCGGCCCGGCCGAGCCCGGCGCGCCCGAGGAGGAGGTACCCGCGGGGCAAGGGGAGAGCGGGACACACCGGGGGGG
>ML677375.1:2697243-2734152 GCA_007922305.1 Dermatemys mawii
GAGCGGGGTAGAGGGGCCGGGGGAGCGGGGTAGGAGGGTGTAAGGGGCGGCCGGGGGGGAGCAGGGTAGGAGGGTGTAAGGGGGGGTAGGAAGGTGTAAGGGGACCGAGGAGCGGCGTAGAGGGGCCGGGGGGGAACCGCGCGGCCCGGAGGGGAGCGGGGTAGGAGGACCCCGGAGCCGGATCGCGCTCGCTCCCCGACCGATCTGTCCCGGGGCGCCCCGGGCTCTGTGGCCCCCAGCGCGGGCCCTGCCGCGGGCCGGGGGCGGGGTGGGGGGTGAGTTCCTAGGCACATTCCCTGAAGTCCCCCATGGGCGGGCGGGCGGGCCAGGGCAGAGTGGCCGGGCTGCTGAGCGTTGCCGGGGCCGTGCGGTTGCACAGGTCCGCGTGCCGTTCTCCAGGGCTGGGGCACAGGGCCGTGGGGCTTGGCTCGCACTCCCCAGGGGCCCCTAGTGCCTGGGCCCGGGTCTAGACTTCCCGTAACTCTGTCTAGGGGCCTGCCCGGTCACACTCCCGGGCCCCAGCAAAGCGTCCCACCGGCCGGGACTGCTGCAGTGCTCCGCTCTCCTCCTGCTCTTGAAACACTGGCCTTTGGGGGGAACCTCCTGTTCTTCTCCAGGGCAGTGTTCATCTCTGCGGCTTGCCTGCCACAGACCCACAGAGGGACTTGGGAGCAGGCAACCGGGAGCGCCCAGGCTAGAGAACAAACTGCTGTGACTGCGTGCCTCGGGGATGGTGGTGTGCTGTGGAGGGGGGATTCCTGGTGGCCAGTCAAATCTCTCCTGTCTCTCTTCTCACCGCCATTTGGTACACACTCTCTGTGCGTAGGGCTGGTATACAGATAGAGTGGAAGGAGTGGTGCGTTTAGAGGAGTTTCAGATAAGGAAGTACCTCTCCTGTCCCGCACACTGCTAGGTTTTCCTGAACAGGTGCCTATCACTGTCTTCTGCACGTCCACCCCCATGGCGAATGAAATTTTATAGAACACAGGAGTTAGGGTGACCTGAGGTCCTGATTTTATAGGGACAGTCCTGATATTTGGGGCTTTGTCCTATATCGGCACCTATTACCCCTCCTCTGTCCTGATTTTTCACACTTGCTATCTGGTCACCCTAATAGGAGTATAACTGTTTGGGGTGGTTTATATCTCAGGGCCTGTCCTTCCTGTAGCAGCAGCTGGGAAGAGCGGGCAGATCGGGGCTGCCCGCACTGAATGGTACTCCCCCCACCCCCAGCTCTGCAGGAGGGGGATCATAGAGAAGATTTGCCAGTCTGGAGGACAAAGTATTGACGTAGTTACTTTGTCATGAGGGGGCCTCTCATCACTGGGTTGGGCTCACCCACTTAAAGAAAATCCCAAGGTTTATTCTGGGCCTGGCTCACAGAGTTAATGGCAGAGATGTCTGTAAGTATGCATGTGCATAACCTCCCCCCCCCCCCGCCTCCCCCCGCGCTATTTGTGTGCATCTGGTTCAGATACAATCTCAGCAAAATCCTTAAATATTAAACGTAACCGTACGATGTGGAGATTCACAAACTGCTCCTAGACAGATGGAGGGTGAAATTCAGAGCTTTAGTATGTCACCAGAAAGAAAATATTTCCTAGATGTCCAATAAGCTTTTGGGTTTTACCTGTGACTGGAAGTCGGGATAATCTAGGTCAGTGGTTCTCAAACTTCATTGCACCCTTCTGACAGCAAAAATTACTACACGACCCACCTAGAGCCCGCCTGTGCCTGGCTGCCTGGGGGCGGGGGCGGGGGAGCTCAAACCCAAGGACTCAGCGCCAGGTGGGGGGACCTGTAACTTGAGCCCTGCCACCCAGGGCTGAAACCTGAGGGCTTTGGCTTTGGCCCCGAGCCACAGCAAGTCTAACTTCAGCCATGGCAACCCCATTAAAATGGGGTCATAACCCAGTCTGAAAACCACTGATGTAGGTATTCTGAGTATAATAACAGCCAAATGTGAGCTTCTCCAAGCCTGTTAGAGGAAGGACGTTTCATATCTTACTGGACAGATTCGTTGATTCCAAGGCCAGAAGGGACCACTGTGATCATCTAGTCTGACCTCCGGTATAGCACAGGCCAGAGAACTGCCCCGAAATAATTCCTAGAGCAGATCCTTTAGGAAAACATCCCATCTCGATTTGAAAATTGTCCATGATGGAAAATCCACCATGGTGAATTGTTCCAAAGGTGAAAACCCTTACTATTAAAAATGTGTCCCTAGTTTTCAGTCTGAATTTGTCTAGGTTCAACTTCCAGCTGTTGGCTCAGGTTGTACCTTTCTCTGCTAGACAGAAGAGCCCGTTATCAAATATGTATCAGATACTTACACCAGATTTGCATCAAGGTATGAGATTGATCTAACACGATAATGGCAGCATTCTTAAACGATTTGTTTTTCAATGGGTACCTGACTATCATAATTTATATTCAAATACAGAATATGCAGCAAACTTTCCAAATCTTGGGAGGGTAATTTCACATCTACACCTGTTCTGTTTTCAGTTATAACTCACCACAGAATACAAACATCTGTTAAATGGACAAAATGCATTATTTCTGACACGGATTGTGAAACTGCCTTGAAAATGTACCTGGTAATAAAACTACTTGCCTGCCTTTTGCCTGGATAATAATGATAACAAATAATAATTATTTTTATCCATCAAACAAGTGCTCTTCCCAGGTGAACGGGCAAGTGGAACTTTGTAAGGCTGTGCAAAGTACTTTTTTCACGATTGTGTGATCACTCCATTGTGTGTCTTCTCAGCACAGAAGGTCACTGGGCAGGTCGGAGCTATACCTGGTTTTCATTGTATTGAAATGGGCTATAGGTTGGTTTTTACTCACTGAGAGCTTAACCCTGCTTCCAGTAAAGTCAACAAGCAAAACACTGAGTAGGAGGCGGAGCGGGTTGGATAGACAATGAGATGGCAGAAGACCGAGGGGGAAATCGTTGTGTCTGGAATTGTCCCGGTGTGCTATGGAGAGTGCAGACCATGTTGTGTAAAGGGCCCATGACCGTGAGCGTTTGGCTGCGTTGTTCCTTGGTGCACGTTACCAAGAGTGGAATGTCAGACATAACACATGTTGGGGTCTTTTCCTTTATTCTCTGCTCTGTGAGCCTGCAGCCAGGTCACATTTTCAAGCTGTTCTCCCTAACCGGGAGGGCTAGAAACTCACCGTCTCATTTCTGGCCCCACCCCAGAGCCCGCACCCCAACTCCCTGAGCCAGCCTGATGGAAGTGAGCCCAAGGGTAAGGAGAGCGAGGAACGGGGGTGGGGGGAGGATGGAGTGAGCAGGGGCGGGGCCTCAGAGAAGGGGCAGGGCCTCAGGTGAGAGGCGGGGCAAGGGTGTTTGGTTTTGTGGGAGTAGAAAGCTGGCAATCCCTGGGGTGTTAATTCCAAGCCCCTCTGCTCCGGGGGGACCTGCCAGCCAAGCAAGGGGCTCTGTGCTGTAGGAGGAGCAACAGCGCTGTGGGCCCAGATGCCCATCTCAAGCAGAGACCCCCTATTGGAGTAAGTGCTGGGGGCACACCAGCTGTCACCCTGCCTCTCTGAAGGGGAGGAGAAGTGCTGTACAGCCTGCCTCTCTGGGAGCGGGGGGAGCCCTGTCACGCTCCCCCCAGCTGGGTCTCTATCATGGTGGGCCTGTGGGCCGGGTGCGTCCGTGTGCCCTGAGTGGATCACATCAGCACAGCACTCAGCTCAGCCCAGGACAAAATCTCTCTTGCCCTCTGCTTGCCTTTAGCAGGGCTCGGATAGCTGCTGTTCATTGTGGCCATGTCCCTTCCCCCAGGCAGTGCCGCTAGAACAGCCAGCCCCTCCCGTAAGGTCAGTCGGCAAATGTCTCCCTCAAATGGCTGAATGCCCGCCAGGGAGCCGGCGGGCAGGTCCCTGGGGAGCAGGACTGCATCCTGCATCGGGTCACGCAGCTGTGCCTGGTGGGAACAGGGGAAGCAACGCGGCCAAGCCCCGTGGCCTGCTGCCTCCAGAACCACTGCTCCCGCCCTCCTGCCGGGGCAGAACCCTTCCTCCTCCCTTTCTATAGCCTCCCCCCGGGCCATGTGGCTTTGACCTTGGCTCAGAACACTGGTGAGCGTGGCAGGGCTGAGTCCTGAGGCCGGCAACAAGGCATGCGGCAACCCGAAGCTGCAAATCCCAGTTGGGCCCCAGCGAAGACGGTCTTGTTTATGTCAGTGAATTTGTGGGTTTGCAACTTGCTTAAACAGACCCTGGTAATCTAAACCAAAAGGAGAGCAGCTCTGTTAATGGAGAGCGTATTTACGTAAGGCCTAATCCCCGGGGACGGACTGTCGCCTGCCGGTGGAGAGCACTGGGCGTACCTTCGTCCTTCCCTGTGTTGTGCAGAGTTTTGCTGTGGTGGTGAAATTCCACTTTCCTAAAGGACAGGCGTGTTTTACAAGTCAATTTCAGGAGCACAGTTCTGTGTCCTCAGGAGAGAAGCCTGCCAGTGCATTTTGGATCCAGCAGCTTTTGAGGTCTTAGATGATGATTTTTTGGCTCTTGCTCAGTTGCCCCAGCTCATTCTCTGCTTCTCTTCCACACACATTCACACCTTTAAAATCCTTTCCTTGAGGAACACTGTTCTTCTGCTAGCACTATGGTGCTCATTGAGGTCGGTTTCAGTGGCGTTGCCGGCTACTAGCAAAGTCAGAGAATCCCACAAGCAGGTGAACTGTCGGGGCAGGACATAGGTCCCAGATCTCACTCTCAGGAACTGCTTCTAGATTTTCACTTACAATTTCCTTTTCTTATATTCATCCAAAGCCTCTTGTGACCTAAAGAAAGCCACTGAGTGTAATGTGCCTCCCTCCCTATTGGGCATACAGGCCCGATTTTCCCTTCTTTATGCTGCATTGATTTCCGAGGGACTACCCATGCAGTAGAGTGCTACTCAATGTGAGGAAGGGTGGCCAGTCAGGGCTAATTAATGAACCTGCGGCTGGGCAGCTTCAAATCATCAGTCACTCAGAAGCAGCCTTTCCATAGGAAGCTAAATGATGCATGTGGGAAGAGACATGCATTGTGTGTGTGTGATTATACAGCCCTTAGAATTGCAGAAACTTTTAATGAAGTGACCTCTATTGTCGCTCTTTGATTGTATTCCCAAATCATTTCTCCAAGGAAGCTTCAGCATAATTCACCATCAGCAGGAGCTGGAGAGTTACTGGAAGCAAAGTAATCCCCTTGCAAAATCCGTTTGATGTTGACGAATCAGAATGTCAGGCCATACGACTGGAGGGCAATTCTGGGAAAATATTCCACGGCCATCATTTGATTCTGTAACCAGGGTTCCAGTCGTCTGACTTGTCAGTGATTATTCGTGGGCAGTGGGCAGTCAACCTGTTAAACCACTAGTTGAAAATTAAAGGGAGCTCTGCTGAAGTGTGGTGATTTGAAGGGTTGGTTTAAGTATTAGTTTGGAGTAGTTAATTAAGTGCTTTGCGAGTGACTCATACTCACTGCCTTGCCAGTCACCTTTCCCCCTTTGAAGTTAAAGGTTGCTTGGGAGCCTGTTGTACCCAGCCAGGCAGCTGTATTTTATCTGTAAATCCTGTGTTTGGAGTCCTCTTGAGGTCACAGGATTGCATAATGTGACCTGGGCTGGGCTGGGCAAATACCGTTTATTGCCTCCCAGTGTCTCTGGAGCTGTTTGCAGGTGACGGATTGTTCCCAGTGTCAGGAAGTGCAGGGGAGAGGCTTTCCAAGTTGGGGGGTCAATCGGGTGTCATCTGCTATGGAAACCGCTGATCACAAGGGCCTTCTGGCTGCATTTGCCATGTCTGCTGTCATCGCCATCTAGCTACATAGCATGTGCTGGGGGGACCTTGATGCGGGTGTGCATAGGGGGCCTGATTTCCCCACTGCCTGTCTCTCTTGTATCCCACAGAGAGCTGTGCACAGTGCTGGCAAATACTTCCATTCTGACTTCGTAGCATTTTCACTGCCTTTGCCATGCACATAAGGGTGTAAGTGAGCAAACAAGGTGAAGAACAGGAGAGAACCGGCCTAAGCCTGTGAAAGAAATAGGGAGGAATCTCCTGTCTGAGGCCTGGGTGTGCAAACTGCTCTCTGGGGTCACCTGGGAACAGCCAGCCTTCCCCACTAATCTGAGATCAAAACAGAGAAAGGAGGCAAAGCTGGGGACAGGGATAGAAACAAAGACACCAACACGCCGAAAGTCAGTAATGTCAGGTCCTGTAGTGTCAAACACATGGAAACATACGGTGCAGGGTAATTACGAGAGCTAGCGACACGCAGAAATCCTGTTCTCCGGGAAATTCCAACATTTTGGACTTGGTATTTGTTTCCAATTGGAATGAAAAGAAAACATTGTGACATTTCCCCTGGAATGAAAATTCTGGAGGTGGGGAGGTGTGGGGGAGATTGTTTTAGGTCAATGGAAACATGAACAAATCAAAATTGTTGTTCCAGTTTGGGGTGTTTTTCTTATTTTCTATTGCATTATAATTGATTACAATAAAACAAACTTCAAAACAGCCAGTCATCTCCAAACAGAACATTGATGATTTCCCCACTTCACATCCAGGGAATCTGTCCTGGGACAGACCGAGCTCCCTGTTAAATCACTATCCCGCACGACGGTGAGTCTGACCCCAGTGGAACCTGAGGAGTGTTGTTTCATGAGGACTCGCCTCTCCTGAAGTTGCTCCAGTTGACCTGAAATTCATTAAAAAGCGGGAGTTGTGTTCGTGCCAAGCCCAGTGTGGTCAGTTACATGGGTTTGAACTTGTGTCAGTACATGTCCAGCCCCCGGGTCTGATCCAGTCTTCCAGGGCCTACGCGCCCATCGTTCACTCCTGGCTGTCTCTCTTTCAGGTACTCCAGAGTCCACGTCAGGGCCGGGGAAGGGGATCCCCAGGAAGTCACTGAGAACAGCAATGAAGCTCAGATGAGGCTCCTAGAGGAGCGTAATGTGAGGGATAAACAGGAGTAAATCCTGCCCCTTGACCTCCCTGAGCTCTGGCTGAAGGGGTTATGGGACTGGTGGCTGCAAGGGGTGACGTTCAGAAGCTGGTTAGCCAAGCGTCCCCCTCACGTGGTCCCAAAGTGCAGTTCGGTAGAAGTTCAGCCTGTCGACTCTGGGACACTGGCCCAAAGCTGTTCAGTGTACAAGGCACATGGTGCATGTTCTACCTCCCAGCAAGGCCATGTTTGTGCTCAGAGCCAGGCTGGGCTCTCTCTGGCTCTCGCGTCCCCCCAGCAGTCGTGATCCTTTGGGTGCACTTATGTCCTTCCACGTGCGTGGGTGCAATCAGGGCAGAGTCTAGCCCAGCAATGACGTAGTCAGCACCCCTGCGGCTGTGCGAGGACAGACTCCATCACCCTCTCTCTGAGCGGTGTTCCCTCGGCGAGGGTGACGGGAGTAAAACAGCAATACAACCTTGGCTTCGGTGACCAGGGTCAGCAGCCCTGTTTCCGAGCGCACCGAGAGCACGTCCGAGCGAGAAGGGGGCATTTTGCATAGGTTCACAGATATGACGGGTAGAAGAGACTGTCGAATGGACAGGACAGTGGATCCGGCTGGCAGGGGTGATCCATTCCGTTATGGCCACTGAGGTTAAGTGAGGTAAAGTTAAGTCCCCCTGGCACTAGCGAGGCTGCATCACCCCTTGGCTTGAAGGGGTTTCCATTATATCCAGGGTTTACAGTTTGGTTCAATGACTCTCAGCCCCCCGGCTATGCAAATTGTTCCAGCGCCCCTGGGAGGAGACGTCAGAGACAGCTGAGGCCAGGGAATGGGCAGAGGGAGATGGGTCAGGTCTGGAAAGGCATCAGTGTTCAGAGGGTATTGGAAGGCCATGAACATGCAGAGAAACAGTGCGAAGAGGGAGACCAGAGACTTGTGGGACTTTTCCAGAGCAGTCCGAGCTAGGAGAAGAACGGGTGGGATGGGTATGGGGCGGAGGCACGAGGACCTAGCTGAATTCAGGAACTGGGTGATGCGTCGTAGATGAAATTCTGTGCAGAAAAGTCCAAGGTCTGTCCCGCATAGAGGAAGGAAACATTTTACACTGACAGCTGCTGAGATCTGGGCCTCATGGAGAAGGGACCATGTGCCCAGCAGCTTTCTGAAGAGCGAATAAGGTGCTAGGCTGTGCTAAGAAGGAAGTAGAGAATATGAATACAAATATTTTGTTGCTGCTGTTTGAACAGCTGGAACGTCGCAGGTGTAATGTAGTCTGCAGTTGGCTCCGTGGTCACAGCCAGAGATGCCGTGTGATGACCTGTAGGCACAACAGACGGGGATAGCCGGGGTAGGAGTGAGATGTAGGGAGAAGTCAGGAGGATCTGGGTCTGCGCCGCGGGGGTGGCACTAGCCGATTGCATTGCACAACTGGGGCCTAATGGGTTAGAGCAGCCGACTAGTGCAAGCAGAGCCTGGGCGTGGTGAAGCCAGGTTTAGGCAGCATTTGTGTTCTGTATACAAAGCATACAAGAGCTTTTCTAGGGGAGAAGGCAGCAGGCCGTATTTATTGAAAATACAACAGTTAGCAGATGCTTTACACTCTCTCTCTCTCTCTCTCTCTCTCTCTCTCTCTCCTACAGATGCTCTTTATAGTTACCAAGAATCAGAGGGGTAGCCGTGCTACTCTGGAATTGCAGAAGTGACAAAGAGTCCTGTGGCACCTTAAAGACTGACTTCCACTGCATGCATCGGACGAAAGCTTATGCTCTAAAACTTTAGTTAGTCTTTAAGGTGCCACAGGACTCTTTGTCACTTTTATAGTTACCAGTCTGTCGTAGCTCAAGTCAGTCTAATGGCCAGTGTGATGGGGCAAGGCCAGATGGCTATAGGAAAGTGCTGAGGAACAGATATGTGAATCTCAGGCTAAACAAATCTCTAGTGCCCTTGGAACCTCCTAGAAAGCAGTAGAACACGCTAGCCTGATTGGGACACCTGAAGCCAATCAGGGACTGGCTGAAACCCAGTTAAAAACCTCCCAGTTAGTCAGGTGGGCTGTGGATGTCAGGAGCTGTGGGAGGAAGTGGTGCTGTTGGTGAGACTGAGTGGTAGACAACATATCATACGCAAGGAAGGAGGCCCTGAGGTAAGGGTGAAGTGGAGTTTGAAGAAGCAGGGACTGCTGTGGGGAAGCAGTCCAGGGAATTGTATTGTGTTTTGTGGCTAAAAGGTCAGCCATCTTAGCTGATACTATTAGAGCCCGGGCTCCCCACTTTCTGCCTCCCCTAATTAATCAATGAGATTGGGAGACAACAGAGACTGTGCCAGGAGGGATAGCTTCTCCTCACTGGCTTAGGATGAAAATGGCTCAATAGACTGTGACTTTGTCTCTAGAAAGAGAAGGGCTACGTGGAGGGTCACGGTGAGCCTCTAAGGTTAGTGAAATCCGCCAGGAAACGCAGAATCCACAAAGATAAGGACAGCTTTGTCACACCAGTTAGATTGAGCACAAGTGAGGAGCTGGGCTCTGTCAGTCATGATCCGAGGCTTTGCAGGACTGAACCCAGAGTTCCATGGCAAAACACCCCAACTTTATAGTTGTACATTCCCATTGGAGTCCGTGCATTTTGCAATGTCATCCTGTAATCATTAGTCCTTGATGTTAATCTTGGGGTTTTCCGCTGTTAGCATTTGATGGTTATTCTCAGGTTTCCCATCGTTATCTCCTATTGTCTCGCCTTCAGGGGTGCCCGACTCACCTCTTGAGGCCGTCAATGCTGCTAAAATGTTTAGCATCGGATACAATGGCTGTTTTCTGATTGTCTCCTGGTGTTTCCAAGTCTCTCACTTTTTCTCGACCATCTGGACATTTGTGATGGCTTTCACATCTTCTCTTTTCCTGATGCATGCATTCCTCATTCACACAGTTTCTCACAGAAACTTTCAAAGGTATACAGACAGATCAGGCCTTGCTAAATCTTATAACTAAAACAATTCCCTCAACATTTCTCTAATCTATTTATCATAGACACAATACAGAATCCTGTCTTTTACTTACTAAACTTTATAACAGGTCCTAATTGTAACGCATATGGCAAACAAGACCCCATCTTTTATCATACAACTTATCCTAAAACGAAGGGTGACCATAATCCATCACATAAGGACTGTTCTGGAATACATTTGGTACATACTATATTATGACCTTTAATACAAACATAAAATCCTACCCTACATATGAAAACAATATTCTGTTGGAGTGACCATAGTTTGCAACCTCAGTTTAAAACGTTTTGTTGTCCACTGTTCAGTCTGGCCACGCTCTGGTTAAAACACGTTAGCCTGATCTGGATTAAAGCATGGTTGGAGCTTCCTTGTACATTGGACAAGGACAGGACAGTTCAGGAGTTGAGATTGTAGTTCTCTTCTAGGCCCCATTTCAACCTACTGTCCCAATTTTGCCCTCAGGCTCCATAAAATGTGACCTAAGGCCAGAAAAGAGGCTCTGGTTGATTTTGAATTGAATCAGTAAAATCATTTGAGTTGTAGGAAGCTTCCATCTTTCAGAATCTCAAATTGCCTTTTTGTGTCCCTAGAAGTGGGGCTGACAAAAAAGTCACCGCTTAGCCACTGCACCAAGTCCTGCAAGTAGCCTGTAGCTAGATGTTGATGCAGGGAGAGCTGTGTGGGGGAGTGCCTCCCAGCAGGGCCTGGGATTCACAAATGGGAATAAGACCATTGGCCATACTTTGCAGGGGGGAATAATCCAAAGTCTTCGCTCCCCTCCCTGCCAGTTACAATTCCCGATCTTTCATTTCTGTCCAGACACTCAGAGGTTGGTTGATTTTCAGTTATATAAGGAGCAAAGTTGGCAACTAGGCCTCCAGTGATAGCTGCACCTTGAAGCAAACCCCACTGCGTGCAGTCTACATGCAAACGTTCACTGACCACGTCACCAAAACACACCGGGTATATAATGCTTTCTTGGGGGCTCCAAGCAGGACATTTGACATATGGTAAGTATAACAGCGGCACACTTGTTTTGCTGATGCCTAACGTCTGAGGCCTGCAGCTACCATGGTACGTTTAGTCAGCTACGTGGCATCATCGTAACCAAGCCTACAAGCTCAGAGACATCAGGCCATTGGGTGTCTATACTTTTCCCCCACACTGTGATAAGCTTAAGACCTCCACGCCCCGCGCCTTCTCATACACAGACAATGGGAGCTGGTATTTATGGTCATCGCTCCAACCCTGCTAAAGCGCTTATCTTGCAAAGGAGTCCGTGCAAATGACCCTAACACCACCACAAGTTATGGGCTGGGTGCAGGAATCACTGGGAAAGGTGGTTCTGCAGGAGGTCAGCCCATAAAGGTCCCTTCTTGGAATCAATGAATCTGTGAAAACCCAGCTGGGAGCAGAGCTAGAGGTGCCTGGTTTTTGATTCTTACCATTTTCTGCTCCTCCCCCGTCACAGTAACAACGCAGCATCTGCTGTCGATTCCAAATGCCGCGACGGGACCATCCACCCCTCTGGTCTCCTTGTGTTAGGCCCCCTAGCAATCCCTTCTTCAGGCTTCTGAAAAGCAGCACGAATAGCAGAATTTCCCCCCCAGTTTATGCCGTTGCAAACCTGTGCTCTGTCAGCCGTGGTTTCTGGGGTCCTGCTTTGTTTCTGGGGTCAGCCGCTGTCTGGGGAGGGAGCCGTGACTGGTCATTCTCTACTCTGACCTGCGAGTCAGTCCCAGGGTAAATTAACACCACTCTGAGGACAGGGGCTGTCAGACTTGAGCCATTTATTTTATCAGGCTTTTCAATAAGATTTCTCTCTGGAGGTTTTTTCACTCCTTTCCTGTGGACTGTGAGGTCCTTGGATGCTCTCTGCGGATAAGGCAAAACCATCCTAATTTCCATGTAAAATCTTTGCCTTTCTCAATGTTTCACAGAAACAGTTGCACAGCTTTTCAAGAATGATGGTGGAGTAACTACATCTGTGTATCGTCTCCACCTCATTTTTATAGGTACCAACTCCCCACCCCATTGGTATCTGAACATAGCCGGTTTACAGAGGATTGTTTATGTGGGACCTACACTAATTGCTGTTTTAATCTGTGCAGGAGAGTGCTGTGTGATGGAACAATAGAATAAAGAACACATTTCCAGTGGTCTGTATGTAAATCTTCCAGACAGTTTGTGGCCTAGATGACCTTAGTGTTTCCCTTTTAGATTAGAAATAATATTCTTCCAACTTCTCCACTGATGTAATGAATGCTGTGCTGCAGAGGTTAGTTGTATTGCTGATACATGTCTGGGCAGTCTGATTTCAACTAGACCAAAGGCACAGGCTCCGTCTTCCATGCCAGGCTTCAAGTGCTGTCGTCCCCTCGCTGCAGTGCAAAGCGGGAATAAGTCATTGCCGCTCCAATCTGGTCACATTTCACAGCTTAAGCCTCTACTCCAGGGGAAGGAAGTGGAGAAACAGGCCCATAAAGTTGCAGCCGTTTCTGAGACAATGTTCGTACCCCGTCAGGCTGTTGTCACTAATCGTGACATTTCTTTAAGACTTTGTGGAAAGGTAGTTCATTTTCGTAGTGTTAACTGGTGATTCGCTGCACATGGTCACATACCTTACAGGTATTTCTTGCTGGATCTAGGGACCATGAGCAAATTCTAGAAGAGTTTCTCTGGCTTGCTCCAGCGTTTGGAGATGCATTCATCCCAGATGCATGCAGCGGGAACTGAGCACGACTGTGATACAGTGCACTGATAGCTGTTGTCTCACTTCCAGCGCTACTCCTCTGGGGCTCTTCCTCTTGTAGCTTCTTGATGGGGAGGATGAGATGGGGGTGGCTCTCTCTGCAGGTTCTGTTAAACTCTCCTAATCTTCTGCACCGGGGAAGTCTGAGCAAAGCCAGACAAGCTCAAAATCCAACCTTCATGTCTGTGTGAGCAGGCTGGGGTGGGCGTCTGCAGAAGGGAAATGTGGAGCTTTGATTAAATTATGCCGCAGCTATACTTGTCCCCTCCTGCCCCAAACACTGATGATCTGAAGGGCTCAGAAGAGAGGTTCTTTCTGTTACAGACACCAGATAAGAGATCCTTTAAAGATCACTCCTCACTGGCACTCCCCTGTCTCCCCTCCTTGACTAACACGGCAATATAATTTTATAGCTTAAAACTTGGCTGACCTGAATTTGAACTCTCAAAGAAAACAAGACGTTGTTAAAGAGATGCCATGGTTCTCTGAGGCCTAATTTCAGAGGACTTCTCAGAACTTTTCTCTCTAACTCATAGTTGTGGGTCAAAATTATGAAGTCTAGGTTGAGCTGCAGAGGATGTGAATTTCTGGATTTCTTTGGGTCTCTGGGATTCTTTCTTAGGATGATAGAATCTTAATATTTGATTGTTTTTCAGTGAAAACCCATTCTGTTTTCTCCCATGCCACAACTGCAGGAGAGAAACAAACGTCAGTTGGGTTTTCTGGGGGAATTTTAGTTATTTTTGTATGCCACTCCCTCAGATATGGGCCTGATTCTGCTCCGTGTACTCCATGAATTACTGTGTGAGGTTCTACTCTGCATGAGTAGGGCTGGTAGAGTCTGGCCGTAGAGTGCTAGCCGTCCATTGTGCTTTTAACTAGCAGGAGCTCTGAGCTGAAGAGGAGAGGAGAAAGAGTGAGCAGAATGTCATTTTGGGGTGTCAGGTCCCAGCTGTGTTTTTTCATATTGTTTTCAGTGTTGCCCATTTGTATGTCTCATGCTATGTGGTGATTTTCCTGAAGTCCTGGCTCCTGGAGTCCTGGGATTATGTGAAATCTCGGCTTCCATTTTAAAAAAGTAAGTTTCTAGCCCTTGTGGATGCAGAGAAAAGCTTGAAAATCTGACCTGAGCCTGACTTAAACATTCAGGCACCAGAGAGAAAAGAGAGAGAACCCAAATGTATTATTTTTCTAAAAATGTCTTGTGATATTTTAGCCAATCCCTTCATTTTTTGAGGGCAGACTCGCGATTTCTGAATGTCTGGGGTTGACAATTTGGGCTTTACAGAATTTTAAAGCTCACTGGTATATCTGACTTTAAAAGAAAACTCGGGTGTGAGCGAAGACATTTTAGCCACTTTACATCATTGCAAAGAGGACAAATCACTAAAATGGAGCATCCAGGATGAGTGGATAAGGGCTGGTTTGTATTCTGAATTCATTTAAAAACAAATATGTGAGAAATAGGAGGCAGCTGGCCTGAGTAGATGAGGAATGAAAGAATTCAGGGCCAATTAGGAAGCGGGGGGTGGGGAGGTGTCAAAATTCTTGTACACAATATGCTGCTTTTAAAATATTTTGGGTGAAAAAATTGTTTTTTCTTTTGTAACTTTACCTTTTAACAACTGTCCAGCTCTGATTTCTCTAGTGGCCACAAGGCGCTGAATGTTCCCAACCCCCATCCACTTCCTGACACCGCGGCTCCGAGGATGGGCTGTGACGGGGGCGCCAGTAATTCTACTCAGGGCAGCTCCCAGGCAGCCCAGCCTTGTCCTGGTCACTGGCAGGCCCATGGCATTTCACATGCCTGCTGGCTTGTTGTAGTCCATTCAATCCAAACGTGGCCCCGGTGCTGGGACCCTGCACCCAGGGCGGAGTGTGAGGAGTGGACCTGGAGAAGGAGGACCCTGGCTGAGACGTGGCCCTAGGGTCCAGCCATGCAAAGTCCAGTCGGCTGGCTCACTTGCTGTGTCCCTGGCCACTCAGTGCACTAGAGGAAGATCTCTCTCCTCCAGCCCCCCCACGTTCCCCTTAGTGCAGGAGTAACCTCGGGAGAGGGCTGCTGCTTGCTAGTCCTGTGTGAACAGCCTCCCTGGGCAGTGTCTCTGGAGGGGGCCCGGGCGCAAGGAGTCCGAATTCCCTCCGCGACAGATACCAGGCTGCTGTGGTGGAGAGAACCGGGCCGTCTGCTTTTCAGCCCGAGAGCCGGCACATGTGGTACTCGTTCCTATGTATTGACGGGTCGTTAAAGCGCCCGCGTTGGACACACACACGAACATGCATTCAGCCCTGGGGATGGGATGGGTGTCAATGCAGATCAAGCTGTAGCAGAGCCTTGGCTCTCGTGGGAAGGGAATGAAAGTCGGGTTAACCTGCTCTGGAGCCAGGTCTGTGATCCTCAGACTAACATCCCGCCTCAGCGCTGACAGAGACGCCTCGGGATTGGCTCTTTCTCCTTTTATGGTGATTTTGACAGCTCCCGCTATGTTCCTGGCCCCAGGCCAGCGAGATAGATGAGATTATAGCCCGCCAGCTTCTCTGCGAGCTAGCCATCTTTCCTGGGGCTTTGTCCAGCTGGCCCCCGCTGAACTCCCGGAAAGATCTCCACAGCCACCAATGTCTTGCTTGTCTTGACTTGCTGCAGGCAGACCAGGCCAGAGTGGCGACAGAGCTGAGCAGCAGCTAGGATACCCAGTGGTGTGAGAGGGGGGAATCCCCCTTTGTTCTCAGTGCGAGACCCCGGTGCCCACACTTCTGACAACCAGCCGCTCTAGGTAGGTGCCAGCTGAGCTCTTTGGGCAGTTGGTGGCAGAACGCGGTTGCTGGGCCCTTCTGAAAATCTGGCCCGGGAACTCCCTGTTTAGCAGCCAGATGCCAGGACCATGTTACCATACAGACATCAGAGGCAGGGCCTTGCTGCCCAAGGGCCTGCAGGTTTCGGCATTGCCCTTCGTGTGTGTCAGAGGGCAGGAGATGGGCAGCTGTGCCTAGTGGTTGGAGCAGGAGCCCGTAGCCAGGAATCGGGGCAGAGCCAAAGTCAGAAGTGAGGAATTGGAGCCGAGGGTGTGAGTGAGTCAGGCTGGGTCCCAGGCAGGGGCCGGGCTGGGAGCAGTCGCAGCCGTGGGTAAATGCTTTGAGCAGCCACTGAACTTCTCTCAGCCAGCGGCTCTCAGCTCCAGCTTTCAGGCCGAGCAGCAGTTGCTGGTGCAGTACTGTCTGACAGTCACCAGAGGGCACTCTTGGGAGCCTGAACATGTGGCTTTGGGGTGCAGTTTTCCATTGCCCCAAGCAGACACTACCGCTCCCCCTGCCTGCTCACCATGCTGCAGAGCCTGGGGGAAGAACTGCTGACAGCTTGGCATCTTCTCACTAGTCCTGTGACGGAGGCATTTTCATAAAGCCCCAGCTCCTGGAGTCATGGGAGTACATTAAATTCTTAGCTTCCATTTTAAAATGGTAAGTTTCTGGCCTTCCGGGTGATGGATCAAAGCAGGAAGACTGAGGCTCCAGCACCAGATAGCAAAAAACTTCCCTGACTGTTTCCTAAAATCCCCTGGTGCTGGGAGGCCTGAGTTTGTGCACGTGGGGTTGGTGTTGCTACGGATAAGCTGCGAACAAATTTTGTATCTGTTTGCTTCCTTGGCATGAATAGACTGGTGATGACAAGAAGGCTAATAGCCTTGCAGGGTGATTTTATTGCAAGTCCTGTGATTTTGAGTGCGTCTCTCAAACCCCAGCTGCTGGAGCCCTGGGATTGAGTGAGAATCTCACCTTCCATTTCAGAGAAAAGTGTCCGCCAGGCCTTGTGAGAAAAGTTTGAAAACACGACTCAAGTGCTGCTCCCTGAACACTCAGAAACCGGGAAGCAGCTACAAAGAATCAACATTTGTTATTTTTAAAAATCTCATGATTGGTGTAACGATCTCACAATTTTGGGGCCTGATTTGAAATGTTTGGGACTCGCAATGCTGCATCCAGTGTTTTTACCTAGCCTCTGTATGCACTTTATTTACAGCTACAGCCACATCAAGTGTTAAAACCATGTGTAGATTAGCAGGATGGAAAGGGGCACAAGGTGTAACATTCCCCAAAGGAGTCATTTCAACTCCTCCAGACTCCTAAATACAGACTCCACTTGCTTGCCACTTCAAAGGGAGCGAAATCTGTACCCTGAGCTTAAGTGGTGCAAATTCATTTGATAAACATGTGAATAACAATAAAGGGGTTTAAACTGAAAATCTCCACTGCCCAATAATGATGGAGCTGTTTAATGAGGCCTCCCTAATTATTCTGGAATGACCGAAGGCTTGTGTAAGTGACGTCAGGCTAGAGGGCCAGCAATGTTTTCTGTGCCGGTTAGTTTTGTTTTTCTTGATTTCCTGGAACAAACGGAACGTCTTGTTGCACTTTATTGAAGCTATTAATCTTCTGCCCCAATACACTGGGTCGTCATCCAGAAAGGGAGGAATAAGAAATGAAAACAAGCTTGCAACAAAGATAAAATTCAAATGAATTTCATTGTCCACTCTCAACCCACACGCTCTACTTTGGAACTATTCCTGCTTCAAGGGGCCGCCAGTGCTCACTCAAACGTTTCCTGTCCCGCCGCCCAAATCCTTTCTGTGTGGGCATGGGCCAGCCCAGCCCTGCCCCGGGCTGGCATCCCCACTCTCTGGCTCCCTCTGCAGAGAGGGCACAAAGCAGGGGTCTCTTTGGAAGGGAAGTAGCAGAGTTAGGTGATGAGGTTACATGGATGCTTGTAGCAATAGCCGGGAGCGTTGGTAGCTGTAGTGGAAAAGCCAGCGGCCGGGTGTCTAGAACCACGCTTCTTCCCTCTCGGGCAGTGCTGCCATTTATCAGACTAATGATAATCTGCCTTCCAGGCTGTGTCTGCTGCTATCATCCAGTCCTGGGCATCATCAACCCCAGTGCGAACACCCACAGAGCCGGGGCTGGGATTCGGGAGAGAGGCCCAGGAAGGGCCCGGTTCTTCTCCCATCTGAGAAAGGTGCTGTTCAGGGTGAGGGAGGGTGGCAGAATCTAGCCCTAACATCTGAGGCAGGAGCGTAGCCCACACTGGTCAGGAAAGCCTCGATTCTCTGTCCTGCTGCAGTGCCAGGGCTCCGAGCCATGGCTCCATCCCCTTGACTCCCACACAGAGAATGGCCCAGCTCAGGCTCACCATACGGCCCCTTTACACTGGCAGGAAGGGGCCCTAAACCTGCTGAATCTGTCTGTCAAGAGGTATTAGGGGCTTCCTGGGCAAGGGCTGCCCTAGCCTGCTTCAGGTGCGAAAGGCCAGAGATAGAAGAGGTGTCGAATGGCTACACGCCTCCAGGCTCAGCCCAGCTCCCGCACCGGGGGCTGTCTGGCCCAGTGACAATTCGGTAAGGGTCTGGGTCTCCCGTGTGTGTGGCATCTATGAGGGAGATTAATAAGACTGGACTGTTCAGCTTGGGAAAGAGACGACTTCGCAGGGACATGATAGAGGTCTGTACAGTCATGACTCGTGTGGAGAAAGGAAATCAGGAAGTGTTATTTACTCCTTCTCATAACACAAGAACTAGGGGTCACCCAATGAAATGAATAGGCAGCAGGTTTAAAACAAACAAAAGGAAGTATTTTTTCCACACAATGCACGGTCAACCTGTGGAACTCCTTGCCAGAGGATGTTATGAAAGCCAAGACTATAACAGGGTTCAAAAAGGAACTAGATAAGTTCTTGGAGGAGCGGTCCATCAATGGCTATTAGCCAGGATGGGCAGGAGCGGTGTCCCTGGCCTCTGTTTGCCAGAAGCTGGGAATGGGCGACAGGGGATGGATCTCTCGATGGTTCCCTGTTCTGTTCATTCCCTCTGGGGCACCTGGCATTGACCGCTGTCAGACGACAGGATACTGGGTTAGATGGACCTTTGGTCAGACCCAGTATGACTGTTCTTATGTTTTTCTCCCATTGCTAGGCTCTGCATCGGTTATTCTGTAACCTGTGCAATGCACAGTGTGAGATAAATTGTAGCATCAGTACCTTGGGCTGGAGGGTTTAAGCCTAACTGACCTTGTTATAAAGCATCAGGACAAATCTCTGAGCGGAGCCGACGTCTCCGAGTTCGGTTATTAATGACAGCGCTAGCTTACATATTACAGAGCTGGAGGACGGGGTGACGTGCTGTGGGCTCTGGCTGGCAGTACAATTGTAATTACAAGAGGAAGGGATCGTCAGGGGTCAGTAACTCTGGCTGCTGATTGCAGGGAAGATCTGGGTCTAATATTAACTGGAGCCTCTCTTGTTTGCGTGCTGCAAGTTGAAACCGTTCTACATCAAAGGGCGAAGGAGCACGCCGGTCCAGCCCAGCCAAGGAGGACTAATAGGGCGTGAGGTGAAACCTAGCATTCCTGAGCCGCAATAATGTCAGGGGACAAAGGACCCAGTCTTGCTCCTTTGACTCGGTTCCCGATGACTTCATTCTGGGGTCAGCGAGGTAGGAGCGATTAACCAAGGAATCCGGCAAGGCCCATCGGTGCAAGGAATGAATTACCGCAGCGATAGGGCCCAGGGGATGGATGTTCCCCACCGCACTGGAGAGCTGAGGACACAAGATAACAGAGATGTTCAAGGCCCCGCAGGAAGTGCTGCAGTGGGTGAGTGGGGACCGACCGGGTTTGGATTCTGGGAGTTCCCCCTGGCCTGGCTGAGAGAGATGAAGTGCGGTTGTGAGCTCCACCTTGTCACCTGAAAACGTCCCTCCAAAGTCCAACATTGGCCCTGAGCGTCCTGGCTGGGATCTGGACCCCGGTGATATCGCTGGCAAAGCCCATTGGCTTCCAAGGTGGCTGGATCCCCCCTGGCTTGTCCACACTAGATGTAATGTGTCCATTGTGCACACAGCCAAGGCTTGAGAAGAAGTGGTTGCTCCTCGGGCCTTTCAGGGTGATGGCTTGGATTCTCAAAGCGCTGAGTGCTTTGCTCTCTTCATACATTAGCTGGGTACCGTAAAAGGCTAGATCAGCTTAACCCTGCCCTCCCCGCCCTGCTCGCTCCCCGTGCACTTGAATGCTCACGGCTCCTTCCGTCAGGCTCACTAGTTTCTGTTGTGAATGAGGTAGGGTGACTGCTGCTGGTCACCCGCGGCCGTGCCCCACTCTTCCCAGCAGTTGGCGCACCGTCTGGGAGAGGCCGCATGGAGACTTCGGTTGCGGCAGGCTGGGTGTAACTGCGCACTAAGTGTCCGTGTGGACCCTGCCAGCGCGTGCGAATAGTGCGACAGTGCACCTGGCCGTACTTGTATTTCAAGCAGCAGTAGGTCCGTGTGCGCCAGGGAATGGTGAGTACACGGCAGCAGGCTCCACGTGGACAGGACGTGCATGGCAGAGTGGAGATGCTGGAGACGTGCACCTGGGTTTGCTGCGCACCAAGCGTCCGTGTGGACAAGCCCAAAGTCAGTGTCTTGGGTGTGAAGCAGGGTGGGCAACCGTCACTTGGGCAGTTCCTGGCTCAGTGGTGCACCTGGGGGCCAAGAGGTTCAAATCGAAGAGCCTGACTCTGACGTCAGTGGCCTGATAGTGAAAAGAACTGAGCCATCCGCAGTTCCCGCTGGCTTCGGTGGGAGCTCAGCATGTCTGGGCGGGAGATGACTGACGGGAAAGAAGGTGGCATTATCTTAGCATGTGGCGGGTGGTTAGACCGTTCCTGGAGCCTGGGTCTAGCTCTGCTATCTGCCCTCTGACGCAGACCGTGAAGACTTGGAGAGGGTTCTGAGAAGAGCCACAAGACCAATTTTTGGGCTAGAAACATGCGTTTTGCCCATTCGAGCCGCGTGGAGCTCAAGGCTTTGAAAAGCGAGGCCAGGTGATGTAGGGGCCTAAAGAGAAACATAGGCACCTGGTTTTGAGAATCATCCCCCTGGGGTCTGAAAGCAATATAGAAAGAGAGAGAGAGAGAAGAAAAGAGCTCTGTTTGCATCAGCCTGGTCTTGCTGCTGGCGCCTTATGTGTGCGCGTTTTGTAGCTTCCTGATTAAAGCAGCTTTATGCCTTTGATAAAAGCCCATTAATGGACTACAAAGTGGAGAATGCCGTAAAGCACAGGCAGAAAGATCCCCGGTGTCGGTCTGTCTTGCAGCCACGCTCGTCTGTCCTGTGCCTGGCTTGTCTCTTCCTGGTTTCACCCCGGCCAGTGGCCTTGCTCTGGGCTCCCAGGTCTTTCCTGGCTGGGCTAAGTGAGCTGGATCGTGCACTGGCGTGTCTCACTTTGTCAGAGCCGACAGAGATCAAATGAGCTGCCCCAGGCTGTGTGCACCAGGCCGGTGTTGTGCGGCCGGACGAGGATCCCCATCACCGTTGACTAGCTGTCTGCCTGTAGGTCAGCCAGGGGCTATTCGTCACTCAGACCAGGAACGCTCACACTCCGGGACTAGCCAGAGATTTTGATAGATATTGGGGATCTGCATGGGAAGAAGCAAATGCAAAGAAGAGGAATTGTCCTGACTTGGTAGTTTTATGGGCATCTGAGCACACGAGCTTGGGCGGGGGCTGGGCTGGCAGAGCGTTTTGCTCAAAGCAGACGTTCCCCTCCTCCACCCTAGGCAGCCTTCACTCCAGTGCAGCCCCCTGCTGACTCCCTGGCTCACCTTGGCCCACTTCCGCTGAGGTCTGTCGGCTCCTGACGTCCACTGAAATCAATGAGAGTCAGGAGCCTTTGTGGATCTCAGCCTTACTCTGTGCCATGGGGATAACAGGTCTGCCCTGTCTGACGGGTGGGGGGAGGATAAACACATTAAATACGGCCAGGTGCTCCGAAAGCAAGAGATCCCTCTCTAGCCTCTTCACCTGTCTGGCTTTCCTGTTGTCCATCAGGGCACACTGACGTTTGTGTCCAGACACACAGAGGATGGTTTCAGTTCCTTACCCCGGAGTTTCAATCGTCAAGGAAATACGAACCGGGATTTGGTGTTTACTGGGTGGACGAGCATGGGAGAGGCCAGTCAATTTCACAGTGCTCTGGAGCTCAATTGCTGGATAAGCAACCGCTGTGACCGTTCATATCTGGCGGTAGCAGAGAACAGAACACGCTCACCTAGTCCCCTGCTTGGAAGTGGATTAAAAAGCCACATGTCTTTGTTAGGTAACTTGTATGTTTCTTCATCGTTCCCTGGTCCCTCTTCAATGTAGAGATCTCCTGCCACTGCTCAGACAGTCCAGCGCGGATTCACCTGGGGATTGAGTGTGCTGATATTTGGCTTGCACATGAATGGAGAAGCCTGAATCTTGTTTCCACACAGAATACGCTTGCAGAGAGAGCAACGGTTTCCTGTGTTGAGGTCAGCTCCCCTTCAGCAAGCAATGACACAGGGAGCTCAAAACTTTTGCAGGCTGGATAGGACTTTCTTTGGCAAGCTGCCACGGATCACATGGCTGAGATGAACTCCCATCCTCCTCTTGGGCAGAGCGGCCATGTGGCCCTGAGAACTGGAGACTTCCCTGTTCCAGGCCATGTCCGGGGCTCCTCTGTGGTTAGGTGCATTTGGTCCCCTGCGTCTGGGACCCCTGCGGACTTGAAGAAGCCTCTGTCCAGGGGAGCCGGTGAAACTGACAACAGCTAGTAGAGTGCGTGTGCGTTTCAAGGACCAGCCTACACCAGGCCTGTCCCCCTCTGGAACTCCCCAGTCCCAGCAGCGTGGCCTCTGAGTGTCTCCCCACCCAGTCTCACCGGCTCTCTCTTCAAGATCCTCTCTGTGGGGAATGTGGAAACAGTTCTAAGTGCTGGCGTGCCTCTGGGAGAGTCCGTCGCAGTCCTCTTCCAGCTTCCGCCTTGGCATGCCATGGCTGAGTGGGACTGCAGATGTGTTCCTAGAGGCCCACTCTTGGGTCCGTGGGCAAGGAGGGGAAAGGGCTGAAAGATCTCATGGGAGCAGGATTGTAACCACTCACAGATCAGTATCTGGACTTGTGACTCATGGGCCAGACCCTCCGCAGGAGTCAGTCGGCCCAGGTGTCAGTGGAACTCCAGCTGATTTGACCGATTGACTCCAGGGGAGCTGTGTCCGTTCACACTAGCTGGGAACATGGCCCACTGACTCCAGTGCAGGTGACATGGTGGATCTGCCTCATTTACTCCAGTGGAGCTAGAACTGATTTACATCCGCCGGGGATCTGGCCCATTGACTACAATAGAGCTGACCTGGGAGAGCTAAGAATCGAAGCCCCAGTCTGTCCCCAAGCCAGCGGCCTGCCTGCTCCCTGCCTGGCAGGGAAGCCTGTTGTAGTATAGTCGTGTCCTGTTTCACCAGCGGAATATAAAGACCAAAGGTTCCGCTTTAAACGGTGGGCATCTCAAGTGCAATTCCCCCTCTTCTGACAGTCCCTGTTGGCGTTTTGATCCTTGGAGTGTGGCTCCGAGTGTGTCCCTGGCCTGAAGGAAAGGCACGGATAGCAGATCGCTTTGGAGCACTGCGGGGAAGTGAGCGAACTCAGGGTTGGGGAGATTGAGTGTCCTGAACAAGGAGTCCTGTCTTTCAAATGAGCCGCGGAGAGGAGTGTTTCACACAGACATTTGGAATCTGATTGCAAGGAAGCAGATTATGATGAGACTCCCCACCAGAGAGGAAAGAAACACATGGCTGAAGATGCGTCTTTCCACGATTAAATATCAGGATGTACTTGAACTAAGGATAAGGACCGAACCACATTTGCCAAGGGCTGGTCTACCCTGGGAACTTACACCTGCACAGCTATTACACCCCTGAGAGATGTAGCAATGCCAACCCAACTCCTGGTGTAGGCAGCGCTAGGTCGATGGAGGAATTCTTCCATCCACCTAGCTGCCACCGTTTGGGGAGGTGCGTTACCTCTGCCCTCCCGTCAGCGTAGGTAGTGTCTATACGGAAGAGCTTACAGCGCGCAGTGGCCATGGTTTAAGTGTAGACATCACTGTCAGGCTTAGAAGAGGGTTTGGCTATTATCACATACCATTGTGCAAACAAAGAGGGGGCTTTCAGGGCTTATTCACTCAATTTCACTGCCAGGGAGACCATCTGCGCCGAATCACTACAGGTTGGTAATGAGGTAATGACATGGTGTGATCCTGTCTGCAGAAGTGATTTAGGCAGATCACGATCAGGACATTACTTTAGAGTAGTATGATCTACCAACGCAGCCTGTCTTGCTGTGTCGATGGGAGCTGAAAACCTCCGATGGGTCCAGTGGGTAGGTTCCAATTTCCTAATGAATCCTCTATTCTGGAAGCCAGATTCATTCAAGTTGTCCTCGTCTTTACGATGGGGCACCCTAGCTAAGGCTGTGTCACTGCTCCCAGGCCCTTCTAAACATAAAGTGCGGCGCAGAAAAGTCTGGGAAGGTTTTTAAAAGGAAATTGTAGTAAATCAGGACGTGCAATTTTAAGGATGCTGCTCTGTCAGTGAAGTGAGGTTTTAAACCAGTCACATTCAAAACATTGAAACTAACCGTGAGCCTTCCACATTCTTGGAGCACAAAGTGGTTTTGGTTTGCCTTTCTCAGGGCTTCTCTACACTGTTCTGCAGGGCTCACCCAAGTGCGGTGCTGTATCTCCCCTGTGTGGACCCGAACTAAAATTAACTCATTCGGGGCTAATCCTCAAAGAGCCAGCGGACGGTGTTTTCAGAAGAGTGGTTCTTCTTGTAGATTCTCTGGTACATCTTGTTTTGCAGTCAGTGCGGGAAGAAGCTGTCCTGAAATGGAAGTCTGCAAAGTAGATGAAGATGATGATTTTTAGCAGTGCAGAATTTTCAATGAATGAATCACAATCACATGAATCAGAGTAGCTATGGTGCCAACTAGCTTATGAATAGGGCCCTGCCAAATTCACTTCCATGAAAAACTCATCACAGACCGTGAAATCTGGTCTCCCACACAACTCCTTTTTGGGTCGGGACCCCTATGATTACAACGCCATGTCCGTTCAGATTTAAATAGCTGAAATAATGAAATTAACAATTTTTAAAGTCTTATGACCATGAAATTGACCAAATGGAAGTGAATTTGGTAGGACTCTACTTACGACTGACAGCGTTTCAGAAGGGGCACCTTGCTCTTGTCCGGGCACTCCAGTTCATGGTCAGGAATTATTCTATAGCCCAGCTCTCTTCTATGCCAAGGATTGCTCGGTGCAGGGTCCTGGGTCCTGGCATAAGTTGTAGCAGCCTAAAGGCTGTTTTCACTTGTGACAGCCAGCTGTGGCCCCCAAGGGACTGTACTGGGGTTACAAATTGTTGCAACCCAGGGGCGCTCCACTCCTATGCTGGGTGCCCTCAGGGGAAGTTGGCACAGGAGCCAGCTATGCCAACATCACATCCACTGAAAATTCCCAGAGGCTGGGGCAGCCAGGTGGAGCCAGAGCCCAGCCAGGGTGTCCCCCTATTTTATTCCATTCCATAGTGATTCTTACACCATCCCCTGTAGTGGCTGAACAGCGTAGGGGAAAGCTGCTGGAGCAGAAGAAGAGAACTGAGTGCAGCACGGCAAAGAGGTTGAGACTTGGGTCTGCCATGGAAGTGGGTGGGTTTCTAGGCCCAGCGTGGGTAGCCCAGCCCTGAGGGTCGTGCCGGGAGCAGGATCAGTAGCAGCAGCGGTGAGTGTGTAGGGTTTCCAAAGGCACGTAAGTGAGCTGGGTGCCTTAATGTGCTTAGGTGGCGTTGAAAGTCCCATGCGGCAGCTGTCTGCGTTCAGAGGTACCCGATTTCCTTTGGGAGTATAGCCCCGGGTCCCCGGAACCGTGCATTTGCCCATGGCCAGTGAATGCTGGGCTGGGGAAAGAGGAGGATCCGGGTTGGTGTCCCGACAGTTGCCTGCTGTGTGTGGAATGGTGAACGGGGCAATGTATGAGCTGTGCTGATGGGATGAATACCTGGGAAATGCCAGCGGGAGCCGTTTAGAGAGATGACACCCCCAGCAAACCTGCCGGAAACACACACAAGCGAGGAAATGGACACTGAAGCCATCCAGCATACAGACAGAGTGTAATACAGATAATAAACATCAGAATACAAGCACGCATCTTACCATTACCGCAAATACCCTCCACCATGGATGCCCTGGCGCCATAACTCTGCCTCCCTCTGTCCATTCGTCGCGCACACACCCCTTTCCCAGATTGCATTTAGAGTTGTGGGTGGTAGGAGTAGTAGCTGGTTCTGCTGGGAGATGGTATCCTGGCAAAGGTGTGTTACAGAATGGCAGTGAAGAGGAATGATCAAAGGCTGGCATCTCTGCGGGCAGAGTTAAGGGTGCAGACTTCTGTGTATTAATTTTCTAGATTTTTTTAATGCTTGAATTGGAGAGAGATTGGATAGGAGGGGGTTACACCTCTAGGGGAGTGGAAATTTTACCCACTAGCAACTGCAGGTGAAAACTTCCTCCATTGTAGGATAAAGCCTGAAAGCAAAGCATAGCTCCTGTTGGAGAAGGTTTTTCATGCACCTGGCCCCAGTCAGTCAATCAAGTTTGTGTGTGCCCAGCTGTGCTCAGTCAGAGTTAGGTGCACAGTACATACATTTTCAGTTCTAGCATGAATAATAGTTAAAAGTGACCATCAATCCAAATTCCAAGATCTACTCAAGATCCACCTCTCTTCAAAGTGCTGTGTGGAGAAACAATGTATTTAAAACCATATCTGTGCTGCTCAAAGATTTTCCATTAAAATGTATAGAGAAGAACCAAACAAACTGTACAGAAAACCAGAGGACTATAAAAAACTAATCTGGTGTGGCATTTAACACCAATTGGCCACCTATTTTTAGGGGAAACTAGGAATTCATGACCCATTTCAAGCCCAATTTAAAATTCAGCCGTAACTATGGAGTCACCAGCCAGGAGTTTTCATAATGCTGAGAGATTTTCATGTGCTGCCCAAAATAGGTTATACCATGTGAACCTCAGACAGGCAGTGGCTATTGTCAACCACTTGTAACAGCCAGATCTGGACAGAATTTCCCGAGACCAGCAAAAGGCACCTTCATGCCCCAAGGAACAGTCCCCTGCCAAAGTTCAAAGAGTTCCTCCAAACCGTGTAAGTGTTAAAACTCTTCAGGAAAAGGTCAAAAGAATCTTTAATAGTGCATCAAACTATGTGAGGCATCTGTGTTTACACCTGAAGCGAGCTTTAATTAGGTTCTTCATATGGAGTGTCTGGATTATTTCAAAGCCTGCAGGAGATTTTGGTTGCATATCTCAATTGCATGTTTGTGTTTGTTGATTTCTAGGTCCGGACTCTCTTTGTGAGCGGCCTTCCCCTGGACATCAAACCGCGGGAGCTCTACCTGCTCTTCAGACCCTTCAAGGTACTGTTTCTCTGCCGAGCACGAGTGCTGGGATCTGAAAACATGTACTCCTCAGAGGAGTGTATTGTTGTATCTGACACACTTCTTCACTAATGTGGCCAAGTCATTATATAGCTAGTGTCAAAAGCGGGTGCAAGAGATGTGAGTGACACCAATGAATGGCTGAGTACAGAGTGGGGAAAGGTGTCCCAAGGTGGGAGCCAGGGGTCAGGAATAGATTTGGTCTTAGTTAACATATCATTAGACAACTGCCAATTGGCCAAAGGTGGGCTTGTGGGATGGGGCTCAGGAGATCTGGGTTCAGTTTGAGGCCTAGCCATGGACTCTCCTGTGTGTCATCGGACCAGTCGTTGGGGCCTGATGTTCTGTGGAGCTGCAGATCCCATTGACTTGAGCTGGGGACGCTCAGCCCATCTGACAATCAGCTCTTCATTAATGTGTCTCTCATTTCCCCTTCTGTAAAATGGGAGTATCATTCCCACCTTATGTCACAGGGGTGTTGAGAGTCAAAATCCATGAATGTCTCTGATGTGCTCAGATACCGTGCTCTTTGGAGCCACAGAAATGCCTATTATGAGTTAGTTAGTAGCAGTGGTGCCTCGTTCAAACCATTCTCTACACTTAAAACAAGAGTTCACCCTCTGCTTTTCAGATGAAACAGCATGGCCAAGAGTTTCAAAGGTCTAACTAAGGAAGTGGATTTTCAGACCTGAGGAGTGTCCAGCTCCCACTATTAGCATCACTGAACACTGCTCAGAACTTTTGAAAATCTGGCTCTCTTTAGATTTCTGGGTTTTTTAAATCTGGGCCTGAGATAAAAGTGGGCAACATATATTTGAACTTGTAATGCATGCGGTGTAGCACGATCGAGTGGTGTACCATGATCGAGTGGTGTTTGGAGCTCATCATACTGTACTAACATAAAGACCAGCTATTGGTATAAGATTTCTCTACTATATTGAGCGCTAGGTATCGTGATACTAAATATGCCAGGAAGCAGAAATGAATTCAGGCAGTAAAGAAATGACTAAGGGTCTAGAGAAGCTGATTAAAATAAAAGATAAAAGCTAACTGTGTGTAGTTCGGACTCATACTTGTAAGGCGTAAATGCCAGTGGGAGAGGAATTGTTTAAGATGGTCCAGAGAGGACATATTGAAAGCAATTAGATAATATTAAGGAGACAAGGTGGGTGAGTGTGATGGGGTGGACTAGGCCTAGAGGCGCCCTGCTGAAAGCCTCAGGATTCTACCACAGCAGCCCCAGGAAAGGAGCAGTAGATGAGACATCCAAGCAGCCTAGAGTGGGCCATATAAAAAGGAGCTGCAGTGCAGACCATACTCAGTTCCTTGCTGGAGCCAGAGGAGTGCAGATGGTGTTCCTGGCTGGCCGGAGGAAATTGCAGCACCATGGACAGCTCAATGTCAGCAGGGACCAGGGGACCAAGACCAAGCTCCTGGCTGCTGGGCCTGAACGTACCTTTGCCCTGAAGTAAGGGTGAAGCATCGGTGAAGACTGAGGCTGAGGGGAGGTGGCCCAGGGAACTGAAAGCAGTTTTTTTTTTAAAATAGGTACACAATGGTGCGTGCATGCTCTTCTTAAGGCCCCTGGGCTGGGACCCGGAGTAGGGGGCAGGTGGAGATCCCCCCATAGGTCACTAGGGAAGGGGCCCACAGTTAGACAATGATATACCTCCACGAAGGGGATCTGAACTACTCAGTGGCCCAGCTGGGGTCAGAAGGTTCCAGAGAGGCAAAAACCATTGCCTGCAGAGAGAAAGCCCTGGAGGTATGAACTGATGCCAGGGCTGGGACTGCTCAAAGAGTGCAAATACACCCGAGCAGAAGGGGTGCTCATTAGAAGTGGATGTCACGTTGTTACAGTTGATCTTTTATTGGATCAACTTCTGTTGATGAAAGAGATGTGATTCTGAGATAGTGTGGAACACAAAAACGTGGGATAAAAGTATCTAGGGCAGGGTTTATCCTGTGGCCCATCACCATGGCATCCGAGCACCTTCCCTGTAAAATCCATGAAGATTTCTTTGTATTGCGGTAGCCCCTGTTGTCCCAGCCAAGATGGTGGCCCCAGTGTGCTGGACTCTGGACAGAAAAGGACCTAGGGATTACATTGGATGGGAAGTTGGACATGAGTCAACAGTGTGCCCTTGTTGCCAAGAAGGTTAATGGCATTTTGGGCTGTATACATAGGGATGTGATCGTTCCTCTCTATTCGACATTGGTGAGGCCTCATCTGGAGAACTGTGTCCAGTTTTGGACCCCCCACTACAGAAGGAATGTGGACAGATTAGAGAGAGTCCAGCGGAGAGCAATGAAAATGATCAGGGAGCTGGAGCACATGACTTATGAGGAGAGGCTGAGGGAACTGGTCTTGTTTAGTCTGCAGAAGAGAAGGGAGAGGAGGGATTTGATAGCAACCTTCAACTACCTGAAAGGGGGTTCCAAAGAGGATGGATCTAGACTGTTCTCAGTGGTAGCAGATGATGGAACAAGGAGTAATGGTCTCATGTTGCAGTGAGGGAGGTCTAGGCTGGATATTAGGAAACACTTTCACTAGGAGAGTGTTGAATCACTGGAGTGGCCCATCTAGGGTGATCGTGGAATCTCCAGCTTTAGAGGTTTTTAGGGTCAGGCTTGACAAAGCCCTGGCTGGGATGATTTAGTTGGGGAATGGTCCTGCTTTGAGTAGAGGTTTGGACTAGATCCCTCCTGAGGTCCCTTCCAACCCTGATATTCTGTGATTGTATGATTCCTTTGTCTTCTTGTCCTGCTTGATGACCCTGTTTACTGCTTAAATGCAAATTAAGCAGAGCACTCGTCCCTTTGTTTGAGACAGACCTATTTGCCAGCCTCCGTTTGGAACATGTGTTAACACCGGACAATGGAATCTTACAACTTCACACACAACATGGCTACGCAGTTTACCAGGACAATATTGACGAGCAAATTATGAGATTTCAGATGCTATTTCACAAGGCGTACTTTGTACAAAGATGATTACAGTCGTGTGTAGGGTGTGAACACAGGCGTACATTCTGTCACAACCCCCTCCAAGCAGCCCCCAACACATCCCCTAGGTGGGTGGGGGAGGGGAAGTGAAGCAGAGCCGGGGGAATCCTCACTTTGGGGAGCTGTACAGTCCCTTTGCGCTGCTTTGGCAACACCAAAGGCTGTAGCATGGGCTAGTGCCTGACCCCTGCCGTATGCCTCTGTGCCATGTCCCCAGTAGCTGTTGGGGAGTTCACACTTCCCCATCCTGGGAGCTCTGACCCCGGGAAGGATTGTTAGCTTACTGATCCCTCCCCAAAGTATGCCCACTTCTCCACCCCACGCCAAGGACCGTTCCTTGGGGTTCGGCACGAACCACACCGGAAACTGGCCTCCTAGGCCTTCTGCCAGCCACCTGTGGTGAGATCCAGAGCGCCTCTCCCAGCCTCTGGCTTTCTCTGCCCATTCCTTGGCCTCTCCCTGGCTGAGGATACGGAAGGGTGCCTCTGTATAACTTCTCTTCCCGGCAGGCCTTGCCGTGGCCTGTGGTTCCATATGCCTCTGTTCTAGGCTGGCACCGCCGGTGGCACCCTACTAGGCCGGTAGCCTGCCTTAAAGGGCCAGCACGCCCTGTAAAATGGTGCAAAAACAACTCCGAACCCTGCACTTATTGCTGTCTTAGCTCTAAGTGCTGCTCGGGTTGTGCCTCGACTAAACAGAGCTTTTCTCTTTTCTTGCAGGGTTATGAAGGCTCTCTTATAAAACTCACCTCTAAACAGGTAAAAGCCTAACCAGTGCTCAGAACCTCAGTATCACAGTCATTAGCTGTAACCGGATTAGAAACAGCAAATGACCACACCTAGCAGCCTCAACGCACAGCCAGGTTCGGGATGTTCGCTTGCCCTCACCCTGCGCTCGGTGCGAGGAGCAGACGCCTGTATTTCTGTTGGGGGAGGGGAGAAGGGGAGGTAGTTTAGGAATGAGCAGCAAGGTATTGAAGTGCCCCAATGGGGTATGTACTGTGAAGGTGGCCCAGTGTTATGGCCCAGGATCTGTGAGCTCTCTGTGAAGATGCTGCTGAGTCTGGGCTTTCTGTGGACAAGCAGAGCTGTGAATCAAATCTAAACCACTCAGGGGTGGCCTGGCAAGCAGCCCTCTCTTCCAGTGCACCACAGGTGTAATGGAGAGTGTGCAGGCCAGCTGGGGGGAGCGGCTCAGGGCAGTACCTGTCCTTTCAGTAGCATTCCTAGGTGGAATCGAGCCTTCTGGGAAAGAGCTCAAGTTGAGCCTCATAGATAATGGGATGTTTTTCCTTGCGTGCAGGGAGAGCTGCCTGGTGCGGGGAGAGCCGCCCAGCTGGGTCCGGCACGGGGAGAGCTGCCTGGTGCGGGGAAAGCCGCCCAGCTGGGCCCGGCACAGGGATAGCTGCCTGGCGCGGGGAGACCTTCCCGGCCCAGCCCGGCGCGGGGAGAGCCGTCTTGCACTCAGCCCATTCTTCAGCTGTTTCCCCCTACATGTAGCCCCAGGCCCAGCAGCAGCATCTCTGGGCAGAGCGCATCGTTCTGTGCCACAGCTCCTCCGGGATTACCCTGCTGGGCAAGTGGAGGGGAGCAAGGACGCTGGAGTCACCAGACGCATCTTCTCCCCCAAGCACCTGGAGGAGAGCAGAAGTCCTGTGGTTGCCCCCGAACGCAGGTTTCCTGCTGACTCACAGCACCGCCCTTCTAGGCCTTGTCTGAGAGGTCAGGATCCCCATCCAGTTTGTAGCTGTCCACACTGGAGCTAGGCCTAGATTAAGGCTCCCCTTTAAGAGCATAGTTGAAGCCAACGGGGGAAGCCAGTGCTGTTTCAGTTACACTGTACTACACCTTTGGGGACACAGTGCACTGGATGTCTCCCAACGCTCATCCCAGGCTCTGCCCACTTCGACTTTCCAGAGGAAGATGGGGAAGGCAGCAGAGAGGGTGATTTTAGAGCAGAGGTGGCCAAAGTGAAGCCCATGGGGCACATATGGCCCTTGGAGGTCTGCAGGGTGGTTCTCAGCTCTGGAACAGGTTGATGGCTGTTGGGGACTACAGGTCCCAAGTACCCTTGGCAGGAGGTAGTGAGCACAGTCTCTGTATCTGTCAGGTGAGGGTGCTGCTCCTTCCCTGAGTCATCCCCTGACCCTCTCCTCTTCTCTTTTCTCCTCAGCCTGTAGGGTTTGTCAGCTTTGACAGTCGCTCAGAAGCAGAAGCTGCTAAGAATGCGCTGAATGTAAGTACCTGATTCTATAAGCAAGTTCCCTTTGGCTGTGTGCGGAGGAGGTCCAAGGGGCAGCATGGGCAAGGGAATGAACTGCAGCTGTGCAGACCTTCTATATGTACGTTGGGGTGAGATATCACCTGGATAGCAGACTAATGGCTAAGACCTCTGATAGTGGCTCCTGAGTGGTACATACAAAACATGGAATTCCTCCTGTACGATGCACTGAGGTGCCGTGTCCAACATTTCGCAGAGTGCAGATATTCATTATGTTCTCTTCTCCCATTTTATTTCTGTATCCAAAATAGCAAAGACATTGATTGATTGTATACAAGTTGCTCTTCGTAAACCTGCTGCTTATGGCCCACGTTTTCATTTTCCTCTGCTGAGAAGGTTTGCAGATTTATAGTCTTTACCCAGGGATTTTAGTTAGATTTACTGATTCACGGGGTTTTTGGGTGCTGGAGAACATCAACATTTTTTTCTCCTGTCCTTTTCTACTTCCCCCAGTTCTCCAGGACTATCCCCAAATGATTCTCTAAATTCCTTCAACATGGGGATCTATATCTTCTGCATCTGCTGATTTGTAAATATCCCATTTTCCCAAGTGTTTCCTGCTCTGCTGTTTATCAGCTGCTAACTAAACAGTCCTCATGACTTCCTAAGTGTCCATCTCTTTCCCATCTTTATCCCAGCCTCCCTTTGCTGTCCACATTCCTCACTTTATTGGCATATACTCCAGTCAGTCTCCTTTCAGAAAGACAAGGGCTTCTGCAATCTCCTCAGTTTTCTGCAGCTCAGGGAACAACCTGCAAGTAGACCCTTGATACCATGAGCTCAAAGTCCGAGCACCCTACCTCAGAGAGAGGAATCAGATTTACTCTATGAATCTCACAGATTGATCAAGGTCCAGCTCTTTCAAACAATGGCTACAACCAAAACTAAGCCCAGTGAGTTGAACGTGTACTGGTAGAGTTCTCAGGAGTACCCTTGTCTGCTGACACTAGGAGCTCACCTGAGAGACCTAGCAATGCTGCTACAGAGACATCCTGAATCAGATCCTCAGCTGCTATAAATCAGCTCCATTGAAACCACTTTCCACCAGCTGAGGATTTGACCCCACATAGAGGTTCTTATGGGTGGGGCTAGTTGCGATGTCTGAACCTCATGTTGCCTAACACTTTCCATCATAATACTTTATTTTTAGTTGCTAATTCTTCCGCCAGACTTTAACTGTTCAGTTTGAGATGGTTTTCCTTTGCTCTTTGACCCTGATGAATTCTATTTTGTTAAGTCCCTGCGAAGATCATTCAGCCAGTTCTGAGAATGTGGGTGTTTCTGAAAACAGCATGTCTCATAGTAGGAACTTGACATTTGTCCCAGGATAGTCCTGGGTCAGGAATGTGCCTTTTGCAGTCTTGCTCCTCTGTAATTCTCTCCAGTTCTGGTCAGATTATAAGACTCTGAAAACAGCCATTTGCACATGTTTTAGCTGAGTTTTTTGAAGGCTTGATGCAAAGATCTCCAAGCATGCCAAGTGCACTGAGCATTCTTCAGTCCCACCCAGCGTTCTGCGTGCTAGACACTGATCTAGAGGCCCACATAGGCACGGCAGCACCAACTCCCCGTGCCCAGGAGACCACCTACGGATTGATGTTAATAATTCTGTGCACATCACAGCCCTCATCATAGAGCAAGCCCTGAGTGTTTGCACAAGGTCGCTACTAGCAGAGCTAGGAATGCCTATAATAGAGCAAACCCAAGTCTCACTCATGCAGCGGTACTGCCTTTCAGAACGAATGTGCCAGATCTCTGTTCTGGGCTAAGCTGTCTGCAACCTCCTATACCATCCATACCTTTAGAGCCAGGAACAAAACTGAAGCGTCCTGCTGCCAAATTGTTATCTATTCTATGCTGCATAGAAAATAGTTGTCCAAGGCACTGACTGCCTTGTGTTCCCTTTTAGTGGTTGGTGTATATAAAAGAAAACAGCTCACAAGTCCCTACAAAGGTCCTGGTTTTCTTCATATGGCTCTAGAGCAGTTTATTATTAGTTTTAATTCCCTTGGCAAGGTTCAGCTCTGCTTGGGGAGAAATAGTACTAATGGGTTCTTTAGCCTAGCAGAGAAAGGGAGAACACAGCCAAAGGCTGGCAGTTGAAGCTAGACCAATTCGGAGTGGAAACAAGGTGTATATTGGAACAATTTACCAAGGGTCATGGTGGATTCTCCATCACTAGCAAGTTTTGACTCAAGCTGGGGTGTTTTTCTAACAGATCTGCTCTAGCAGTTATTTTGGGAAGTTCTCTGGTCTGTGCTAGACAGGAGGTCAGACCAGGTCCTGGTTTCCTGTCCTGCTGGTAATTCATGGGGGTGGGGGCCACAGGGGTCGATATGGTTCCAAAAAACCTAGCAAATCACATCCCCGAAAACTACATTAGAACTGCAAGCTCAAGCCCTCAAATGTTAGGGAATTCAGATTGCCTGTGCAACCGTTTTTCAGTGCCTGCATTGCATGGTAATACTATGTGTCATTACATGAGTGCGTAGGTTTGTACTGTAAGATCCCCGCTTCATTTAGTGCCTAGGAGGGGGAGTGAATGAGGCAAAACATTGGAAGAAGAGGGACAATATTTTCTTGTACGTAAGGCACAGACTGGGATCTACGGGAGTTGGATTCTATTTCTGGCACAGACTGCACCATAATGCATATGCACAAGGAGACCGAGTTAAGGTTACCCTGGAATACTTGTGTAGCCAGCGGCACGTTTGTGTTACAAGTGCTCCTTTCTCCCCCTACGTGAAGGATGTTGTGGAGGAGGGAGATTCAAAGCCAAGCACTGGGTTAGGCTTTGTTAGACTTGGCTGGCCTGGTCCCAGCTGTGGGGTTTGGCTGACAGGGAACAGAGGAACCGTGCTGTCATACGAGATCCTGGCTGTAATCTGGAGTTAATCCCTTCATCTCTTTGTGTCTGGTTTAGGGTTGCCAGGTGTTCCAGTCAAAAAGGGACCCTGGCGGCTGCGGTCGGCACCACCGACCGGGCTGTTACAAGTCCGGTCGGCGATGCAGCGGGGGCCCAGGGCTAAGGCAGGCTCCTGAAAGCGGCCACCAGGTCCCCGCAGACCCTAGATGCATGGGTGACCAGGGAGGCTCCATGCACTGCTCCCATCCCGAGGGCTGGCTCTGCAGCTCCCATTGGCTGGAAACCGCAACCAATGGGAGCTGCAGAGGCGGCCCCTGTGGGCACAGGGGCAGCACGAGAAGCCTCCCCGGTGCCCATATGCATCTAGGGGTTCCTAGATATATAATTAATATTATTGGATGGAGATTATCTGGGCCCCCTGATTTAGTCCCTTTAAGACAGTGATCCCCAAACTTTTGAGCTCGTGCCCCCCCTTATCCCTGTCTGTGCTCCCCAGGGCCAGGAGCGGGGCCACGGCTCTGGCAGGGAGGGATGTGGAAGGGGTAAGGGGCTGAGGCTGGGGCCGGGAGGGGACCCCTGGGAGCGGGGTTCCCCCGGCACAGGGCTGCCAGCTGCGGCCTCTGGGCCGGGACCAGGAATGGAGCTGGGTGGTGCAGCACAGATCCGGGACCTCTGCATGAAGGTGTTTGAGTTTGACTTCCACCATGGACATTTCTACCTTCATATCCTCATTTCCACTAGCTGCCCTGCCACTACTCCACTGCACCTCATCACCTTATTTAAAACGGAGTATTTGTTTTGATGTTGGGCCATGCCTAGACCATCTTTAATCTCCACCCCGTCCTCACAGCTCTACGGTCTCACTTCTTCATATGGCTCTAGAGCAGTTTATTATTAGTTTTAATTCCCTTGGCAAGGTTCAGCTCTGCTTGGGGAGAAATAGTACTAATGGGTTCTTTAGCCTAGCAGAGAAAGGGAGAACACAGCCAAAGGCTGGCAGTTGAAGCTAGACCAATTCGGAGTGGAAACAAGGTGTATATTGGAACAATTTACCAAGGGTCGTGGTGGATTCTCCATCACTAGCAAGTTTTGACTCAAGCTGGGGTGTTTTTCTAACAGATCTGCTCTAGCAGTTATTTTGGGAAGTTCTCTGGTCTGTGCTAGACAGGAGGTCAGACCAGATGATCACAATGGTCCCTTCTGGCCTTGGAATCTATGAAGCTATGAAAGCTGTAATTAGATAATCCATTAAAAATGAATTTTAAATGACTCCTTTAAGAAAAGTCTGTCAGATCTATTTTTGTCCTTGATGGTCTTAGTAACAGACTAGTCAAACTCGGTGAAATCTTGTGCACGGACTATATTTATAGTATTATTTTTAGGATTCTTTGGTCTTTTATTTTTGCTATTCTTCAAAACGGAAAGTTTCTACTTCAGCAGAGGCTGACGGATAAGGTGAGAATTCCACAAAGAGCTTCCCTCTTTCAAAATGGCCAGCATCTCCGTGGGGCCGAGGGCACAGGCAGCCGTAGGAAAGATGGGCACTGCTTGCATTCACCTCCTAGCGCAACTCTACCTCCAACAGCACCACAGGCCAAAGTGACGGTTATTCGGATGCACTTCTTACTGCCACGTTTGGATGTGTTTTAAGTTTAACCTTCTCTGCAAATTCCCGGGGTTCAGAGCACTTTGTTTTGGGATTATTACAACAT
>ML677375.1:2744152-2792331 GCA_007922305.1 Dermatemys mawii
CCTGAACCCTCCAACGCCCCCATCCCCAACCCTCTCTGCTCCTGTCTAACCACTGCCAGCTCCTGACCCCCCTACCCTGCAGGAGTGGATGGATTTATTCTTCCCTCTCTGAGTAATTGGAAAGTGTGGTACCAGGCACTTAATTTTCTTCCCCGAAGGCTGTCCATAGAAGGGTTGCAGTCTACCCAGTGCTTTTGGTATGGCTCCAAGGGAGGCCGAGAGGTACTTTGACCCACGGTTGTGGGGTTGGGTCAGTGTAGACCCAGAGGAAGGAGTCTCTCCCACCTAGGAATTCCTTGAGGTCTCTTCCCCTGTTGCTAGCTCAGCCTACTCCTCTTTAGCCTGGGAGCATGGCGAGGGTCGCTGCACAGGGTGGTGACCGAGAGGCAGCCCTGGGCCCTGGCCCTCAAACACTTGCCCTGTCCCAGGGTCTGTCTGGACGAGCCAGCTTGTTGTGCATTGTGGCATTCCTGCTGCATTGCAGGGGGTTGTTATTTCCCTCTGGAAGTTGCTAGTCATCCAGTGCAGCACTGCGCTAGGCTATGACACTGGGAAGGGAGAGAGACATCAGTGAAGGCTGAGGAGAGGTAGTAGGGGTGGGTGGGAATTGTGACCACCTTAAGCTGGGATGGGTCTGGATTAGGAGGGAGGATGTTTGTTTGTTTGGAGTGTTCAAACAAGGCCAAAGTCACAGCGGTGGAGGAACACCTCTGACTGACCCCAGCTTGGGGCCGGGATGTCTCCATTCTTGCCTAGCTGGGGAGAGCCGGGCCACCATCTCGGATAGGAGTTGGGGACAACGCTCAAGGATTAAGTCTTATAAGTTTCTTAAACAATAAATAGATCCTGACAAACTGGTTCTAGTGACACCTCCAAGATCAGGTTTATGGCTTCTTTAATGTATCTGCTCTTGCTTCACTGATCCATTCACTTCCATGGGTAATTCTAGCTAACCAATGCATGTGTCTAGGGGGAGAACAATCATGCAGCTATTCCCCTGCCTACAGCTTGCTACCACCTTGCTCTGTTGCAAACGATGAAGTGGGTATTCACCCAGGAAAGCTTATGCTCTAATACATAGGTTAGTCTATAAGGTGCCACAGGACTCTGTCTCTCTTGCAAAGTTCACTCCGGATCTGCCCTGGGGCTAGTCTGGAGCTCCATGCTCAATATGCCCACAAGCACTGACAGAGAGGAGGAATAACTGGTGTCAGAGGAGGGTACACTGGGTAGTAGAGCGAATTGTGAAGCTGTGCTAAGAACACACCCTGGAGGAATGGCATGGACAATGAATAGTGTAGACTAGGTGCCATCCAAATGTTAGACACACAGAGGGAAGCCTTTGCTCCATCCTGCAAGGTGAGCTGGAAGCAGCAGCTACACATCTGCGTTGTGAATCTTCTCTCTGGCTCTGCCCAGGGCTAGACACTGCGATCTCGGAGGTTTTCCAGGTGCCGTGTGTTTGGGTGACAATGCGGTGGGCGTTTGACAGGAAGCCTGCGAGAGTGCGCAGTGCTACCATGACTGTGTATGTGCGGTGGTTCTGAGGGCGCTGGGTGAGCCCCAGAATGGGTGATGGGGGAGAAGGCAGATGCTTGTAAGCAGGTTTCATGTGACACTGTATCTCCCTCATAGGGATAGCCTGGACAGTGGGCATTGTACTGCCAGGCCCCTCTGAAATGAGCAGCTGAACTGCCTAGGGGTCATAGAGTATCAGGGTTGGAAGGGACCTCAGGAAGTATCTAGTCCAACCCCCTGCTCAAAGCAAGACCAATTCCCAACTAAATCATCCCAGTCAGGGCTTTGTCAAGCCTGACCCTAAAAACCTCTAGGGAAGGAGATTCCACCACCTCCGTAGGTAACCCAGTCCAGTGCTTCACCACCCTCCTAGTGAAATAGTTTTTCCTAATATCCAACCTAGACTTCCTCCACTGCAACTTGAGACCATTACTCCTTGTTCTGTCATCTGCTACCACTGAGAACAGTCTAGATCCATCCTCTTTGGAACCCTCTTTCAGGTAGTTGAAGGTTGCTATCAAATCCCCCTCACTCTTCTCTTCTGCAGACTAAATAAGATCAGTTCCCTCAGCCTCTCCTCTTATGTCATGTGCCTCAGTCCCCTAATCATTTGCATTGCCCTCTGCTGGACTCTAACCAATTTGTCCACATCCTTTCTGTAGTGGGGGGCCCAAAACTGGACACTACTGCAGATGTTGCCTCACCAATACCAAATAGAGGGGAACGATCACTTCCAACGGTCTGCTGGCAACGTTCTTACTAATGTAGCCCAATATGCCCTTAGTCTTCTTGTCTAAAGCTGGCCTTGCTTGGCAGACCCCCTGAAACCTTGCAGCCCCCAAGTGGCCCCGGACTCCTGGTTGAGAACCCCTGGTATAGAGGCTCTGAGAGGTCACCTGCAGTTACAGAGACCTAACGAAATGTGCACGAAAGACAGACAGATTGTCATTCATTAGTTTATTTTAAAAGAGAAATACTTCCAAAGTGCACAGTGGTTTTAATACAACATTGGCGTTTTAATAAACTCAGTAATTTGGGGGTTTTTTTACTCTTTAAACTACAAAGGATTTAACAAACCTAAGAATTGTTCCCTTGGTTCCCTGTATTTCTGTCCCAGTAAAACTGCAGCTCAGACTACTGCTTCCAGTTACCTGTGTGCACTGTTATCCGAAGGGTTTAGCTGTCCCTGGGCTGTTCTGCATTGTGAGGTTTACAACGGGAGGGTGAGATTTGGCAGCGCTGGGAATGTCTCTCGCCAGACAGAGGGGTCCAGTGTCCTGCTCGGAAAGGAAGAGGTGGCAGGTTAGCCAGAGCGCGGCAGGCTCCAATCAGCCAGTGCTTTGAAACAAGCCCCAAGGCCAGTGTGGCTGGTGGAGCACAGGTAACATGCACCCTGTGAGTCACGCACTAATGCTCTGCTCTGCATTAGCTGAGTGCAGCAAAGGCCAGGAGAGCTCAGGCAAGATCTGCAACATGCAAGAGCAGCTGGGGAGCCCGGAGGACATTCTCCCTGTTGCAAGCTTGCATACCAAAAGGCCAGGAAGCCCTCTTAGTGGAGACTGATGTCTTCTTCCTCACCCTGTTATTCCCCCAAGGCTTCCGCCATCACCTTTGTCCTCTCCGAGCACCACACAGCAAGCCCATGATCTTCCCAGCTCCCGCCTCAGCTAGACATTGACGCTGCCCTCGCATGGGGCATTTCCTTTTTAACCCTCTTCCGCCCCCCGCCCCAGCTCTTTTTCTCTGAGGAGTCACTGCTTTGTTTCACCAGCTGCTGAAAGGTTAACTTCTACCCAGCAGAGTGTAAGACCCACTCTCTCCTGGGAGCACATAGCTGGGGCCATGGAGAAAAGGTCTTGAGATTCTGCAGAAAGATTCAGAACGGTTGCATGGGCTCATGGGAAGCCTGTTTGCATACCTCTTGGTGGAGGCTGGAACACAGCAGCATGGCAGGGAGAGGCTAGCGGGTCTCAGGAAATGGGAGCCGTGTTCCAGACCCCAGGAAAGCGTGCACTGCGGCTGTTAGTCAGACTGTGTGTTTCCGTGGCTTGTCTCTGAATGCGGCGGTTTGCCTTTTAAAAAATGCAATAGGATTCATCAACCACCTTGTCTGTCCGGCGCGGGCAGGCCGATCTCCCAGAAGCAAACACAGAGTTCTCCTTCAGGAGAGAGAAGCTTTCAGAACAGCCCGAAAAGTCCTGGAGATGGATGAGTCTTGGCAGCTCTGCATCCATTCTCCGGGGGAACCTCACTCCAGCGTGAGCTGTCGACAGACTCACCCTGGGGCAATTTTTATCTCTGTTTTCTTTTCTCTCCAAGTGTTTCTGGTGACCGGGGTCCCTTTCCGTATGGAGAGGAGATATTCAGAAAACAGTCTTCTCTCTGAAACCAAAAGGGAGCCCACCTCCGAAAGCCATATTTGCACATACTTACAATGCTGCATAAAGGAAGCTGGGGGGTCGTGTTTCCTTCCTGACCCTTTGAGTGATCCGCTGTTGCCCTGATGCATGGTATGAAATCATGCCCTGAATGAGATTCATGCATGAGCCCTGAAATATGAAATTAGCTCCCATCTTAGCATGTGTAAGAACAAATGGTATCGGTCATCAAATTATCAACCAGCTCATAGACCTTTCTCCTCTTAAACTACTTAAAGCTTCATCTCAGTTAGGACTAGTCTTGAGCATTAGTGAGCAAGGGCTTCATTTCACACATTTCTATTGGCAGAACAGGGGTTAAAGCTGTGGGAGAGCTTTAGAGGTATGAAAAAATGTGTGAAACATGTCAGCGGACCTCTGCGCTTCCTGCTGGCGGCACTGACTTTCACAGGCGCCGTGCCATAGGAGATGAGGTAAACGCAGCCGATGCCAAGGCTTGTCCCCTTGGAATGCAAGGTGAGCCGTTCCGGGCTTTGGGGTGTTTGTAGCTGGGCTCCTTTTGTAATACTGCAGCAGAGAGTGGGGACAGGAGATTATTCTCCGAAAAGTGCCCCATCCCATCCAGGGCTCTTTCACGGAAAGAAAACACAGGACCGTAGGAACTGCGTTGGGCAAGTAGGGGGCTGTTTCATAAGGGTCTTATCCAAACTCTGACACCTGAACTTTGGTCTCCATTTCACAGTTGCTTTGGTAGCATACATTACAGCCTGGCAGGGAGAGGGTGAGAGGCCATGTCTCCCAGAAGCTAGGGTGACCAGACGTCCTGATAAAATCAGAACTGTCCTGATATTGAACACACTGTCCCATGTCCCAGTGGGGACGCCATTTATCCGATGTTGTAAGGTCGCCAGGCCTCCTGTTGGCGCAGGGCTGGCAGGCTCCCTACCCCGCCGGCTCTGCCCAGCTCCCCTGAAGTGGCAACATTTCCCTCTGGGTCCTAGGCACAGGGACCGCCAAGGGGGCTCTGCCTGCTGCCCCCGCCATGAGCGCTGGCTCCACAGCTCCCATTGGCCAATTCCCAGCCAGTGGGAGCTGTGGAGGTGGCGCCTGCCAGTGAGGCAGTGCGCAGGGCCACCTAGCTGCGCCTTTGCCTAGGACCCAGAGGGAAAAGTGGCTACTTCCAGGGAGCTGTCTGAGGTAAGCGCTGCCCAGAGCCTGTGCCCCGTGCCACACCCCAAGCCCTTGCCCCAACCTTGAACCTCCTCCTATACCCAGACTCCTTCCTGGAGTCAGCACCCTGACCCCTCATCCCGGGCCCCAGCTCTCTGCCTGAGCCCTGAGCCGCCATCCCTTGCAGCGAGGGCTGGAGCCGAGGCCATACAACCGCGGCAGGAGCTGGGGCTGGGGCCTTGCATCCGGGGCTGGAGCCGGGGCTGTGCACCTGCAGCATGCGGTGAGGGATGGAGCTGAGCCGTGTGTCCCTGTGGCTTGGGGGTGGGGGCTGGAGCCGGGGGCTGGAACCCGGCCGGGCGCCCCCCTTGCAACTTCCTAGGGCTGTGCACTTCCTTCCCCCCTGGTTCCGGTGGGGGCTGTGAGCCTGGGGCTGCCCCCACTCCCTCAACGTGTCCTGATATTTTACTCTTGCAATGCGGTCACCCTACCAGAATCTCACCACCTCCGTCCTAGCAAATGGGACTGATGGTCCCTCCTGTCCAGGACGTCCCTGTCACAGTTACCCAGCAGCCTCTGCCTCCTGAGAGAGGCCCCAGCCAGCTGGGTTGGTGGAGTGGATAGCTAATTGGCTGAGTGTTACGTGTCATAACCTGCCTCACCATCACTGCTCATGGCCGGTAAGAACAGTCACGTTTCCACTCTGTCTTATCCCCTGCAAAGCATCCAGGGACTCCTGAGGTGCCTCTCCTCACCCGCCCCCACCGCTCTCTCTAGTCTAGTCGGATGAGAGCCGGCCGGTTCCCAGCACACACAATCAGATCCCCAGGGAGCCAGACAGTGCCAGGCAGCTAACAAACCAGTTCCCTGCACCCACCTCCACACCGCCCCAAAATTCTCCATTACATTCCCCTTCCCAGAGACCCTGGCCTTTCCCTTTGAAAGGCTGGCTGTGCCCCCTAATCTCATCTGCTACCGTATCGCTATCAGTGGCCTAAGCCTGATGCTTCGGAGGAAGGAGCAGACACCCCGATAACCCCTAATGGATCGTGTCAGTTATCCGACAGATGGGGTACGGGCAAGGCTCAGCAGATACCCAAGCAGCAGGGTTTGCCTGCCTCAGCTTTTAGCATAAATACAAATGTGGGGAAGGAATGATCTAGCCCCTTTTAAAATCCAACACCAGGACTGGCTGCTGGAGCCTATAGCAGTGTGTTCTCCGCGGCCATTAAACATGCCGAGGCCAGAAGGAGCCATCGTGATCCCCTAGTCTGACCCTAGTGTAATACAGACCAGAGGACGTCACCAAATAATTCCCAGAGCAGATCTGTTAGCAAAATATCCCAGCTCAATTTAAAAAATTGTCCGTGCTGGAGAATCCACCACGACTCTTGGTAAATTGTCCCAAAGGTTAATTACACTCACCGTAAAAATTAATGCAGAATTTCCCATCTGAATTTGTCTAGCTTCTCCTTTCAGCCATTGGATCGTGTTAGACCTTTCTCTGCTAGACTGTAGAGCCCATTAGTAAATATTTTTCCCCATGTAGATATTTAGAGAGTAACTAAGTTCCCCCTTAACCTTCTCTTTGGGAAGCTAAGTAGATTGAACTCCTGGAATCTCTCACTGTTTTCTAATCCTTCAGTCATTCTCGTGGCTTCTCTCTGGCCGCTCTCCAATTTATCAACATCCTTCCTGAGTTGTGGGCACCAGAGCTGGACATGGTTGTAACTAAAGCACTCTTGTGGCCCAGACAAGTCCACTCTGCGGGTGGCACTGGCCAAGAAAAGGCCTGTGCAGGAATAAAGCAGAGAAACTCCTCGTCCCCCCGCCAGGGGTACCTGTACCTGATAACCCCCCTGGAGTAAACACCCCCTCACCAGCACAATACAGTGAAAATAGAAATATGCATTTACAGAGGGATGAATGGAGCAAAGCAATGGGGGTGGGGGGAAGATGGGGGAGCTGTAAAACAGGCTTACATCCAACATGAGGACCTATGGGCTGAGTGGTTCCGAAATGCCCAGCGGTGAGTCTAGCCATGCCAAGGGGGTCACACAGTATCCAGCAGCAGTCGCATCACTGCCAAATCCAGAGGTGAAATAACCTCTTTGCTCCTACTCAAGATTCCCAGGATCACATTTGCCCTTTTGGTCACAGAATCACATCAGTCATTAGGGTTAAGCTAATTATCCACCCCGCCCCCCCACATATTTGTCAGAGTCACTGCTTCCCAGGAAAGAGCCTCCCATCACATAAGGGGGTTCCTAGATGTGTAATTGACGTTTAGCCATATTAAATCGCATATTGCTTGCATGTGCCCAGTTTACCGAGCAATCCCGTGACTTGTCCTCGTCATTGTTTACCACTCCCCCAATTCTTGTGTCATCTGCAAACTTGACCAGTGATGATCTGATGTTTTCTTCCAGGTCACTGACAAAAATGTTCAATAGTGTAGGGCCAAGAACTAATCCCTGCAAGACCCCACTGGAAACACACTCACTTGGTAACTATTCTCTGTTTACAATGACCTGTCCGTAAGCCAGTTTTTAATTCCTTTAATGTGGGCCATGTTCATTTTATATCTTTCCAGTCAGTCGTGAGGCCCCTGGTTCTCTCACATAATGGGATGGGCCATAAACTGATATGCTGGGTACCCTACACCTACATTTCAGGTAAAAAATCAGAGTTCCAGTGCTGTAATTTTGCAAAGCGGGCACTGTCCCATGGCTCGTAGCTCTCCCTACACATCCACAGATTATAGCTCTCTGGACTGTGTGAAAAACCCATGGAAACGCCATCCCAAATGGAAACCCCTAACTCAATACCACTGTTAGTGCTGCACTGCACTGCAGGGTCTGTGCGGTTAAACCGTACTGGCCAGTCTCCCTGGCAGGGAGAGGAGCAAATGCCTACGGACAGAGTCTCTCTAGAAGTGGGCTATGACTCCACCCGGGTGTAAGTTGGTGCAATTCCACTGGCCTCAGCACAGCTCTGCCCTTTTACAGCCAGGCTCAATGTCTCTGGTCCCCTGCAATCAGTTGCCAGCAGTTCTGTGAGCTTCTTCCTTCCTTGGGCCAGCTGAGGCAGGGGCTTTGTTTCCAGCTCTGGGATGGGTGGCTCTTGGCTGGTTCCAGCCCAGTTCCAGGTGGGGTAACTAGTCCCAGGCTGGGGGCGGCCTGGGCTCTATGACACCAATTGTTGGGAAACCCCCCACCCCATAGATTTCATGAGATTTGAATTCGATTGAAAACCCATCAGCTCCCCCTTGCAGAGTCAGCTTTTGCCTCTCTGATTCATTTGGGTTTGCACCCAGAGTTTAACCCGTTAAATTCCAGGTCTGACAACAAGGCCCAAAAACTCAAACTCAAACCCACACCAGATGAAGCAGCTGAGTTTCATGTGGATTTGCATCCGAACCAAACCAAAATGGGTCCAGGTTTGTGCGCTTAAGTGACTCTTCCCTTCAACCTTGTAGTGAAACTTTAGAACAGGGGAGTTTTGCTTGGTTTTGTGCTTTGCAACAGAAGATCGCACAGATCTCATTACGACAATCTGGAGCTGATGATTGCTGTCCCTAGTACCCTTGAGACCCAAGAAGCAGTGGCCTTGCCCTGAAGGAAGCCATTTTGTAACCTCACCATTAGCAAATTACTCCTTTACAGCCTGCTTTTTCCCGTGGAAAAAAAAGTTGATTTCAACAAGCCCAGCTCCCCACTGTCTGTACAGAGTTAATCTCATTACGATGCCATTCTGGGTGAAATCATTGATTCCCCCTGAGTAATCTCATCAGGCAGGGATAACAGCAAACAGCCCGTTCTCTAATTTCTTTCTCTGTTTTTCCTTGTTGTCTTTTTACATTTAAAATATTTTTGGCTCTGCTAATCCCGGAGGATAAGGGCTCAGTGGAGCAGGATACTGACTGCCAAATATGGTGCTGATGCTAAAGATGTTAGAGGAATGTGTCTTGCTCTAAGCCTATGGACCCAGAATTTGCTGCCAAATAAATTAGGTCATTTAAACTTTGCAGGCTTTAAAGGATGTTGGAACTTTAATTTGCAATGAAAAATCTGGTGGTGTTTTTGCTAAACGGCTCAGTGTCGTGGGGAATTTAGTTTGGCCCTTTCTCTGTGTGACCGTCAGTCCCGGTCTTAGTAAGATCTGGATTGACTTCCGCCGTGATTTAGATGCACCATTATGCACACAAAGCTTTTCCGTGTAAGCTCACCATTTGGCACATTTGTGTGTGTGTGAATGTGGCTAACTAGCTGCATACACAAGGTGACACATACAACAAGGTGATTTGCATGCACAATTTCATGTCTAACTGTTTGGAGGTGAGACCCATTATATCCCCTAGGTAGGGTTCAGATGAAAACGATTGTCAACAATAGCAGGAGGTGAGCCAGCAGCAGCCCTCTCTTCACTGCCTTCAGGGGAAAGTCATTTCCAGCTCCCCGAGCCATCTGCCCTGACTCTAAGAAGTGTAACAGTTCAAAGCCAGGACACTACTGAGACTGACTGCGCCCCCCAGGGCACATCTTTCTCTTTCCCTTTATTTGTCCCCTCCTCCTTGCCTTTTCTGGACCCTGATTGGGTTTAATTCTGGAGCTCGGGAGCCCAGCCTGAGTTAAACATGAACATTTCTCCCTATTTTTAATTTTACAAATATTCCTGCAAGGTTCCTCATCCCCCGCCCCAAAATAAAACTCCCAAACACTCCCTCCCTCCAGGTAGACTGTGAGCCTTTCAGCTGCTCTCCCTGGTTTTAGGGTGGCTGCCCTCTAGCTCACGTGTGGCCATCCTGCCCTTTCTTCCCCCGCCTCCGGCAGGCTCCGCTATCACTCTGCAGTGGGGTTAGTGATAACTGCATTCCAGAGATCAACTCACAACCGTGTGTCATTAACACTGCCATGTAACTGAGTAACGCTGGCTGAGTTCGGACGCCATGGGGCGCCAGCCTTCAAAGGCTGGTGCATGTGAAAAATGTTGTCTGCCTTGTGAACTACGTTATGGTCACAGCGATTGCAGTTCCAATTCCGTAGTGGTTTATGAGCCAGATGAAGGCAAGTTCTGTTATTCGTGAACAAATTAAGGAAAACAAAGGCCTTATTGGTGCATGTTTTATCAACCGATTCAATAAAGTTAGAATTTGCTTTAAAAACAAGTCATCGGATTCAGCTTTAGAACTGGAATTTTGGTACGTTTCTCAATGTACAAAGTGGTGGAGGCCCTTATCCTGCCATTAGATCTATGCACCAAGACTCTAGTGACCCCCAGAGCCCTACACCAGTGCTGGGGCCTGCCAGAGGGATTTCACAGTGGGATCACAGAGTCAGAATTGTGGAGAACCATGCCCAGCCCAGCGTGATCTGGGTTTGCTTTGTTTGGCTTTTTGAGCACCGTGCTTGAGATGCTGGTGACCTCTCTATCTGGTGTTCGGGGTGCTCACCCGTGTGCTGAGTTTATTCAGTAGTTTTCCAGAATGGCTGTACAGGTAATTGACATGCTCTGTTTTCTTGCTTTGACAAAGGGAATTCGCTTTGACCCCGAAATTCCACAAACGCTACGCCTAGAATTCGCCAAGGCAAACACCAAGATGGCCAAGAGCAAGCTAGTGGGAACCCCGAACCCGAGCACTCCTCTCCCCAGCACTGTACCTCAGTTCATTACCAGGGAGCAATGTAAGTGTTTGGTTTTATGGTCTTCTTATTTAAACAGCGGGTGGAGATGACCAAGGAGCGGGCTCCTGGAGCACTCTGTGACTTAGACAACCTGAAAGAGGAGAAACACCCGCCTTTGTTCGGTATCTCTGCAAAGCAATGCTAGAGGTGAATGAAATGCCCCTCCCTCGTGCTTGCTGGAAGATGAGGTGGTTTTGTCTATGACCACGTCCTTTGTTTGTAGGCCAGGGTCTGGAGGTGGTCTTCTGCCTCTGGCAGGCTGTTTAGTCAGCAGGTACAACAGAGTGGCCTCGTTTGTTGTTGGCGCTGTTGTTTTCTGGCACTATAGTTGATTCTGGTCATCTCTGGATCTTTCATGCACAGCAGTGGCATAGCGAGCATGGGACCTTTGGGTGGGCCCTAACTTTGGGTGGGTGGGTGGGCAATGATGGGGGCGGGGCACAGTGGGGACAGGAGGCATCGGGGGGCCTTCCTCTGCCCACCGCTTCCTATCTAGCCGGCCTTGAGGAGAGCAGTGGATGCTCTGGCCAGGACACCCAGCTCCTCGAGGAGATGCCGTTCTCCAGCGTGCACAGGGTCAACATTTTCATTAATGACTTGAGTAATGGAGTGGAGAGTCTGCTTTATAAAATTTGCAGATGACACCAGGAGGCCAGGAGAATTGGTCTGAATTCAACAAGATGAAATTCAATAAAGACAAGTGCAAAGTATTAAACTGAGGAAGAAAAAATCAAATGCACAATTACAAAATGGGGACTAGTTAGCCAGGCAGTAGTACTGCTGAAAAGGAACTGGGTTTATAGTGGATCACAGACTGAATATGAGCCAACAATGTGATGCAGTTGTGAAAAAGGCTAATATATTTCTGGAGCTTATTAACAGGAATGTTGTATGTAAAAGACAGGAATTCATTGTCCCACTCTACTCGGCACTGGTGAGGCCTTGGCTGGAATGCTGTGTCCAATTCATGGTGCCACACCTAAGGAAAGATGTTGACAAACTGGAGAAAGTCCAGAGGAGAGCAACAGAAATGAGAAAAGGTTTGGGAAACCTGACTTGTGTGGAAAGGTTAAAAAAACTGGGCATGTTTAATCTTGAGAAAAGGAGACTGAAGGGGAACCTGATAACAGTCTTCAAATATGCTACGGGCTGTTATAAAGAGGATGGTGATCAATTGGTCTCCATGTCCACTGAAGGTAGGAGAAGAAGTAGAGAGCTTAATCTGCAGCAAGGGAGATTGAGGTTAGGTACTAGGAAAAACTTTCTGACTAGTTAAATGCTGGAACAGGCTTCCTGGGGAGTTGTAGAATTCCCCTCACTGGAGGTTAAGAACAGGCCGGACACCCAACTGTCAGGGACTATTTGGACGTACTTGGTTCTGCGTCGGTGCAGGGGGCTGGACTAGGTCACCTCTCAAGGTTCTGTCTAGCCCCACAGTTCTGTGATTCCATGATTCTGCACTGGCAGTTATTCACGCGCACTTCCTCGGCAAAATACAGATATTGCAAACTGAACGTAGACAGCAGGACATGATTTTTCATGCACTTTGCAAGATGTCAATGGTGACGTGAAAAGCAAAAAACAAACCCCCACAGCTGATGCCCTCATTGCCCCTCTACCGTGGAAAGATTTGGCGTCTAGGTTTTTTTCACAAAGAATATTTTAAGTCAGTTGGGTTTGTATTTTTTGCTTCTTTCTTTATATCAGATGACTCCAGGGGTCAAACTGGGAGAAGCAGGAAGTAGTTCTCTTCTAAGTCCACCCACAAACCAAGTTCCACCCTCTCTAGATGCCAATATGAGACACTGCTGTCAGTAGATCGTGCAGATGTTCAAATTATGATCATGTGCTCCCTGACGTCCACTGTTCTCCTCGAGTCAGACCACCCATCCTGGGACTCAGATGTCCTGTGACATCCTTGGGCCTGCCTTCTTGAAAATGAGGGTTTCTCCCAGGCCAACCAGTTCTGGCCCCAGAATGAGCGCTCGCTCCAAATAGGTTGTGTACAGCTGTGTAACCTGACCATCTCCTTTCTCACATGCTGCAATGATCAGGGAAATTGTTACCGCTATTAGCACTTGTAGTGTCCTCCTTGGCATCTGAATTAACATGCATCAAGTTGAATGGGGCAGTTCACAGCTCAGAGCTACTGTTTCAGGCTCCCTGCAGAGTCAGGAAGAAATCTGACACTAGAAAATGAGGAGTGCTGTCTCCTGGCTTCTTCACTGACAGCGGAACTCAGTTACAGACCAAGGAGAAGGAGGAAAACAGTTAAGGAAGATTATGGGGCAGACACAGTCAGGCGAAGAAGTTGTGTCCCTCAGACTGCATGGATGGAGTCGTAGAGGTGATGTAGCCTCTGGGCTGAGAGCCACCACTCTTTGGGGGCACGGGTGCTGTTATCAGATGGTTTATTATTTGCGCTGTGCTAACTGTGCCCATCACGCCAAGGCCTTGTGCTTGCCTTCTGCGCAGGGGTGAATTTTACCCTCATAGCACGTGCGTGAGACTTTTGGGGGCATTTTACCCAGACTTCCACGCAGCTGATACTCGGAGTGGGAAAAGGGGTTTCACAAATTTACTCTTTCTGCAGAAACATCAACTTATTTACTAGACACAACTGTCAGCTCTGCAGTATTTTTGCAACCCAGCAGGCAACGGTTTAAGACCTACTATGACTGCAAATTCCTACTGTCTGGAAGTACTTTGGTTACTTTTTACAAGTGCCATGAAGCAAAATCTTTTTAAAAGGAATTAAAATTCACTAAAAGGAATATGAAAATATATAAAGAGAAATCCAAGTATAAGCTTCATCCCTTCCTCTCAAGTAGATCATATTTTAAGGAACAGCTTATGTGGAAAACAAATGGAATTTGCTTGAAACTACAAAGAAGTTCCTAGTGTTGAGGCTACATGAGGAAGAGACAAAGTGAATGAAAAACAGAAGATGACCAGGAATGATTTTTATGTAACACTTTGGGTTTTTTGAAAGGATCTGTCAGCTGATTGGACTTTACTTGTGCAACAAAAATACCTAGAAATTGCTTTAGGGACGGGGACTGAAAATGAATTATGCTGCCAGATCCATGAATAAAAGCCAGTTTTCGAAAGGGATTACAAATCCCTGGTGACTACAGTGTGCTGAGCAGAGATGGAGCCCGAACGTTCAGATTTGCAATTTTGTATTCCCGTTCTCCTCTCCCAGACAACCCATTTGTAAAGAACAAACTTTCAGGAGGGGTGAGGCTTGGAATCCAGGACTCAAGCTCAGCCTAGCCAGGGCGTGGATTCAGTCCCTGTCTCTCTATCCCTACAGTTGAAGGGCATGAGAAACCCCAGGTTTTGGTTTGGGTCTGAAGAGTGCAACTCAGTGAGACCTAAAGATGCTCTAAAAGCAAGCATCTGTGGGGGAAAAGAAAGTTAGATAAATGTTGGGCTTAACATGAAAATTAGCGTTGCAAACGGCACATGGCAGTGCAGTGATCCTGGAATATCCGTAGAAGTAAAGGCCAGTAGGGATCATTATGCCCATTGAATGGGAACATCCTGTATCCAGGAATTAGCTGGAGCAGATTCGTTTCCCTTTTCTGCCCTCTGCCCCACAGCATGTACCCGTGCAAGGGCCCAGTTTCACCCCGTAAAATCCACAGGTTCGAACATGAACTGTGTCGGAGTGTAACCAGACACGAGCAGCCGTGCGCGGTGCTGTCTGGAGTGTTGTCTGGAGAATGGAAATGGGGTTCGACCAGGAATTTCCGTATTCCAAACCCGCGTGGCAGGTGTCAGAACAGAACCCTCTGCCCTTTTCCACAGACGTCTCAGTGACATTTGTCTGGATGTTTTTAACCCACATTTTATCAAGAGCATGTGCAGGACTGTTATCACTCATCTTCATTGCCCTAAACCGTGTAAACAAATTCCAATAGCGATGCAATTCGTCATCATCAGCTCAGTCCCGTGTGAGCTAGCAAGAGATTACAACAGAGCATCTTGTAGAGCCCATATCCTGGCTCCAGTCAAAAACCCCATTAATTTCAGCCGGAGCCAATCTTAGCCACAGACCAGTGCCTCTCATGTAGGAACTGACCTGCTGCTGTACTGGGTCCCTCTGAGTCAGTGTGGAGAGCAGTGTAACTGCTAGTACAGATGCAAGGAAGGCATTTTCACCTGGACAGACAGGCTCGTTTGTAGCTCATTTATAGTGAGCTTCCCTCTGTGCAGAGAGCACCCTAAACCTTCTCAGCCTCTGGTGGAAACACCCAACCCCTTTGTTTTCTCCCCATACTCTGATTTGGATGGAAAGAGAAGAAAGCACCAGGGTGGGCCGAGTCATGGCTTTGCAAGTCTTTTCAGCTCCCATGCACGCCGGACCATGCCGTACGGCTTGGTCCATATTCCATCCCATCCCACTGACTAGCTCTCGGAGTCCCTGGGCTCTGAGTCCAGCTAAAGCCCCTCTGGGAAAGGTTCGGGTGCCCTATTTGGCGTGTGCTTCCCGCTCGCAATGAGCTCTGGCCTTAGGAATGAGTGGCGGGAGGAGGGAGTTGTTTATGTTAGCACTTGCCAAGTTTTCACTGTTTATCTTACTTTAAAGTCAACAGTGTAAACGCTTCATCTCCTGTGTCACTCAAAGGCTTCCCGGGCAGGCTTTGCTCCTCTTTGGTTTCTGGGGGAGGGAGTCGGGGGGAGGTTGTTGCTGTTGACTGGTTTCTGCTGCTTTGGCTTGGAGTGGGAGAGGGGAAACGGTTTGGAACAAGACAAGGGACAAAGGTGCAGTGAACATTTCAGGGCCAGGGCCAGGGCCAAAGAGGGGAGAGGGATGGGTGGCAGGCGCCCCCCCCAGGCTGCGGGAGCAGCTGAAGGATTCTGGCAGGAAGGGGGAAACAAGGGAAGCTAATAAAATCTACATCCCGTTGTTCCGATTACTGGATAGTTAAGAAAAATGGCTCATATTCTGCAGGCTGCTGCAGACATCTGCAATCAGTGGCAGCGCTGGAGGCAAGGGGGGGCTTGTGGGGGCTATAGACACCTCAAAATTTGCATTAGCTACCCCCCCACCCATAGCCAACCCTGTTGCTGGCTGGCTGCCCAGCGCTGAAAGCAGAGCAGAGCGAGTGGCAGCTCAGGGCCGGGTGCCCAGCTCCAGCAGCATCGGAGAAGTAGGCTTGGGCAGGGGGCTCGGGGGCCTGAAAGCAGCCCCTGGCCCACGTCCCCACTTACTGGAGCCCATGGTCCAGGGCAAATGGATGGTCTGGGGCTCCCCATGGTGGCCTGGACTGATCTGTTCTGGCCTGGGCTCCTGGGCCCTGCCCCCTGTGGTCGCTGCTCCCTGAGGGCTCTGCCGGCCAAATTTCTGTATGGCCCACCTCAGCCCCCGCACCGGGAAGAGGCTGGTACCGCCACGGTGTGCAGCACAACTGTCTGTCTATGGTATTTATCCACTCCAGTGTCTGAGCCCCTCACGATCTGTAACGTGTGGATCCTCCTGTGGCCCTGTGAGGCAGGGCCGTGCCGTGATCCCCATGGGGCAGATGGGGAACTGAGGAATGGAGAGAGGCAGGGATTTGCCTACGGTCACACAGAGATCTGGGACAGGGCAGAGAACTGAATCGAAGTCTCCCAAGGCACTGGGCCCCTGGGGCCTGACTGACACACACATTGTCGACTGAAGAGAGAGTTTGTTTTCCCCCAGCCCCAGCCCGGAGTGGGGAAGAGGAGCAGGAGGAGGAAATTGGGTGAACTGCAGGGCGTGGCTAAGGCTACCTAGCCTCAGGCTGCTAGTCTGGAACTCAGGTGGGGAAGACATTAGAGCTTCTCTACCCTAGAAAGGTTTGCGACAGTAATGGCAGGGGTAAAAAAATCCCTAGCCTGAGTGCACTTATACTGAGTTAAAGGTACTTACAGCAGTACTGCTTATTGCAGTTTGGGAAGGGAATGAGATGTACCAGGATAGTGCACAACGGGTTGCACTGGTATAGCGATATCAATAACACATCACACTCCTATTCATAACTTTGCTAGACACTGAAAATCATGGACTGAATAGAGAGACTGAATTGACGGCTTATGACAACAACCTACAACCCACTAACAACCTTCTCTCCAGCTGCTTTCTCCCCCTCCTACCTTCCTTTCCTCCCTATGACTGGGGGGGTGTTAACAGGCCACTTCACCTTGAATGGTCCCTTGAAATGTGTGTTGTTAACTACTTATGCAAAACAATGGTGGCATTCTGGCCATGCCTTCACTACAGAATTTATGCCAACCTAAAGTTACCTTGGAATAGAGCCACCGCAGTTATTACATCACTTGTGCATGTACACACTTTGTTCCTTGTATCAGCAGTGCACGTCCTCAGCTGGAGTGCAGTGCACCACACCAGGGGTAGGGCAACTTGCCACCATCCAGTGCTGGGCGTTTTGGGAAGTTTTTGCAATGCCCGATGGAGCCGAAACAAGTTGTCCAGGGATAACTTCCCTAATACAGTGTTCTCCATCCCATAATTTTATCTGCATCCCATAATATTTCATGCCTTCTTTTCAAAATCTGCACAAACCTGCATGTCTCTCCTTGCTGTCCGCCATCTCTGACAGAAGCATGAAGACTGCACAGCTCTGTACTGTTGTCATGAGTGTTGCAAGCATGTGAGCTTGCAGTATTTGCAGAGCAGCAAAGGGGCTGCAGGGAACATTACGATTCCTTGGAGGCTACATTGCTGTGGGACACAGAGAGAAAAACAATTCAAGGCTGTTGGTGGAGTTCACAGAGCAGCTGGAGATGGTGGAGCACTGGTTCTGTGCCCGAGAAACAAGCACTGACTGGTGGGATCACGTTGTCATGCCGGTTTGGGATGATGAGCAGTGGCTGCAGAACTTTTGGATGTGCAAGACCACATCCCTGGATCTGTGTTCTGAACTCACCCAAGCCCTTCAGTGCAGGGACCCAGAAGGAGAACCGCACTGACAGCTGAGAAGAGAGTGGCCACTGCACCCTGGAAACTTGCAAAGCCAGATTGCTCCCAGTCAGTTGGGAATCAGTTTGGAGTCAAGAAATCCACCGCAGGGGCCATTCTCATGCAAGTGCGCAGGGCTGTTAATTGTCTCCTGCTGTGCAGGAGTGTGACTCTTGACATAGTGCAGGACACAGTGATGGTTTTGCAGCAAGGGGATTCCCAAACTGCAGTGAGGCAATGGATGGCACACACTTCCCTATTTAAGCACCAGACAACCTTGCCACAGAGTACATCAACACAAATGGCTACTCTTCTGTGGTAATGCAAGCACTGGTGGTCACCAAAGACACTTTACCAACATCAGTGTGGGCTGGTCAGGGAAGGTGCATGACACTCACATCTTTAAGAACACAGGACTGTTCAGAAAGCTGCAAGCTGGGACTTTCTTTCCTGACTGGCAGATTACCGTTGGGAATGTTGAAATGCCAATATTGATTCTGGGAGACCCATCCTACCCCTTGCTCCCAGGGCTCATGAAACCGTACACCAGCCATCTTGACAGCACCGAGGAGCGCTTCAACTACAGACTCAGCAGGTACAGAATAACATTGAATGTGCATTAGGTCATTTGAAGGGTCGCTGGTGCTGTTTACTTACAAGATTGGATCTCAGTGAGACAAATAACCCAATGGTTATAGCTACCTGCTGTGTCCTGCATAATATCTGTGAAACAAAGAGTGGAGGAAGGAGATGGAGCCGCGGTCTGCTGAATGAGCACAGTAAGATACAAAAGCTATCAGAAGAGCTCTGTGGAGGGGTTGAAAGACCTTTGTGGCTCAGCACTGTTCAGCTCAGGGAGAGTTTGAAAGACCATTTGAGTAGTGAGCCAGACTAGTGTATGTTGTTGTAATGTGCTCTACCTAGCCTTGCTCTTTGGCAGCCCAGTAGGAATCTTGCAGTGATTGCTGTGTATGTAGGAGTATAACATTGTCAGTGCACCTGTTAATATTATCTGTGAATGATGTTGTGTATTCTGTGACAAAGTGAAGTAACAGGAAATTGGTGGGTGTGAGACCGGCTCAGCGCCAGCCAACCTATGTTGTGAACTAACAAAGATTAATTATGTTCCAAAATATAGAATTTTATTTGGTATCAGGAACCCAACGATTAAAACAGCCATTTAAAATGTAATAAATTAATGGAACAGAGCTTATGAAGGGGTATGGGACAATCCAGCTGTAATTAAATGCATGAAAACGACTCCTGAAAACTCCAAGCAGAGGCTGCTCCTCTGGGGAGCTGTTCATAGAACTGGAGCATTCTTATAAGTGGGGTGTGCATGAAAAATGCAAGAGACACTTTATAAATGCCAGTGCAATGGCCATGAGTGCACACACCAGCCTTGTAAGTGGGAGGGAACATGAAATTAGGTCACCCTGCCCCGGTGGCGGGGCGTGGAGGAGATAAAACATGCATTAAAGCAGGCACTCTCTGGTGCACCAGCAGCGGGGGGGCTGTTTCTCCATACACGAAGCAGCTACACTCTGGCTGTAGAGGACCTACTCACCTTGGGGCGAGACAGAAATTGTCAGCTGCTTCCTTTTTAGCAGAGTGAGATATTTATGCAGGTGAACAGCTGCGCCTAAGAGCCCCCAGGAGGGAAAGGGCAGCAGAAGTGAAGAGGTGAAGAGCGAAGGTGCCGTTCCCTCTGATTGAAATGACGGAGCTTTCCTGCCAATCCCAAAGAGCAGCTCACACATTGCAGCTTGAAAGGATTCTGTAGTGCAGTGTTTCCCAAATGGCAGACCCTGATCCACTCCCCCGCCCGAGGTGCCCTCTCCCCTGTAGGCTCTCCCTTCCCCAAGGCAGCTGGCTGCTGACTTTCTGCTCACTGGCCCACCTGCTTCCTCCATGCCGCTGCTGCTTCCTGGATCCTGCTTTAGTGTGACCTCACCCATGTCTCTTTTCCAACTGCCAGACAGACCTTGGCCCTGTCAGTCCACCTCCCATGCTTTTCACTCGTTAGAGGAGTGGTGAAGGTTGCAGTCAGACACTCTTTGATTATCACAGTGCATTTGTGCGGAAGGGTAACCACAGCCCAAGTGCACAGGCCTTGTGGCTCAGCGCTGTTCCCGTGGACCCGAAGCCTAAACGAAACTGTTCATTGGAGAACATTGTACCTGGAGGTTCGGATTCCAGAGAGCCAGGGCTGCTATTATGGCATAATGCTACTTCCAGCTATCACAGTATTCCCTGTCTGCTGAACATGCTGGTGTGTTTTCATATTACCCGGCCTAAGGGAACCAGAGCAAACTGATCTCACACGTCCACTTGCCTGAAACAAGGCAATTCAAACACAGGCTTCTCTTAAAGCTATAGACGTGATGCAGCCGTGCAAGTGTGAACATCTCTGCTGTGGACACTACAGATATACAGCGTGAAAGAGACACTTACAACATGGGAGTGATGCACCAGCACCATGATAATTAAGGCTGCATCAAAACATCTGTTTTAAGCTTGGTATTTCTATACCATCTAAAATCGACATGCTTAGTTCGAGTCCTTGGAAATGTGGTGGGACTCAAACCGTTATGGGGATGGGCTAGTGACCCGAATTTGGAGTTATTTGAGCCAGGGGTTCCAGAGATGTAAGCCCAGAACTGATACCCATTTTTAAAAACACATTTCTAGGTGGGAATTTTTTCTTGACCAGAGCTAGCAGTCAAACTATTGCCATGATGCAGAGAAAAATGGCCTCCCACTGTTGAGTTTTACCCACAGTAGTGCCTGGCAACTACTATATTTTTGTGGGTCCCAAATGGTGAATGATGGACATTTTTACACTGGGCATGCCTCAACACAGAAAATCAGTGCGAGTGTAACATTCTGGCCATTTTACAGGCTTTAAAACTCAACTCTTGTAAGTGCTCTAAAATCCAGATGGGTACTCGTATTGCTTTCAAATGTACTATGCCTTGTGGTGGCAGGTTGTAGTATTAGTGATCCAAATATGGGGTCATTTGACCTGGGGGCTCCTGAGTTATAGGGCCACTCCAAAAAAGGTTTCTTTCTGGTGTCAAACTGGGCGGTGCGAACGACTGGGTACATCGCAGCCTGTATTGCATTTGATCATTGCAAACTCACCCTTCAGTTAACATAACTAAGGACACGTTAATCATAAGCCTCCACCTTAGACAAAAAGAGTTTTGGCTTAAGTGGCTGGAGATTGCTACAATTTGTGGCCTGGTCTACACTAGAAAATGAGGTCAGTTTCACTGCGTTGGTCAGGTGTATGAAAACGTCCCGATGTAGCCAGCGCTAGGTGGCCAAAAGAATACCTCCATTGACCGAGTGACCGGGGAGGTTCTGATGGGCAAACTCCTCCGTCAGCGGAGGTAGTGTCAACCCTGTAGAGCTACGGGGTGCTGCTGAAGCGTTTTAAGTGTGCAGCCCTTATAACGCCGCACTGGCACCGCTGCGCTGCCATAGCACTTTAAGGAAGATGCCCCACGCTGACAGGAGAGCGCTCTCCCATCAGCGTAACTAACTCACCTCCCCTAAAGGGACAGGAGCGCTTCCCCTGCTCCCATAGGGCTGTGTCCATTGCGGGGTTAGGTCAATAGAACTCCATCACACAGGGCAGTGAAAACTCCACCCCTCCGGAGCAATACAGTTCTACCGATATAGGTCTGTAGTGTGGACCCGAGTCATGAGTGGCAATTTTGTTCTGTAGGAAGAACTCCCACTGAGACAGCTCCCTGCTCACGGGAAGGTGGATTTCTCTGACAGACCACATTGTGCCTTCCTCCAGGGGCAGTCCACATATGGAAGATAACAGTCTCCAGGCAAGGTCTGGGTAGGGTTGGTGTTATGAGCAGATTCCATCCATGTATGTTATGAACCACCATTTGCACCTTATGTGTATTTGCCTGGATGGTTTTATATCCCGTTATCCCACTGTCCCTGTGGATATCTGCAGTCTCTCTCTCCATGCATTCTTCCATAGAGAACAGTGTAGGCAGTTCGCAGGGGGGCATTCTAGCAACATGGGCAAACAATTGTAGTTGGTAACTTTTTTGATGACTGTAGTCACACGCTGCTCTTTCAATCTTCTTAGGGGTGTTGTCCTTTCTTAGTCTATCTTGACTTGTCACAATTAGGAGATGGTGCAGTTCAGATGTCTGCAGGTTTTGCTCCAGATGCTTTGCCGGTATCAATGTTTCACAGCCGTACGGCAATGGGGGTACAATGAGCATTGTGTAGAATCTGGATTTAGCTGTCCTGTACTCTGATGTACGGTTCAAACCATTTTGATCCAGGCATGCAAACATTTTGCTGGCAGTAACTATCCACTTGTTAATGTCATCTTCATAGCAGTCATGTGGTATGGTGGAACACAAGCAGCAGGCGCTGTCTGCTTGTTCACTGTCTATATGTTGCATCCGAAAAAAGACCTTTAAGGCCGCAAAAGTCAACACTCCAGAGTTTGGAAATGTCAGAATCCAGGCGGCCCAGGCAACCTCAGCTCGGCTTCTAGGTACTTATGCATTCTGATACTGTCTGTAATTACGTTAGCACACACTCTTTCCCCCCGCCTCATTCGGTGCACAGGATGGCTGGCGTTCATTTATCTGCACCGTTCGGTCAATGGTCCCTTACTTTATTTCCTGCCCGTGCTTCATACTGAATTACTCAAATACTACACCCTTTCATCCATGGCGCACTGGTATGAAACCAGCCCAGCAGGGATTAAAAGTCATTCCTAGCTGATGGGTGTCTGGTGGCCCCTAGATGCGCTGAGTTTGGTGGGTCTCAATTCCAGCTCTCACGTCACAAACTCAGTGCTCAGCATAGAAAGGCTCATGAGCAAGGCCAAGAACTGCCCGGGCCCTGGAGGTGGGAATGGTCCTTTTAACCCCAAAAGGCTGGTAGGGCAACTTGTGGGGACCAGCCCTCTAGTTAAACAGAGCCCTGCAGTGACCCGAGCTGGCAAAGCAAAACTGTTCACCAGCATAAACCCACATCATTTCAAACCACTGTTAAGCTGAAGTTTATTGCAAAGTATTTGCAAATTAACTCATCGATGAATTTGCATACCGTGTCAGAGAGGGAGCTGCGCAAGGCTTGGCAGGTGTGGTGATGAAGGTCACAGGGTATCAGTGATTTCTAGTGGAGGAATGAGGCCGGATCAGCTCTGAACTGCAGCTTGTTGGCCCCCCTGTTCCGATAGCATCAGTTGGTAGGAAGGCTAAGGTGGGGAGCAGGGGCGGGCGGTGTGGGGAAAGCTGGAAGGGGAAGGCGTGGGGAAAGCTGAACAAAGGGGCTCTCTCTCTACAGTGGTTTCAAAGCTTGTTCGTTGCTAAAAGGCCACGATCAAGCCAATCAGTCTGAGAACGACCCTTCAGGATTTTCTTCGGCTTGTCTTTCCAAGGGATGTTCGCTTCACCCAGAAATAAAGCCCAGCCAAAGCCATCACACAGCACCCGTCTCGGGAGGGCTGAACTGACCTCAGTGCTAGGCTGTAAATGCCCATCTAAGTAGGAAACAGACCAGGGGTATGATGCAAACAAAGCTGTGCACGTTCTCGTCTGAGAGCTGAGTGCGGGGGCTGCTTTGGGTGTGCAAGGGGAAGGTGCTACCAAGGAGAGTATTGTCACCCGGAAAATCAGCATTGACTGAATGGGACAGCGTCCAAAAGTGATGGGTCTGTAACATCGTCCCATTCCGGCTGTGCTGGTGGTAAATGCAGGGAAGCAGGCCGCCCGCTGCAAAGCGTCTGTGCATCTCCCCGGACTCAGACACTTGTTTGTTTGTCCTTTTCTATGGTGGTTTTTTTTAATTTAAAAATAAAAGACTGGAATTTCTCCTAACTTTCTGCCTTCGCTGCTTCAGATTTGGTGTTTCTGACACAGCCCATATACGCGAGATGTTCTTCTCCCTCTTTCTTGGCACACTCTGTCAGTAGCCTTCTAATTCGATGTCATTCAGTGTACATGTGCGTACGTGTGTGTGTAGAAAACGCTCGGTAGAGCAGCCTACGCAAGGTTAGCAAACGAAACGCTGGAGAATGTGGAAATACCGATATTAAGGCGCAATGTCCACTCTCCCTCCTTGTATATAGACACTATGAGAGTCGTGTCACTTCTTAGTTAGTGGTCTTGTGGTAGCATCTAGAAGCTTCAGGTGCAGACCAGGCTAAGTGCTGGACAAACCCAGGGGGTGCTGACTCAAGGAGTTTACAATCCAAGTATAAGACCAGAAACAGCAGGTGCATACAGACACATGCAGAGCTCTGCTGAGAATTACCCATCACCCTGGGAGCTTCAGGGACCGGGTGTCCTTACCTAGCACCCTGGGAGCTTCTTGGTGCTGAGCTCTTTGGGAAACCTGGTCCCATGTGGGTGCTAAGCACTTGAACCTCTGCCCTTAGTATCCATGGCAAGTGCCATCTCCGGTCTGGAGAGGAAAGTGCTCCGTCCGTCCAGGAAACAGGCAAAGTGTGGGCAGCATCCCATGTTACTCCTGGGACTTCAGCGCTTCGGTTCCTGCAGGTTACGCTGCCCTGAGATCACAAAAAAGCAGCTAACGGTGAAGTCATTTTTTCAAGCTTTGCTTTATTATGTTGAAACAATATCGAGGTTTCTGAGCAGGGAGCAGTCACCCGTAAGTGAACAGCACCATGCTCTGAGCGGGCCCACGCTCCCTTGCTGTTCTGATCAGCTTCCAATGGCAGAAAAATAGAATATGCTTCTTTTTATGGGGAAAAAACCCTCCTGAATGAATCAAGTCCTAAGCATTAGCTGTAAATAAACCTCCAATAAAGTTCAGTCTGTGTAAGTAACGTGAGCTCTGGGAGTAATAAATCCCACCTTTTAAAGTTGGTATCAGCTTCCCGACTGTTCTTTATCTTTTTGGGTAAGCACCTGTTTCCATGGCTGTTACCCCACAAACAATTTATGATACTGTTAAATCATTCACAGCTATGTCGTTCCTGTGGAGTCTACACAGACCCGTTTACTGAAGGCTCACAACCAACCTTAGGAAAACAGTAAATTAAAACTGGCAGCTTCTAAAACAAGGGAACTATCTAGCAATTGCAGCAGTTTTGCAAGTCAGGTGTTCCTGTCAGATATGCAATAGGGCAGACCAGCCTTAAAGGGGCTTGTCCTGAGCCTTCCTGGCATGCTCCTCCACTGTCCCCCAGAACCTCAGCGGGTGTAAATCAGCAGAGCCCCGCTGATGTCAATGATTTGTCTGATTTGCACCCGCTGAGGATGTGGCCCTCCCATTCCTGACAGTACCTGCTATGTCTGACTACCGCGTGCCAGCCGTTCCCTAGGACTTCTCTCCCAGGAGAGCCGCTCTTGGAAATGGTCTGGGACCAGGATCGGGAGGAAGGCACCTTCTTGGAGAGATCCTGCTTCCCTCAGAGATAAAAGCTGCCAGGCCAGCACACTCTGGACAGTGAGGTCTTGGGGCCCAGGCTCTCCCCACGCCACAGCTCACTGAAATACCCTGTGAGTGCTGAGGAAAACCCTAAGCTAGCACCTTCCTAGGGCTGGCGAGGCCCATGCGGCTGAGGAGGGACTAGGGCTGGCAAGGTTCTTGCAGCTGGGGAGAGTCCTGGGCTAGTGAGACCCACGTGTCTGGGGAAAGTCAGGGGAGGGGGAGGGAGGAGGAGTGAGGCTAGACTCCCATGGCTGGGGAGGGTTCTGTTGCCTGTCCTGGCCTCAACCAGTCACCGTTTTCCTTGGCAGCTAACCTGCCTGCAGCATTGCTGTTGTCTGAAATGACAAAGGGATAGGATGAAGAATGGACATACAGCCAGAATCTTCGTTGGTAGATTATTTAGCCCAGCTGCTTTTCTGTGGCTACCTGCTGGCCTAGATGTCAGCGCCTGACAGGTTTCTCACAGCCCTGCTGCCTTGGCTCCCCTGTGTGCTGAGACACAAGCAAAGCAGGAGCTTTTAAAGCACAGACAACTGGACTCAGGCACTGGGCTTCCCCTGCCCCTTTCACATGGTGCCAGCTTGAAACAGGTCAGTTGCAAATTAGGGCTGGATTCACCCGTGTGCCAAGGCTGCTTCAGTGATGCAAAGCAGCTATAAATTCAGCCTCAGTGACTGGTGCACTCCAGCTTCTTTGTGCTGGTCTGGTGTACTGGTGAATCTGTCCTTAGAAGTTACCATTTAAAGTGTGGTTTAAGGGCATCTGTCTGTCTTCAACCAATTAGAGCTATCCCATGGCAGCATGCGCTTTGGATCTCTTGTGTAGTATTCACAGGTGACACTTAAAATCGTTTTTACCAGACTAAGGAAATTCACCCCCAAAACACCTTAAAATGGAGTTATGTTGAGATTATGTATCAGTTATTTAAGGGTAAAAAAATTACAGGGATTCTGTAATTACCCCCAAACCAGGTGTTATAAACCAGGAAATTCACAGTTAAGAGTACACTTAAAAGAAATCCGAACTTGTTAAGATAAGAAATGCACCGTGAGGATACCTGAAGAACCTTAACTCTGCCCTGCCACAAGGAAAAATATGGAAAAAATTATATGTGTTTTTACAAAGAAATGCAATCCAATCTGGGACCACAAACACTGAAATGCTCTACCCGGACCCATAGGCCATACTGGGTCAGACCAATGGTCCATCTAGCCCAGTAACCCATCTTCTGACTGGCCAGTGCCAGGTGCCCCAGAGGGAATGGAACGAGCAGGGTACTTATCAAGTGATCCATCCCGTTGCCTAGTCCCAGCTTCTGGCAGGCAGAGGCCAGCCACAGAATGGGGTTGCATGTATCCTCCATTAATCTATCTAGTTATTTTTGGAACCCCATTATAGTTTTGGCCTTGACAACATCCCCTGGCAATGAGTTCCACAGGTTGACTGTGCATTGTGTGTCTGTGTGTTCCTTATGTTTGTTTTAAATCTGATGCCTGTTAAATTCATCTGGTGACTCCTGGTTTTTCTGTTATGAGCACAAGTAATTCACACTTCCTTATCACGTTCTCCGCACCAGTCATGATTTTATAGACCTCTATCATATCCCCCCGTAGCTGTCTCTTTTCTAAACCGCAGAGTCCCAGTCCTTTTAATCTACCTTGTGGAAGCTGTTCCATGCCCCTAATTATTTTTGTTGCCGTTCTCTGGGCCTGGTCCTCTTCTAATCTCTTTTTTTGAGACAGGGTGACCAGAACCGTACACACTATTCGAGGTGTGGGTGTCCCATGGGTTTATACAGCTGCGTTATTATTATTTTCTAGTTTTATTATCTATCCCTTTGCGAATGGCTCCTAACATTTGACTGTCACTGCACATGGACAGAGGTTTTCAGAGAACTATCCACGATGACTCCGCGATCTCTTTCTGGAGCGGTAACAGCTAATTTCGAGTCCATCATTTTGCATGTCCAGTGGGATTATTTGTTTCCAATATACATTAAATGTATCCATTGCATTTATTACCACTGGATTTCATCTGCTGTTCTGGTGTCCAGTCACCCAGTGTAGTGAGATCCCCTTGTAACTCTGCCACCGTGGCACTACCAACCCTCTGGGTCCCCTCTGCTGCCCTTTGGTCCCTGGCTGCACTAACATGTGCCCGGTAGACACTTCCCACTGAGAGTGTTCTGTGTAGTGACCCTCTTTATTGATGATACTAGAAAGAGACAGGGAGATGGGCAGATAGCCCCTCACTGCCATTCCCCAACAGCCATCCTCCTCCTCGTCCCCCATCTGCCTTCTGCGCCTCTCCTTTTTCCCCAGATGGCATAATGGGCATAGGATTTCTCTTGGCTCGGGCCCCCACTGTGCACCATTGCCAGCTGGTAAATGGCTCTGCTCAGACAGCCAGGACGTGGTTTGGGCACTCAGTGTCCACAGCCAGGTGGATGTGCCTAACTCCCTAAGCAATGACACCCCAGCTTCCCTTTCCCACGAGCCAGCAAACTCATGCTTGGCCCCTCTGCAAATGCCGGTGTTTGGAATGGGTCGAGTTCGTCTAGACCAGTGGGGCTCAATCTATCATTGCTCTGTGGCCCCTCTTCCCCTGTCAGGTTGGCACAAGGGGCCCGGTGGGCAGGAATGCCTCTGGCTCCAGTGGCCTGTGCCACATGCACAGAATCAGTCCTGTGCCACCTCCGCAGGAGCCCCAAGGTGGAGAGGGGAAAGCCCTGGGGCAGGAAGAGGCAAGGCCAGTGGGGATGCACCCTAGGGCAGGCCAGAGTGGTGTCCCAGCCTGTGTCAGTGGGTGCATTGGCCCCAGACTCTGAGCACGGGGGCACAACCCAGGCCCTGTCTCCCTGCACCAGGACGGGAACGACCTGGCCTGCGGTGCACCCCAGTCACTGTTCTGTTGTCACACACAGTCAGGCAGAGTCAGCACTCAGCTGTTTGGTTACAATGCTTGTTTCTTTTACCGCTTCCTGCCTTGCGTCACCGACCAGTGCAGTGTCCTGGCCCAGCAAACCCGGTCTGTGGCTCCGCCTGGAACTACGGCTAAGGCTCCACCCAGGGGAAATGCCCCCTTGATGAGTACTCGGCGCTTCCCCCCTCGAGGCGCTGACAGCGAGACACCTCCCAGCAGTTTTGAAAGGGCGAAGTGCTGTGGTCGGTCAATGGTCCCCCTTGTGGGAACCCGGCTCCCCGTGCAGTGGCCCATTCAGAGACCAGTTCGCCCGAGGGGGAGTCTCTTCTGTCGGCTGTCATCCTGTCATCCCCATCAGCTACTCTCCACCGCTACCCTGTCACCGTAGCGCACAGTCCTGCTCTGAGCCCCTCCTCCGGAGCAGTATTTTCCCCCTGGTCTTTGGGCTTTTCCCCCCGAGGTAACAGTGACCGGAGGAGGTGATAGAGGGGCGGCGAGGTCTCTCGGTCGGTTGTTTGAAAGTTGCTGTTTTGTAACCATGACCTCTCCTTATTCTTTTCTTGCAGATGAGCTCACAGTGCCTGCACTTTATCCCAGTAGCCCTGACGTGTGGGCGCCGTATCCTCTGTACCCAGCGGAGTTAGCACCTGCTCTACCTCCTCCTGCTTTCACCTATCCCGCTTCACTGCATGCCCAGGTAATCGATCCCAACCAGCCACGACTTCGCTCACCCTACCACCCGTCCTTTCCCAGCGGGGCCCCCCGCGCACCCTGTCCGACTAACCCCTGTCCGGCTAACAGACACTCCCCCAGAAGATGAATGATCTCACCTCAATCAAGCTGACCCATCCTCCGGGGACGGGTGGGGACCGAGATGGTAGCACACACTGCCTGATGTATCCCAGACACCTCTCTCTTCCTTAATCCTTTCACTTCCAGTCACACCAAGGACACAGGAGGCAGGTCTGGAATCTCCTGGGTAATGAAGAACCCTGTAGCTAGGTACTTCTGTGTAGATGTACTGTGCAGCCCAGACTGGCACTTACAGCTGATTATCTCGAAGGCAGTCGGTGCGGTGTGCGGCTGGGTGGCTGGCTGTGTTCGGTGTAAGGTCAAGGGTTTGGTGCTGGTTGCTGAGCCTAGACGTCAGGGTCCTGACTCCAAGGCAGGCGCTCTACCGCTGAGCTCCAGGAGCAGCGGTCACCGGGCGTCGGTGGCACTAGCGTGGACAGACCAATGTGCTGTAGCTGCAGTTGGTTACCGGGATGGTGTTGGCTGGTGAATGATGCCTGATTAATAATGTTCCCTCCTTCTCACCCACCAGTGAGTTCAGGCCAGTAGCCACTGCTGAGAGGGGAGTTCAGGCTTCTTCGTCTGTCATGTGCTCGGCACGTTTGCTAGGCTGCGGACAAAAGTGTGTGTGGGGGGGGGGGTCATTCTCCCCCAGCTTAGGTCTGGGGTGCCCAGCATCTGCTTGGGGTCCATTTTTGCAGCTGGTGCCCAGTTCTGTTCCAGGAAGCGGTGACTAGGGTGAGCAAGGAGATGAGGATTCGCAACAGCCCCAGAAACATTCTGGGTTCAGGTGATCCCAGCCGAATGAACGGTGAGACTCCACGCACGGGGCAGGCGAGGGCTTAGTCTGGCTCCTGGGCACCAGGGGGTTGAATAAGTTGGGTTCCAGCTTCTTAAATGATACGATGGAAGAGAGGACAGAAGAACTCACTTTTGATCATTCCCTGAAAAACTATGTGCCAGAAACCTTAGTGTCTGCAGTCTCAGTCCTCGAACCCTTCCACCGCTGACTCCCGCAGGCAAGGAGCCAGGGGACTCCCTGCTGTGAGCTGGCCACATGTGACGACACCTACATGTGAGTGGCAGCCACCACCAAGCAAATCAACATTTCACCCTCCCGAGGGGCCGAGTCTCCAGCATAGCTCCTTGATAGTGACCGCACTTGACTCAGGACATGTGACTTGTCTGGAGGGACTTTTCCTGCAGAAACAATCCAGATACTTGGATATACTTCTGCTCTTGCACACAGATGCGTGTAGTCATGCATGGAGTATCTGAGTAGTGAAGCTGGAGGCGACGCCAGTGATTTCCGTGACATTACATGATGAGCAATCCATAGCCCAAGAGATAGTCAAAGCAGTGTGTGGTCCATAAAGGGACAGACGGAAACCCTATTCCAACGTGTTATGGGGCAGTGCAGGGTTCTAAGGGGCAGAATGGACTGCAGCCCAAGAGCCTTCACACCAAGATAAGCAGCAGGAGAGAGGCAAGTCTTACTGCTATTGGTGACTCCCTTCTCCTCCCCACCATGTCCTAACACAACACAGAGAGCAGAGCACTCGAGGCAGCCAAAGAAGAGCTTGTTCATCCATATGATCCCGGGGACAGCACCTCCCAAGATGACTGTCAGAGGCAGCAGCAGAAAATGCCTACCAAACCATAGGGCTGGGAGTTACATGCTGAAAGCTGTGGCCACTGAGGTGCCCTACGATCAAGCCAACTTGCAGATTGATCCGCTGAGCTAGGCCAGGGTTCACTTTGCTGCCCGCGGCAAGTTCAGTTTGGAGATTTCATAGCTAGCTCTGGCCACTGAGATTCTTTTCTGCAACTGAGCAATCGTTCCTCGATCTCCATCAGCAGGGGAAGCCGGAGTTAGATGTGGACGAGGCCACCCCTGGAACGCGAACAAATAAGTGCTGCCTGCCGAGGGAGGCCATTTTAGAGCCAGCCCCTCGCCTTTAGAGCAGTCCCGCTCAGCTGTGATATCACAGCCTCTTTACACTGGCAGCCACGCATGTGAGGGAAGAGCGCCACCCGAACTACTTCCTGCAGTGCCTAGTAAATCCACCCCGGCTGTATCAGCTCCCCAGTCTGTGGGTCATTGTCCGGAGCCCAAGGGTTACCGACTAGCGAGGGTGACTGGACATGTAGCCAGGGTGACCTAGTTCAAGGGTGAACGTGGGAGATCTGCTGCGGATGAAGTGCCGAGTGGGGTGTACATGTCAGTCAGTCCAGGATGAAAAGCCACCTGACAGTGAGAACAAAACTCACGGCTAGATTCAGAGCTTTTCGGGCCGGAAGGGACCAATAGGGTGATGTGTTTCTATTCTGGTCTGTAAAGGTTCTGTTCCCACGCTGGGCGTTAAAGGGCCAGACTGGCAGCAAAGAGCCATGCCAGGCTAGCATGCAGGGCAGCGATGCTGCAGGCTCGGTATAAAACCCAAGCCCTTTCCTTGGTTCCCCTGCCCCGGAAGGGCCGGGGTCTGTGATTAAAGCATGGCAGTTGGGGGGGCAGGGCTCTAAATACATGAGTTGATGGGTTATGGGCCAGTTTTTCAAAAGCCCCCAGGACCCAGCAGCCCCCAACATTTGCCAGTGTGGGTCAGGACTGCCTTTGGAAAGCCTGGCCTAAACTTAGCCTGTAGCTTCTCAAGAGAGGGGCCTGGACGGGACCAACCGGCCAGGATCCAGGGGCACAGGCCAGGGCTGAACATAAACACAAGCTGCCATTTGGGGCTCGCCCAGCTGCTTGCTGGCTCGGTAAGTCAGCAGACCCTGGCCCTGGAGGAGCGGAAACACTTGACCCTGGATTTTCTCCCCCTTGGCAACGTACGTCCATGCAGCTGGCTCGCCCGTGCCAGGCCTACCTTTAGAGAGACCCGCTGCACTTCCAGCTGGTGGTGCAGGGACGTTCCCCACAGAAATTCAGAGAGTTCGTGGAAACACAGGCACTCACGTGAAGCAAAGTGACTGTGACAGGGATGAAAAGGGAAATGAACTCCGAACGGAGGGCCATGATTTATTCACAGCCAGTGGTGGAGCAGTCCGCTGGCTAGCACCTCCCAGCCAGCCCAGCAAAGTGGAAGGCAGAAACACCAAGTAATGCATGTTCTGTCACAAGCACTTTTCTGCTCGTTGAACCCTGAAGCTGGGACCCCTAATGGCCCTTGATAGCAGGAGTACTGGAGTTAAAAATTAACGAGCAAAAGGAAGAATTAAATATGGATGACGAGCACTCACTGTGGGCTTGGCTGGCTGAGCATGCTTGGCTGCTCCCACACGGCACGGCGGGGCGGGCGCCTCTCCGTCCGCTCGAGGGCGTTCCCGAAAGCAATGCCCGGTCGGCAATGGTGGGAGGGGATCGTTCCCAGGCAGCCCCGTGACTAGGAGAAATGGGCCTGAGGAAGGCTGACCACGCCAGGGCCGGGGGGCAGAGGAGGGCAGGCCAAGCCTTCTCATCAACCACCTCGCCCAAGCCACAACCTTCCCTGTCCCCTCTCCCCTCTCAGCCCCACTGCATAAAACCCCTGCTCAGACTCCTGCCATATTTCTTCCTCATCCCAACTCCTCCTGGCCATTCTGGTCTCAGCCAGTCCTTTCTTTGGGGGGAGTTATGCGTCCCCTTGTGATCATTCAGTCCATGCTCGGTCTCCCCCAGCTCTCCCCCTTCCTCCCAGCTGGGGCTGCTGGCTCAGGAGGGTGGAGCTGCCCATAGCCTTGCCATCTGCAGCATGGCACGGGGTGAGAAGAGCGCGTCTGATTCAGCCTGTACGGGGGGTGAGCCCAGGATTAGTGCAGGGGAAGGGGCATGGTGGCAACATGTGATTTGGTCAGTGGGGAGTGTCGTGTGGAGGCGTGTGCTCATCTGGCCGCCAGACAGTCGAGCTGGCCAGAGGCTCCGGTGGGCCGTCAGTCTGCTGAGCTTCACCAAAACTGGAGCAAACCAGCAGAGCCACAGACACAGGCCTTGCAACTGGGCCACGTAGGCCCCTTGGGCTTGAACTATAACCCGGATCAGAGCTTCCCTGAAACACTGGCATCAGATCTCCGCTGCCCAGCTCTAGTTACCCACTTCTGCCACCCGTGTGCACACAGAGCAATCCCTTCTACGGGCATAGCCCCACTGGTTTCTATGGCCATGCCGGCAGAGTACGGCACTACTCATTGGAAGGACACGTGGCAGAATTGCATCCAGTGACTATGCCGTGGCTATAAAAGTCACGTGGCTGGCCTGGTCTGAGCCCTGGTCTCACACTTCCCCTCTCTGCGTGTGGCTGGGGCAGGGAGCCACATGGAGGTGGCCTGTAGTGGGAGGGAGCATTGGATGATTGAGGTCGAAATGGGAGTATGCTTCATTTGGTGAATGCTGGAAAAGTAACCTCTGGAGTGTGGTGGATTCTCCATTCATTGGACTTAACATTGGGTGTGTCTTTCTAACAGATTTTAGAGTAACAGCCGTGTTAGTCTGTATCCGCAAAAAGAATGAGGAGTCCTTGCGGCACCTGAGAGACTAACAAATTTATTTGAGCATAAGCTTTCTTGGGCTACAGCCCACTACATCAGATGCATAGAATGGAACATACAGTAGGAAGATAGATATATGCTCAGAGAACATGAAAAGGTGGAAGTTGCCATACCAAGTCTAAGAGGCTAATTAATTAAGATGAGCTATTATCAGCAGGAGAAAAAAACCTTTACAGTGATAATCAAGATGGCCCATTTCAGACAGTTGACAAGAAGGTGTGAGGATACTTAACATGGGGAACTAGATTCAATTTGTGTAATGACCCAGCCACTCCCAGTCTCTATTCAAGCCCAAGTTAATGGTATCCAGTTTGCAAAGTAATTCCAGATTATTCAGCTGTGACAGTAGCATTCAAGGGCTCGGCCCCACAGGTCACTGCAGTTACAAAACTGTAAATGAAACCCGGCCACATAAGTGATGAGACCGAAGCAGCAGAGGCTGGCAGTTGCAGATGCTTTTTTGTGCGTCTGTCACTCCTACTAAGCTTGCAGGCTTTGGTCCTTATTCCGCTCTAGCAGTGTTGGGATCTAGTGGGGGGCAAACAAACTGAAAATTAAATTTACGGTGCTAGTTAGTGCTCAGAGTGTTTGCTATGAGCTTCACGTAGGCCATATTTCTAGAGGCCTGTTAGTAATATGTGCCAGTGACTTCTCAAGGGGAGTGGACTATTACCTAGTTTTAATGCATGTAAAAGATGTACATGAACTCAAATGATGGAAACGAAGGGCTAACAGCACTGGCTTTTGCCATGTGCCAGCTGGGGATTCCCCGATGCCAGCTGAAACTAATGCGTCTCTGAAACTCCAATGCCGGGGGCAGGGGTGAGGGGCACAGGAGGCTCTCCTAAAGGAGGCTGCAAGTCAGCCCAAGATGGCTGGTGGTTTGGTAAATGGGCAAATGGCAATCCTAGACTATCAGGGTTGGAAGGGACCTCAGGAGGTATCTAGTTCAACCCCCTGCTCAAAGCAGGACCAATCCCCAACTAAAGCAATGGCTCATTAAGCCAACAGCTTGCACTGGTGACCAAATCACGGTTGGAAGGCAGCACTCCAGAGAGGAGCTGAGACTCCAGCGAGCTCTGCACAAAATACTTACGCTTTTAGCTGTACTTTGGGCGGAAAGGAGTTAGCAAGAAGGTGCAAGGTTTCCAGATTTGCGACAGAGAGGAGAACCCATGTGCCTAGGGCACCAGGTCAGATCTGACCCGCACTGAGAACATATTTGTCCAGGACACCTGTCTGCTCCAGAATGTGTCTGCCCCGAGCACCAGGCAATGTTTGCCCATGGCAGCCAGCCATGTCAGACCCATACTGCGATCATTGGTCCATGGCATCCGCTAGCTGGAGCTTTGGGTTATTTTAGAACATCATCGTGTTTCCGCAACGAAAGTGCACTTACAAAAACCACCGGTGAGAAGTTTTCTTCTCTTTCAGCTTGTGCAACTACAGAAGGTGGGGTTTGCTCAGAGCGCTGAAGGTGGCTGCAAATAGACAATGGTTGTCTAGATAAGTCCCATTGGACCTTTAAAGACTTTTGGCCCACCTATCCCATCGGTTTCACTAAGGCAAAACCCCCATGGAGGTCAATGAGAGCAGACTCAGTCCATTTATTTACAGGTAACAGTTCACCGTGTGCAATCCGCGGCGTCTGAATGATCAGAATCCAGCCCAAAAGTAGAGCTCGCCAATGGAATCTAGCCAATGGGTAAAACTGTCTCCGAAATATTCGGCCCATTTCAGGAATATTCAGCCTGTTTTTAATTACCTTATTTAACTTTCTTATTAAAGGTAATTGGGAGAGCACATGAGAGATTCCTAGTATGTCATCTGGGGATCTGAAAGCGCTTTCTAAACCTTAATTAATTAACCCCGATGAGGTAGATTAGTATTCTATCCCTTTTAGAGACTGGGAAGACGTGTCAGAGGGAGTGGCTTGGCCAATGGCTCACAGCCCAGCATTGCTGTGGCATATCCTAAAGTCCTGGTTTGCAGTCCCCTGCTCTGACTAGGAGACAATGCTAACTGTTAAGTTCTGGAGACTGTGTAATAGAGATGGAAACAAGCCTTTTGTGGAGGAGAGCTGAATCCAAGAATACTTGAAATTAGAGTTGGGCAAACTGCTTTGCTTTAAAAAACAACTTCAGATTTGGATGAAAGTCCAGATTTTCAGATACAGGAAGAAAGCTGATAAATATTACTGCAGCTATGTTCTTGTCTTGTCAAATAGCATTTGACAGGCAACACCTGCGATGTGTCTGAGTTGCAGAAAGCTGACTGTGTTGGTGAATTACAAGGAAACGTACAAAGCAATATGATCTTCCCGTCTCTAACATGTTTGCAAACACAAGATACAGGATTGTTTAACGTGCATCTTAGGCACGTCTAACTTGAGTAACAAACAGCGTGTCTGGCAGAGCTTTATTGCTGCATTATCAGCCACTCGAAATCGGGTAATTTCTCTCACAGCTTTTATTATTGCAGAGTTCTGGGAAATGGAGCAAACAGAAGCAGGATTAGATCTTGCACAGATGACTGTAGAGAGATGAAGTCAGCATGCGCTCCGCACAACCGTTCTGGGCTGTGATTAAGTGAGGTCTCCCCAGATAAGCGCAGCTAGGCCCAGTCATTGCCGGAGTAGGAGCCTGACGTGCCGCCGGTCATGGCACTGGTGACTAAATGTAATTTAGGTGAAAAATCCTTTGCCTTCTTCTGTCTTTAACTGTTGTATAGAGCTGCCATGTGCTGTTAAGAATCTTCCACGTTTCAGCCCCGCTGCGGTTGCATTTCCATTTGTGCAAATGCTTGGAATTCTTAGCTTATATTAATGTAAGTGCCTTGCGACTCTATCATCAGATAAGGGAGAGTGCCAGAACTTTAGCTGTTATATGAAGAGATACCAGAGAGAAGTTTCTATTCAGCATAATAAAACCACACCTGCACACTTATAGCTTTGCAGGGATAATGGCCGAGAGATTTTAAAAACTCAGTTAGCCACACAATTTCCTAGTGGCTAACAGCTGAGGCGTTTCAAAAGTATAGGTCAGTACCATAAAAGCCAGCCAGGAGTCCTCCGGAGAGATAATAATAGAGGAAGAATGGGACAGTTTTCACTAAATTCACACACGTGGGGTAAAAATGTTCCTGTTTATGGAGAGTCACTGACTGCCGATGGGAGAAGGGAGCTCAGATAATGAGCGTGCCTTGGCCTGTGGCAAAGTTCAGGCAAACCAGAATAGACGTGAAGTGACAGATTTCAGTCCCTAGAGAGAGCAGAAGATGAGCGGTGCACATCTGAGGGCCGAACGCGGACCATGCTCGCAGACCAGGGACGGGCAAACTTTTTGAGGGCGACACTGGGTTTCCGAAATTGTATGGAGGCCAGTTAGGGGAGGCTGTGGCTCCCCAAACAGCCAGGCATGGCCTGGCCCCTGCCCCCTATCTGACCCCACACACACACTTCTCGCCCCCCGACGGTCCCCCTGGGACTCCTGTCCCATTCAATCCCCCTGTTCTCTGTCCTCTGACAGCCCTCAGATCCCCCACCCCTGATTGCCATCCGCCGCCCCATCCAACCCCTCCTCTCATTCCTGACACCCCTCCTCCCCCAGGACCACTACCCATCCAACCACCCCTTCTCCCTGACCACTCCCAGAACGCCTGCTCCTGACAGCCCCCCCCCCCCCCCATCCAACCTTCCCCCTGCTTTGTGACTGCCCCCCCAGAACCCCTGCCCCCATTCAACCCCTCCCGTTCCCCACCTTCTGACCACCCCAACCCCTATCCATACCCCTGTCCCCTGACCATCACCCCAACCTCCCCTGCTTCCTGTCCTCTTACTGCACTGCCTGGAGCATGGGTGGCTGGCAGTGCCTATAAAGGCCACAACGCGCCAGCAGGTACCACTGTGAGAACAGCTCTGTGGCAGGAACTACAGAGCTACTTCCCCAGTTGTAGCACCAGCCTTTAGCACCCGCGCCGCGGGCTAGAGACCGTTCTCTGTAGCTGCGGCATCCAGGGAGTATCTGAGAGCCCCCAGCACTCCCACCGCGGGGGAGAATGGCATTCGCTTCTGTTCCCAGGGTGGCTCATCTACCTGCTGTGGGTACGCGGACGAGCGCCTGTTGCCAGGGCTGGGCTGGCCTAGTTGTAAGCCAAGCCGGCTGGCCTGTCTTGGTGCGAAGCGTTCCAGCAGACAGGTACCAGAGCAGGGTGAGTGCATGGACGTGAGTGTGCAGAGGGCGTCTGTGAGCCATGCTCCTGGGGCAGGGAAGCTGCCAGTCCCAGGCTCCGCAGTGGGAATCAGACTGTCGTCTGCCTCCCTTCCTGCCCCTCTTCATTCCCCCCTTTCTTCCTCCCTGTAAAACACCATCTCACAATCGTTTTGGGTCCCCTTGGGCACCTTTATCTCACCCATGGGACGCACCAATCTCCCCCTGCTCTACCCTGATGCTGACAGCAATTACACACCCATTTACCCTTCCCCCTCTGCCCCAACCCACGGTGGTAGCAGTGTCCCTCCCTCCTCCCTTTTTACCACCTATCCCAGGAAGGCTGTTTGACTAGTGAATTCATGGACTCAGAGGCAGCAGACCATCAGTAAGGGGTAGGTGTTTCCTTTTATTTCCCCCCTACACACACACTTTTCTATTACATATCGGGGCTATTACAGCATGCTGAGGGAAGACGTTCAGAGCCTGCTAAGCTTAGTGGGAGTGAAACCAACTTTTATCCTGCTGGAAATTCAGCCCAGCATTTTCTACCAAGACAAACAAACCCCCCCTTTCCTCTGCTGACTCAAAGACAGCCATTACCTCACCCCTCTGGGGACGTGAGTAGCAGGGGCTTTCACAGTGCGCTGCCCAATGGCAGTTCTGTGCAGTGTGCGGCCAGGCAAATAAGAGAGACAATGACATTCCCCTCAGACAGCTGATACAGAAACAGCTGATACGACTTCCCAAGTGCAAGCTCTACCTGCTGCCAGCTCCAGGAACCCAGGTAGTGCCTTGGAAGGATGCTACAGCATGTTCTGATGTGCTGTGGTAACTGGGAGCGCATGGAACTAGATGGGGGAAAACTCAGAAAAGTTTGTCATGTTCAGAGTAGTAAATGACTGGCAAAGGGATCTGTCTGTCATGGTCTAGGGCCCCAGGACACCACCAGTGCTGTTTAATAGGGTTTCAGGCAAAGAGGCCCTTTACCTCCCTTCCCTATGTTCATGTAGCGCCCATCTAATGCCAGATCCATCGCTTTGCTCTGACTTACCCCAAGGATGAAATACACCCCGTTCCACAGTGTCATGGGGGCTGGACAATGGTACCATGGATATGGCTGGCCCAGGAGTGAGGGACTGTCCCGTTCATCTCGAAACCTGCTTAGAGCTGGGCGTCTCGAAGCAGGGAACACACGCCCCTGCTTCCAGGATGGGAAAGGAGATGGATGTACAGAACCATGGTGTATTGGCACCGTATGGGCTGCTGTATGAAGTCCTGCAACCCCAAAGGCTCAGTATGAGCAGATGAAGTTCCATTCAGTCCAGTAACATTGTGCCTGCATTGAAGGCTAATTCAACAAGAGAGCTACCAAGATAACTAGCTCTGTAGTAGGTTCCCGCTTGGGCCAGCGGCAAGACACACTGAGTTAGGGCTCCATGGTCTCTACCAGAGTCAGAGACCCCCCTAGATTAACAAGGAGCTGTAGTTAAAGGGATACTGTCAGCCTACATTTAACATATCGTCCAAGCAACACAGTCCACCTGGCCAGGCCAGGCTGATAACCCTTTCACAGGCCACAGACAGCAGCAGTACAAGTTCCCCTACCATGCCCCTCAGCTGAGCCATCCAACCAGGGTGCCTTACCTAGCCCACAGCATCCAGACATTCATATAGCCATCAGGTGTTCCTGGATTACCCTCACAAAGCTCTTAGCAGCTAGGAGACCATTATTAACCCCCTTTACAGAGTGGGCTGGTGAATGGCGCCAGGTGTTCTCCAGGCGTACCAAGATCACTGTGTGAGGGAAGTGGGGACACAGGGACTGGTGCTGAGGGCAGAGCTGTGCCACCTAAAGGAAGTCCATTCATGGACCCACTAGCTGGCCCTCGCGCCAGTTAAAGATGGGAAAGGGCAATGCATGATGAAAGGTGCCAGCGCAGGAATTGTCCCTGATTCCAAATGGCCGCTAACTGCCATGCCAGTGAATGGGGCTGAAGGCAACACGAAGGGCACCATTTCCCTACAGTCCATCTGCGTGGGGAAGGGAGACGGCTCTTGAGAACATTGTCTGTCACGTCCCATGGTTTCCAATGAGATTGACGCCAGGCCCACAGGTAATGCGGCTGTCATGGACTGTTTCAGGGGGCTGGACCGGGCACAGGGACTGTGAGGAGCAGCAGAGACCCTGTGATGGGGAGGAGGATCAGGAGCATGACTGAGAGGTTGCAGGGGTACAGGGGTGCAGAGTGGCAGAGGACAGTGATGGAGTGGTTGATGGAGGGGCTCCATTGGCAGCGCCCACACTAGGGGGAGTGTTGGGTAAGGGCAGCAGCCAGGAGGGCTGGGGGGGGGCCTGCCAACGTGCGAAGGGATTGTAGGATTCTGGCCCAGGAGCTCAGCACCTGCAGGAGTAGTTGTTGCTGTGGCACGAGAAGCGCCTCTGATCCCGTGTTTTTCAGGGCTGGCCAGAGCTCTGTGCGAGGGCCTCGGGGCGGTGGACACAGACCTGCCCTGCCACTAAGCCCTGCCTATGTTCATGACCCTAGAGCAGAGAGAGGGTGCAGGGTAGTGGGAGGCGAGGAAGGGGAGTCAAGACAGTAATAGGAAATGGCTGGCAATTCCCCATGTTAGGCAAGGGTGAGGAGAGGTAAATGGTGTCTCCCTTTGAGCCGCCAGGATGAGAAATGTAGTAAAGGTTTACTTTTCAACTTGGGAAAAACACACACAAACACCCCCCACACACACACACACACCACCAGCACCACACACATTAAGAAGTCAAAAGACAGACTGAGAAGTTTGGCTTGCCAAGGTTTTTAAAATCTCGTGATGTGTGGGGGCCAATCATATTTTATAGGAATTTGACGTATGATTTTTGCTCTCGACTTTGGCACCTCTCCAGCCCTGGGGACAGAATCTACATTAGTGTGTGCAGTAGGCCACACCCCTTAAAATCAAGGACTTCACAACCTCTCTGATCCACAGTTAGCAGCCTACCATGTGGAGAGCAATCTGCCTGCTACACCGACACCACCCTGTGGGCCTCTGGCCGCCGGCCACATGCAGACACCCTGTGTGGGCCTTTGTCCACCTGCTACAGGCAGAAGCTGCCCCGTCAGCCTCAGCCCCTGCAACACACAGATGCTGCCCTGTGGGCCTTTTTCCATAAGCAAAAGCAACTACAAACAGTAACTGCTGGAGTTAACTGTTTTGAAGTCAGCGGGACCAGGGAGCTTGCATCCAATAGACGAGTTTAAAAAATATCAGCTGAGCTGATCTCTGAAACATCGCTATTCATTGTTAACAGACCTTGGGACACTGGGAAAGCTCCAGAGGACAGGGAAATAGCTAATGTTGTGCCAGTATTGTAAAAAGGTAGCTACAGGCTGGTTAGCCTGACATCAAGGCTTGTACCATAATTAATAACAACCAACAGGGTTTTAGGGACAATCGGGATTGTCAAACAAACTTGATATTGGTTGAGATAAGAAGGTCAGCTGATAAAAGTAAAAGTAACGGTATTGACATAACATACTTAAAACACCGTGAGTTTTAATACAGTCAAATGTGCTCGGAGCAGGGGCAGCGTGCGGAGACCTGTGGCCTCCCCACCTAGGCTTCCGGGACACAGTGCGGTGTCGACACAGGTAGGCGCTAGCCTGCCTCGTCTAGGCAGCACCACCGATGGGACTGTTCACGTACCAGTCAGCAGTGCTGACCAGAGCAGCCCAGTGCCTGACATGCCGTCGCGACTCGAACTTTGAAAAACACTGCTCTAGTCTGTGCCACGCAGGAGATCAGACTAGATGATCATGATGGTCTGTCCCATCTGGCCTTATAACCTATGACTCGGATACTTCCCTCTCTATCCAAGCTGCCAGCCACAGGGGTTAAGAAGAAAATACTTTGGCAGAGAAAGTTTCCCTCCTTAGTTTTCAGCCCAGTGGTCATTAGGAGACTCCAGAGTTCTTACCCAAGTAGTTTTCCAGGCCATCTTCATCAGGAGAACAAGCTCGGAGCTTATTCAGCAAAATCTCTGGCTTCCATGTGAGCAGAAATAGTCACTGCATCCCATGGGGAGAGCAGCCTCCTGGCATCTCTACATCCCTCCACCAAACACAGCAGAGGGGAGGTAGGATCAGATACCGCACTTGGTTACCAGCTTCTCCAGTGTCCCATTCTCCCTCAGTATCTCCTTCCCTTCTGCTCCACTGACCTGCTATGGATACAAACCAAAATCTGACAGGGCCCCCCAGAGAGCACCCAGGGAGCAGCAGCAGTACCTGAACAATGAAATAGCAAAAAGTAGATTTAAAAGTGAGTGTGCAAAACTGTGGCACATAATTTGTCCATGTAATTACTGCGATTGCATATCCAAATGATCAGTTAGACATGTAACTGCCTATTTGCACATACAGATTATTTGCACAGTTGTGCTTTCAGGGTCTGACATTTCAGAACTCATTAACAGCATCCTCACTGGTCATTAATGAAATAAGCTGATGACATCATAATGGATGCACAGAACAATGGTCTCCATGTGCAAGGGTCCATGAAACCCTCACCTGCTTCAATTCACATGTATTTGAGCCCCTGCATTTCGCAATGAATTTCCTGGCTTCAAATGAACCCAAAACTTAGTCAAAATCATCAGGTTTCACCCAACTTCAAACTGGTACAATGAGAATCTTTCAAGTTTTGCACGTCAAAGGGCCTGACTAACCTGGAATGAAACCCAGAGCCAGGACAGCTGGGATTAATTTCCAGCTTCATAATTTGAGGGTGAAGATATATATAAAAAAAATCTGCCTTCGCAGCTAGGATTTGGCCACAGACTTGCGGAACATTTGAATTAGAGGTAAATTGTATAAGACGTGGAAGGAGGCTTGGATTTTCTCTCTTGCTTTGACTCCTCCCCCAGTCTTGCCCAATTTACTGTCCTGCTCAGCTCTTCCCCTCCCGAGCCCCTGCCCCCATTGGCGGTATGAGTGGGTTCTTTGCTTGTCTTTCCTTTCTGCCTCGCTCACATTCAGGCACTTGGACTGCCTGCACAAAAGGCCTCAGCGGGAAATGGTACGTTTCCATATAGCTGGACAGGCCGCTCAGTGGCCAAGTGAAAATTGCCCAATTGTGCTCTGATGGTTGCGGCTGGATATATTCCATGCGTCCTGGCCTGGGACAGAGAGAGCTGGTGCACAGTGAAGCACACACAGGACAGAAGGAAAGGATTTCTGTTTCTGCCCCCCTCATGCTGATTAGCACCTTTGTAGAGCAGCAGGCCCAGCATCAGCGCAGCTCCAAGGCAGAGTCAGGCCCCACTGGGACGCTACACCATGTTTGCAAGGGGAAAAGCAACTTTTCAGGCCAACCCTGGCCAAGTGCTGTCTTCAGAGCAGAGTTCTCAGGGCGTGTTCTCTCCTTCTGTGGCTGTAATTTTCATAGCATTGGGTGCTACGTGTGCCGCTGGAAAAAAGCTGTATCCTCGCAGATGCAGCAAAGGAGGAAGAAGCCATCCTTTCAGCAGTGGAGGCTGTACTATCATCTCAGGCAACAGAGGAGTTACTAACAATAGTTCCTCGAGCGTGCTGTCATGTGCATGTGCTGGAATGCAGCCCTGGGCTGTATAAACATGGCACCGCCTCCTTTCTCAGCACATCTGCCCGCTCGGCAGAGCCAGGGTCCCAGCTGCTAGCGGTCGTCACTGAAAGAAGCACTTGCTGCTTTTAGTCCCATTTGCCCTGCAGAACTAACAGCCAAGAGCGAAGGAGCAAGTCCCTGCCTCTTTGTGCCGCAGGAAAGGTGCTGTTGGTGGAGCTCCAGCGAGTTACTGCTCCGCAAACCTGGCCAGTGTCAACCAGGGCAGCTTTGGCCTGCAAAATGTAGATTCCTAATGATAATACATGAGAAACATTGGGCCCTGTCTGGCTGACCCAGCTTAGGTGGCGATTGCAGGGCTGGATCTTAGAGGAGCCACCTTTTTGCTTGTAAACCGAGCATGTTTTCAGGCAGCGTGGTGCAGCATCTCTGGAAATCAACGCAGGATCCTCCTGCCTGGCTCATCCATCCCTAGAGTTGGTGTGACTGGCACCAGAAGGATCAGCCAGTGCCAAGGGGGCCGCGGAGGTTGTAGAGCCAGCATAGGCCCTGCTATTCTTTCATCCGCTGGCACAGCAGGGAGAGGGACCTGTCTGAAGGAAAGGGAGCATGGGACACTAAGCTCCCCGCCCCCATCCCTGCCTTGGGTTTGGATTCCTTTAGCTGGGTGTTTGAGTCAGGGCTGCCTTCGGGCAATGCAGGGAGGACCACATGGAAACACAGTGGCAGCAGGAAGAGGACAGTGAGCACAAAGATGAACTCTGAGCCAGTGGTTCTCAACCAGGGGCCCGGGACCCACCAGGGGGCCACAAGCAAGTTTTAGGGGGTTTGCCAAACAGGGCTGCCATTAGACCTGCTGGGGCCCAGGACAACAAGCTGAAGCCCCACCAGGTGGGGTTGAAACCCAGGGCTCCCAAGTCCCACCACCCAGGGCTGAAGCCGAAGCCTGAGCAAGTTAGCTTCACAGAGCTCCCTGTGGTGCGGGGCTAGCCCCTAATGCCAGCCCTGGCTTTTATAGACCGAAAAACAGTTGGCACTGGAGTTTTTACAGCATGGGGTGTGGTGGTGGGGAGCTCAGAATGACAAAGAACCACTGCTCTAAGCTCCAACTTTGGGGGCACAGCTCGGGCACAGGTGGAGAGCTGCCCCAAATCCAGCCCCACAGGTGGGCTCTGGCAGAGGACCCCATCAGCATGCGTGGTCCTGCCATGGAATCCACTGTGCACCGCCACAGGGCTGCAAGGGGCAACGGACACATGACATAATGGTGGGGCTGCCGCTCTGGACTGCCCCGAACTGAGGAAGGGGGCGTGTTTGAGTCCAGAACAGGGCCCAGCTCTTGTCCTCTCTCCGCGGAGACCCAGGACATGGTTTGTGCAGGAGTTGAAGGCACGTGAGGCATCCTAGCTCATGTTCCACTTCTGCCGCTCTTGTCTTTTCAGATGCGCTGGCTCCCTCCCTCAGAGGCTGCTTCTCAGGGTTGGAAGTCCCGTCAGTTCTGCTGAATACTGGGTAAGTGTGCGGCTCTTCTCTGGCCTTCACTTCCCCGGCACCAGCTGGAGGCTCTGCTCCTACTAACAGTCCCTGTGGGCAGGTGAGGAAGGGTGTCCTGCCATCGCAGAATTCCCGCCGCTGCGAGTCTCTAGGCAGGGGAGAAATGACGGCCTCTCAACGCATCCCCAGTCCCTCTCCTGGCTGCGGCTGATTGTACGTATCCCATTATGCTCTTGCCATCACTTGCAATGGATAATTCACCCGGAGAGCGTTGAAGCACCTTCTCCTTCACAGCCTGGCCCCATAGGGAGCGTTCCTACGTTCCTCTCCCTTGCTGTAGCTGGTTGATAAAGTGATTCAGTGCCCGCAGCTGGTATTAGGGGTGGGTGACAGAGCCCAGGTTACCAAAAGTGGAGGTGGGGGGGTTGTATGCGTGGGGGGGGGGTGAGAGAGAGAGAAGGCAAAAGGGTGAGCGGTCTGCTCTGTGGGACACCCTATGTCTGGCCTGGCCAAGCTCTCTCCTATCCCTCGCCCTCTCTGCACCTTGTTTTCTCTTTCCGGTCTCGTCTCCCCTCCCTGCAGCCCCAGGGGTCAGGACATAGGCTGTGGCAGCAGAGCAGACACACAGAGCTGGAGCCTGGCACCCTACTGGCACAAGCTGCTCCGGGCCCAGCTGTACTGGGGTCCCCGGAACGGAGGGGAGCGGATCACAGACACTGCCCAGTGCTCTGCCCAAGGCAGCACATTTGTGCTGGGGCATCAGCATGGAGTCGGGGGTCATGTCCAGACACCCCTGCCCACCTCCTCGGCCCTGTGCCCCCCAGGGCCATGCTGGCACGGCTGTGCCTTCGTGGGCACACACACAGCGGGGTGGGTTCGGTGCTGTGGCCGGCTGTACTGGGAGCGCGCACTCATAGCTGGTGGCAGTGGGCATGTGCCTTCAAAGAGATGTGGTGGTTGTCGTATGTCTCACACCTGGCGGTCGGCTCCGCAGAGCGTGGCCTGGACGGGACTCGCTGGGGCTTCCAGGGAAGGCTGGAGAACACGACGCGGTGTCTGGGTGGCCCAGGGCAGTGGCTCCGGCTTGTGTGCTCATCCCGCAGCGCCTTGCGGTGCACGGCGCGTCTGGCCTGATGCGTCTCTCTTGTTGTGGGACCTTGTGCCCACGGCAGGCCCTGGCCCGCTGAGGGGTGCCCCACATGCTGCTGCCCTGGTCTAGGGCTCACATTTGTGGGTGGTCCCTCATGAAGTTGTAGGCGAGGGAGATTCCCCCTCATAGCGACCTCGGCCCCGTCTGATGGCACCTCTGGCAGTGCAAAGCCCAGAGCGGCCTCCCCCGGCTACCAAGCAGGCCCAGCCCCAGAGAGCAGCTCTGTCCGTGCTAGCAGAGCTTCCAGCAACCCACCAGTGTGCATAGGAAGTAAATGGCACAAGGAACCTGCCTTTTACCAGCTTCCTCCCCCTGGGGTATCCTGTCACCTGCTGGTAAGACATGCTGCCATCTGACTGATGCCAGTCCTCAGCAATCCTGCATCTTACTAGACTTGAAAGTGCCCGTAGTCTGCTCCCCTTCACAAAACCATCTCTGCTAAGAAACCCTGGGACAGACGTCATTTAGAGAGAGACAACCCGAAGACACTGATGTCACATGGCCACTGACCGTTCTGCAGGGTACAGTCAACGCTGTAACCCAGACTCATTCCGAGTGGCACCGAACTAGTCAGTAAATCCTCCAGTTGCCTGTTGACATCATTCACCACACATCTGTGCATACACAGAGAGGTGGGATCGCCTCTGCTTGTGATGTGAGTGAGACCATTACTGGGTACCGTGTCCCACGCTGACGGCTCACAGTGGCAAACTGGAGAGGTTCAGAAAAGAGCGACGGGAATGACTTGCAGGCTGGAGAGCCTGCCTTCAGAGAAGGACTAAAGCAACTCAGTTCATTCAAGAGAAGGCTGAGAAGGGAGTATCACCGGCTCCTGTATAGGGAGGAGCTTTCTGAGAGCAGAGGGCTCTAACCCTCAGACCAAGGCAGAACGAGATCCAACAGTTAGAAGCTGAAGCTCCACAGTTCGGACTGGAAATAAGGTGCACACATTTAACGGGAATGGTGATTAACTGCTGTTACCAAGAGACAGGGTGGATTCTCCAGCATGTGGCGTCTGTCTCTCTGGACTCTCTCTCTCAAATATATGCTCTGGCTCAAACTATGTTATGGGCTGGATGCAGAGATCTCTGGGTGAGGATCCCTGGCCTGTGTTAGATGGGGAGGTCAAGCTAGGTGATCACAATGGTCCCCTTCCGGCTTGAGAATCTCTGACTCTAAAAGCGCCTGCAGAATACAGCTTGCACACATTCTCCACAAAGAGGAAAGCAAGGAGGCTCCATTCTCCCTGAAATGACTCTTTACCTCATGCATGTCCAAATACAACAGAACGTCTTATTAAAAGTTAATGAAAACTCCCTTGGCAGCAGATCAGGTCAGGGTCCATAAATGAAAAACGCATGTGGTTACTGAGCACGGATTATCACAGCACCGGGGGAGTTTATTTTATGATACAAACGTACCGTTCTGATGCACTCAGGCTTGGAAGAGAAGTTAGAGAAGATACAGTCTGTAAATATTGCAGCCATTTGCACGTAAATAAATGGTGGAAATTAAAACAGAAAGTAAAACCGCTGGGCCAGTAGCAGCGCTAAGCCCTAGTGCACCGACCCAGCTGTTCCCAGGCATCACCTGCTTTCCCAGCACATCAGTCTCAGCTCCTTGGGATTCTTGACATGGCGCTCAGATAAAAGGGTTCAACACTCTTCCCACCATGCACATGGCGAGGTCACCCCCCACCCCACTGCTAGCTCCTGGAGTCTGGGGGTACTGTCCCTCCCAGCGATACTGACTATGGCCAGACGCCTCCCCCTTTCCCTCCCGCTCCCCGCTACCTCAGTAAGGTGACCGCCACAAAGAAAACCCAGGGGATGCATTTCTTAAGGGAGCTCAGCGAACGCCCCCACCTCTGGCTAGCTGTGAGGTTGTATGCAGTGTTCAGCTGGGCACCTTCGCATGTCCTCAGGGAGAGACTAGTGCCTAGCAAAGGGGCCACGTTGGTAGGGCCAGAACTCTACACCCTCTGCTCAGCCCCTCCCAGCACAGGAGACTAACCTGAGCTAGCTCTGCTCAGGCCAGTGCATTACAAACGACAGGGCACAGCTCGGGCTAGCCACCCTGAGGATGTGCCCATGGGTCGGGGGGGATTGTGCGCGGGTGACTTACCCAGGCAGCTGCCTGTGATGCCACAGCTACCCTGCTATTTTTAGTGTCCTACTTCCAGCAGAGCTAGCACCGGTCTGTCCATCCACACCCTCTCCAACGCTGCACAGACATAGCCTAAGATAAACAAAGACATAGAAGAGCCCCCAGCACGAGCAAGGTGTGCCGCCTCGGAGAGACCCCAGTGCCTTGGAGAGACCCGAGTGCCAGCCGGGTGTG